>CM035203.1:20006347-20053167 GCA_020233015.1 Callinectes sapidus | reverse complement strand
TCTCTCCCTCAGCCTCCACTCCCCCACAGAACAGGGCTGGGAGCGTGACCTGCGCGGCACGTTCTGTTATCTTCCTGGTATCCTGACGCCCACATATCCTGGTGGTGGTGAGGGGAAGGGAGCGAGGAAGTTGGGGATTGGGCTGGTACTGGTGGTGGTGGTGGTGGTGTCGAGTCAGGATATGCTGTGGTAGTGATTCAGCATGTTAGCGTCTGTGCCCTACATCTCTCACTTCAGCTTATCCCTAATAGACTTGCAAGGGGTCAGCAGGTACGAGTATACTGCTGGTTGTTCCTCGTTTATGTTCCTTCTTGTTGGTGTGAACTTTCAAAAATATAATGATCTTTGGTTTTGCGTCTCGAGGCACGGAGCTCACGGGGAATATCAATGAGGGTGTTGACGCCTCCCCCTCTCCCCTCCCCGCATCGCAAGGGTGGAGGATGGTAGAGGTGAACAGCGGCGCGTGGATACATGTAGTCACGCTCAAATGTCTTGCAACGTGTCACACTTTTTCTTTTTCAATATCCAGAGTTTTCTTCAGTTTAAAGTACGTCGAAGTTTTGGTAATCTTTCTAAACTTGGCAACTGATAGATTACAAGATGGGAGAACTCAATCTCTCGACTTCTAAGGTTTCTCCTCGGGTCGGGTATGATTCGAAAGAAGCCATTAACTTTAGATGAAAGCTGTCGTGTTGTTCAGTTTAGTGGTTGTGACTTTCTTTAACATTCAGTGAAATTGTCGCCACCTTCATTGTCCCAGGCAGTGAAAGGGTTGGGATTGAGGGGAAATTGTAACTTGAGTGTAGTGCGGCGTGTTGGTGGACGTGACGAGCAGTGTGTAGGTGTTGTCGCGGCGTGGTGAGAGTTGTGACGAGGAGAGAGCAACTAAAGATAAGCTTAAAGTTGTTTTAGAAATCATTGTTTTGTACCAATGAATCTACAAAAACTCATCCGATTTATCACAAACAGTCTTTTAATGGGCACTCGATTTGTTGTTGTCTGTTGTTTCTTTGTAGTTCTCGACGTCTTGTGTTGCCATTGCCACCTGAATACATCACGTGTAATTTGATAACTTGCAGTAATTATCAACCACCAATTCTGCCTTGTCCACTTTTTTTTTATTTATTTTTTTTCCGTGATTTCAAACTTCAACCTTCATTAACCGTTATCAGAAGAGACTTTCACCTTTTTTATTCCTCATGCATTTCAAAAACTCCAGTATACCCTTAACTTACTTTGCGTTACGTAGAGGCAACCTTTTCCCGTGGCCTGCAATGTGATGACAAAGAGACCCCAAGAAAGAACAAACACCCCCACGCCTTGTTGATCCTTAAGAGTCGCACCGAGCCACACTATCTGATCCAGTAATCCTAGACAGAATTGTTGTCGAAGGAGCAGCTGCCATACGTAGGTCCGCCTCCTTGGGGTTGCCTCCATCGCTGGGATCCTTATGGGTGTCTCGGGGACCAGGATAAGGAAGCTTTGAATCCCTCGTATCCTTCTTCCTTATTGATTCATGTAGGATATCAGGTCTAGGTATAAGTACTTTAACGACCATCATTATCATCAACCTTCACCACTTTCCGCAATACACACACACACACACACACACACACACACACACACACACACACACACACACAGGTGGGCGGGAGCGGCGGACCTGCTGTGGGCTGGCTGTTGGGTGAGGTGTGGGGGAGGAGTGGGAAGGAGGGAAGTGTAAACAATACATTTTTTGAAGGTCGAGCAGCCAGCCACTTGTGTACTGGTCTTGGGGGATTACACCATACTACCCCCTTCCCCCGCCCACCCCACCACCGCCCACAACCTGTCCTGCTGCATCCAGTCCCGCCCATGTCGCACCTCGCTTCACATCCCAACCCACGGACTGTCTTGCGCCATTACACCCATCCTCAGCCACTGTGTCACCACTTTACTGTCTCTTCTCTGTCATCTCTCTGTTCGTGTGTAATTTATTTCTCTATCCCTCCTCCCTGTAACATTACCACTGTGGACTGGATTGTGGGAGAGACAGGCCGTGGTGTTGGCGGTAATGGGCGGCTTAGACACTCCCTAACTCCCTACTGTGTGCACTCCACGCTCCCTGACAGGCGTCCATCACAGCACACCCTCGCCATTCATAGCCTCGTTGGGCAGGGTCTGTGAGGGGCTTAGAGGCCACGAGGGGTAGATAGGAGGCGCGGGAACCAAGTGGAGACCTCTTTAGTGGTAACAAAAAAAAGTAGTCGCGTTAAAAGTACAGTAGTAATAGTAGTAGGAGTAGGACAAGAAGGAGGTCCAGCAGCACCAGCAACAGCAACAACAACAATAATAATAGTATTACTAGTGGTGGTGGCATTCCAGGTGTGTGTGTTGCAATAAGCTCTGCGTGGGACCACGTGACACCTGTTCAGTTACCGCTGATATACACTTACGTACGCCAAACTCCCCCGGGCCATACAAAGTTCACAGTTCAGTGTTTGTCCTTGCCCCTCCTCCTCCCTCTCCCCCTCCCGCTCCCTTCCCTGGCACACCCTCCGCCCCCATCTGTGCCTTAGTGGGTATACATGTTCCCAAAATTAAGTACATGTATAGAAAAAATAAACAATAATATTTTTCCTCGATCTTTTTCGTATATTATCTTTACAAACACGAATCTGTAAATATTTTTCTTCGCGGAGTTCACTTTCCTCGGCGACATCCTAAGAATTCGTGAATCATATGTTTGGAGGAACAAGTCCTCCGTATCCGTGTCCGTTGCCAGCTGTGTTTGCCTCGGGGTGTGACGGTTGGGAGTGAGAGCCAAGCAGCACCAGGCAAACATGGAACAGGGCGAGTATTTGCGGGAACACTCGTCGGGGGCGGAGGCACGCAGAAGGGGAAAGTCGGTGGCGTGGTTGTTATTGTGGTGAGATGAGGAGTCGGATTAGCTTAGGAAATTATTGTGGTGCGGAGAGTATGTAGTGGTGGTGGAGGTGGAGAAACAAGTGGGGTTCTTTGTGGGTTGGGTGTGGTGGATCATGTTGGGCGGCGGTTTTTTTCAACAAGGTGTGTGGTGTGGGTGTCCGGGATGACAGGTTGTTAGGCCGAGGAATGGATTAGGGAAGCTGCGGGGCGGCGGTGATGGTGGTGGTAGGGGTGGTGGTGGTGGTGGTGGGAGCGATTCATGGGAATTGGTGATGAAGGTATGTGATTGTGGTGGTGATAGGGGTAATGGTGCTTCAGTGAGTGGTGGCGAGTGGTGAAAGCACTGACAGGTGGAGCAGCTCAGAGATCCTCCATCCAGCATCTAACGTTAACCTTTCGTTCTCATCCACATTGCAGCGGTCATCCTTGAGGCACCTTGCCAGGCCCCTCGTCCAGATCTGACCCACTGGCTACCTCGCTCCAAACACTTTCAGCAACACCGGGGAATAAAGAAAAACAAGTTGAAACCATGAAGAGAATGGTTGAACAAAAACAAAACTGAACTGAAAACAAACAAAACTAAACTAAAACATGTACAAACTTGCCAAAATTCCCCCCACAGCAAATAAATGACGGAGTGAATTGCTCAATAAAATAAGATCTACAACAAACCCCCGACATTTACTCCACACAAACATGCCACGGAAACCACACGACCCGCATGAAAACCCGTGTGAGTGCTTGGGGGAAATAATGGCAGTAGTAATAAATGCGACAGGCAAAGCGAGAGTCAAGTCAGTCGTGGTGTGATGCATCGTCTGAGCTCAGTGATATAAAAGGCTTGGTCTCCACCCCTTGCTTCCCCGGACCCCCTCGTCACCACTCCACTCTCTCCTACCCTCCTTGCCTTCCCTCGCCTCGCCTCGCCGCGCCTCGCCCAGCCCTCCATTCATTCCCCGGGTGGCCCCATGAGATCACAGAGGCAGAGTGGCTGGCTGCGGGCGAGAAGGTGGAGATGCGTCGCTTGGTGGACCGCCTGACCCTTTGTGGATTTTGTTATGTGGAGACGAGATGCGGCGGACTCCGGAGGAATTATTATTGTGGTGTTCGGAAGGGAAGTGGAAGGTGGGCAGTGAGTGGTTGTGAGGAGAGCGTGTATAGCGAGGGTGGTGATGTGGTGGTGAGATGAGGACTCAGATTAGGTACAGAGGAGGAGGTTGTTGTGGTGTTAAGGGGTTTGGGAAGAGGAGGAAGCTGCTGCAGGTGTTGGTGGAGATAGTGGTGGGGGTGGAGGGGGGAAGAGGCGATGGACGGGCCTCCCCACGCACAGGTGATGCAAATTAACTAGTCTGGAAAAAGGGCGCGGCACTTTTGAGTGGACCCGTCCCGTTCCTGCCCACACCACACACAACACCACACACCACACCACACCACACCACGTCACACCACACCACACCACGCCGCGCTGCCAAGAGTATGACGGCGTGTGTCGCGTAGTTTTTTCATGTATTACGTAATAATCACATTGATAAAGCCCTCCGCGAACCCCACAGCCATTAAACCGCAGTAATGGGAGGGGAGGTGGAGGTGAAGGACTTTGTTTTGCTGGATGATTTCGTGAAGGGAAGGACGCACAGGTGGAAGGTGGAGGCGAGATGAGAGGAAGAGAAAGAGGAGGAGGAGGAGTTAGAGTGTGGATCTGCGTCTGCCTCAAATATTGGTTACTTCAGTGTTTCGTGTCTCGCCTCCACTCTTTCCCTCCCAACCGCCCACTCCCGCGTCCCCTTACTCACCTCACACTCACCCCACTGGCCTCTTCTGCTAATATTTTTTTACGAGACGCAAATTTAAGTCCCATTAAACTGTATTGGCAACATTTAATATGCCTGAGCACTGAGCCAGGGTGAAGGGAGGGGAGAGGAGGGCGGGGGTGAGAGTGAGGGGGCGGTTACTGGTCTGACGCACCTCTCACCACGCACAGAATGGTCACCAATGTCTTTTTTTCCGGCCTAAGTTGTGCCCCGCGGAGATTGCTGAGAGAAAGGTGTGGTGCGTTGGTTACCATGAATGTAGTGCAGGGAGTGAAGGGAGAGGACTGAGAGAGTGGGAGGGTGAGTGTTGGGGTGAGATAGGCTGGAGGGTGATGGACGGATGGGGAGGACAGTAGTAGGGGTGAGGGAGGCGAGTAACTCATCGTAAAATAATAGTTATGAATTCGTTTTTTTTCTGGCTGGAGTAGGTACTAAACTACAGGTACCGCAGCCCTGCCTCGGTCCTCACTAACACCTGTTTGGCCCCGTGATAGATGGGCGGCGGCTTCCTCGCCTCCACCCATCTCCCATCTTCCACTCGCCACTCCTCACCACAACACCCATGCCACTCTATAACTCCGCTCATTCCTTCATTCCTGCACTAACTCTAACCACCTTCACTGTTGCACGCTTCCCTACTTCTCTCCACAAGTCCTCTCCTCGTCGGTGGCTCCCCGGACCAGACGGACCCGCACACCGCACTGGTTCGCACCCCGCTTTGCATAATATCCCCTTTGCGGTGTGTGGTTTGAGAATTTAGGACCGAAACGTAACCTGACAAATTGGGGACTCGCGGGGTTGTTACCTGGTGGGGCGATGACGTGGGATGCTACTCACTACTTGCTGCTGCTGCCGTCCCGTATATACCTGCAGGAAGCCTTTAATCCTTTCACTGCTCTTTGCTCCATCTCTCCTTTCACTCTAAGACTTCTTTACTTGTTTCTATAGTTACCTTAAATCTTTAAACAAGGTAGAAATTGCAAAATGTAGTTTCTTTATACATTCCTTTTGTCGCAGATACTAATAAAGATCTCGTGTATTGTTAACTGTCTCGCATCGCAACGAAAGAGTTAAAACACCCACAACCCTCACATCCCTTCCTCCTGAAAGCGTCATCCCACCACTGACTCAAGCACTCCCTCTGTCTCTCTCCCTTCGCCATACATCCCGCCCAGACCACCACAACCCACTCAGTCAGACCTTCTCTTGCTCTCCAGTCCGTTCCGCACTTCTGTCAGAGCATAGACCAAAGAATCAAGCAAACGTCTTTTCCTCCACTTAGTCTCACATCTACGAGACCCGGAATAGGTCGTGCATTTTTTTTACGGGACAAAATTATAAAGGCAGTGGATTATTTAACAGCAAGGGGCCATGTGCGACTGACTCCACTCCGTCGCCCTTCTCACGTGACCTCAGTTGCATTCCAGAAGTACAGTTATGTCATTTGATTTACCTAAAAGCACCCGAAGACTCTCAGGCGCCCTGCTGCTGTTGCTTGAGGTGACGCCGCCCCTTCGCTCCCTCCCCTTAATCAGCCTCCAGCTACTATCCATTAATTCAGCAGATTATAGGCTTGCCTGGCGAATAGGCCTACTAGGGGTGGCCTCCTCAGATAAGCACTCCACGCTACCCATATTTATCCAGCAGACGCGTTCAAATTTTCATGTCCGTATTCAGAAAAGATTTGCTCTCCCACCACGACTATTTTCAAAGGCCACAGGGATGATTAATGAGCTTTTCCTGAGTGTCTCTCCAGTTGATAATGTAGAAATCTTGCCACTCTGCCTCTAGAACAGTAAAAAATACCTTTAAAAATTCGTGTACATTTAAATAAAGCCTTTTTTAAATAGTGGCAGCGAAGCAGAGAAGTGTATAAGAATAAGAGCCTGAGACTGATCTTTGTGCTTCTCCCCACTACACCTTCAGCTCTCCCTTCTACTTGCCCTACGCCACGTCTCTTCCATCACGTTAAGAGAAATACCGCAGATACGTATTATTGGAGAAAACAACATGTGCAAAACGGAAATGCTATTGCGGGAACCTTCCGTACTCCATCACTGGTTCGTGGGTGGAAATCGTGGAGGGAACCTGAGTGGGAGTGGGTGGAGGAGCAGAAAAAATGCAGGTGGAAATTCTGGTCTTATACTGAGCATGACGTGTGTATGAGAGAGAGAGAGAGAGAGAGAGAGAGAGAGAGAGAGAGAGAGAGAGAGAGAGAGAGAGAGAGAGACGAGAGAGAGAGAGAGAGAGAGAGAGAGAGAGAGAGAGAGAGAGAGAGAGAGAGAGAGACTGAAACGCTTTGCTCTCATCATCACTAATTTCAAAAGCCTTTAGTTAAAAAATATTCATGTTTTAAGGGTATTCTTATGGTTCTTGTGATAGATTAGCAAGATTTCTAGTTTACCATAAGAAAAAGCTATCTTGAAAACCCGGCTAGTCTCTGTAACCTTGGAAAATGGTCGTGGTGAGAGAGCAAGTTGATTATGAATACGAGCCCAGGTTACGCAGGCAAGCTGGTGGGTGAGAGGGAGAGGGAGAGTGTGTGGTGGGATGCTGTGATGATAGATGGAGGTTACCGAGACCCAAACACCTTAGAAAACGCTCCCTTTGTCGCGGTGTTTATTCTTCCACCTCCCTCCACGTACCCACCGCGCCACACACACGCGCACACTGCTCCTTTCAAACTTCACATCATTGGTTACCCCGAATATTCTTCATCCAATCTCTCTCTCTCTCCGTTTGCTCTTCAACATACGCCAGTCTTCCCCTCCCCCTCCTTGTCTCATTCCGTCTTTCTTCCTCCTCACAGACGGATAAATCTGAAGAGGCATAGATTTGCATTTAGAAACGCTTTGTTCTCCCAACACGACTATGTTCAAAGGCCACGGAGATGATTAGCAGGGTTTTCAAGATGGTTTTTCCAGTTCTTAATGTAGAAATCTTCTCACTCTGCCTCTAGAACCATGAAAGCACACACGTTCTCTCACTACGACTATTTTCAAAGGCCACAGAAATTATTAGCAGGTTCATAATGTGGAAATCTTGTCATTCTGCCTCTAAAATCTTAAAAAAAAACATCTGAAGAAACTCGTATCAATTCGAATAAAGCCTTCTAAAGTAGTGGGGGTGAAGCGTGGAAGTGTTTGAGAATACGAGCGATAGTGATGGAGTTTGACATCTTTGCGCCTTCTTACTTTACTTTCCAATTCAATCCAGTGCACTCCTGATTCCTCGTCGTGTTCATCTTCTCGCCTCCCTATGCTTCCAATTCTTCAGCGGCGCTATTCATTAGGAGTGAAAATATTGTTGATAACATTCTCACGTCACCCCGATAAGCACAGGTCGGGTATCATTAGTAAAGTGCAAGTGTTTATAATACAGTTTATAAACTTTTGCTCTCGTCAGAAATAACCCAGTGAGTCAGAAGATTGGTAATTGATATTCTCTCCTGCTCCTCCTCCTCCTCCTCCTCCTCCTCCTCCTCCTCCTCCTCCTCCTCCTCCTATCTTCTTCATTAACTTCTTGTATCATGTGGTATGTCAAACAGTTACTCCAGAAGGAAAAAAGAGAAGGTCGGAGGTGATTAGTAGTATCTGCACGCACTGTGTAAAATGAAACAGGCTAGATAAAGTAAGCATGTAAACACTCTCTCTCTCTCTCTCTCTCTCTCTCTCACACACACACACACACACACACACACACACACACACACACACACACACACACACACACACACACACACACACACACACACACACACACTTTTCAAACCGAGATAGAAAAAAAAAAACACTAGAAAGATAAGGGTTAGCACACCATCATGAAGACACCGATTCTACCCTTGTCTGTCCTCTTCCGCGCCAACAGGAGGGGGGGAAGTCTCTGTCGTCCAGTTTCCAAAGACATTGAAGGGGCGGGGCACGGGTGACAGCAATGAGTTGTCTGTTATCTTTAGTGGGAGAAGACAACTGGAAAATACTTAAGGAGAATTTCTTTAGGTTGAATGTACAAAGTAGTGGCGAGGCATTTGGGAACTGAGAGGACAAGATATTCGGCAGGAACTAGTATCAGGCTGTTTGTACTCGATAGGGTAGTGGGTGCTTGGAATGCTGAGGAGGGAGTGTATACTACATAGTGTCATGCGGCGGCCACCTGCGTCATGTCAGTCGGGGCGCATAGTGTGTCTGTTGGTGAATATCACGTAAACATGCGTTCTTCTCTGGACAGGATTGAGTGAGGAATCTATGTATTTTTTTCCTATGAATGTTTATTAATATGTACTGTGAATACTTAGAAAAAATGTGAAAAAAATGTGAGATTTGACACAAAAATTTACTCATTCATCACTCACTTAGTCCCACACAAACCAATAGTCAAACCTCACATCTTACCTACTCACCTTGCTGATTCACTAATAAGCAACCAAAACATAGAAAGTAGATAACTCGACAATTCGCTGACTATAACCAACCAACCAACTAACTACATATACGCACAAAGTCAAGATATCCTGGCTGATGTGTCGAAATGATAATATCATGACACCACATTGCGCTGACGGCCAGCAACTCCACTTTCACCAATCTATTAAGATGAATCGCCACTTATCACTTACCGCACTCCCTCTTCTGATCCATCGCGGTGGCCTTGCCTGTGTGTGCGTGTGTGTGTGTGTGTGTGTGTGTGTGCGTGCGTGCGTGTGTCGCCCTCGATACGTCTAAATGGTTGTGGCAGAAAAATGACGTGCTTGTTGTTGTGTGTTCTTGCGTCAGTGTTTTTGTACTCTCGTGTTTTGAATTAAGTTCTCTTTCCAGTATCCCCTTTCATTTTTCTCTTGTTGATGTTTCAGTATGTATTGGGGTGTAGTTGCCATGGTAGGTGTCTTTCTTGCCGCGTCCTTGTTTTGATAGCATTTTCTTGTCACTCTCATAACTCGGATCCTCGTGCACATGCCTTCCTCCCAGTCCTGTTGGTGTTTTTTTTTATATTGCAAATGTCGAAATCTCTTACCTATGCAGTTTCTGTGGTTAAGTTGTCAGATAAACAAATAGCTTACTAGTGTTCAGATCCCCGCCTCCTCTTTATGTACATTTACATTACTGATATTGAAGATGCTGATTACGTGCTACGCTCAACACCTACCATGTACTGAAATCACGAAACAGAGAGGTTGGTACAAAAACATCTAACACTGGCGTCATATCTACTTTCAACACGTTCCTCCGAGAAATATAATATTCAGGAGTCTCTTCATGATTTCAAGGATGATTTAACAAGGATTCTGTATCATTAATGGGAAAGACACTCATGAGCCCACCAGTTAATCATCTCCGCTGTCGTAGAGATTTGTGAGAGGAGAGAGGATGATTATGGAAGGATTAGGAAAGCAGGGAGACGGCGAAACGAGGCATCAGGTATGTTATTGTTTATCAGGTCGATGATGAAATGGGAATCCTTCCTATGCTTGTATTTATGACAAGGAATGCACTGCAAGATGGGGAGAGTGGAAAATTCAGGATTGCTCAAGTTATCTCCAGTGCTCCTCTCCCCCCCCCCTCCCACACAGAAGCTTGCTTGATGGATTAATTACACTCAGGTCTGACCGCCACTGTGCGTCTGTCTATCCCTCAAGGGTTAATGTTTTTATTGCTAATAAGCTGAGGAACAGAAGGAAGAGGAGGGAAAAAGTGCCTCAGTCATGCACACCTTATTGGGAAATATTATTCTAATTTCAGATACTGTTCATGCACTAATATCGTTGAGATCATAGGCAGCCTAATAGTGTCTTCCGAAGGGCTTATAATGCCCTTCTCATCCCCGCCCGCTTTGTGTGTGTGTGTGTGTGTGTGTGTGTGTGTGTGTGTGTGTGTGTGTGTGACTAGTCAAATATGTAACCACTGTAAACTGTATTGTTCAACGAGTAACGCCCTGAATAATAAGAGTTTGCAAATTTATGTAGAGATCAGCGCACCTGCGCTACCTTAACGCTTGTTTCCGCCTGCATATCTCCTCCTGCAGTCTCGTTTCACACCACTGGATGCTGTGTCCTTGTGTCCCTCTTAGTATAGTTGTTTGCGTACTGCGTCAATGGTGTGGGAATACAGTCTTACCCACCTGGTCGCGGGGACTCGATTCACGTCGCGGGAAAGGCACAACAACAGTAAAGGCGCGAGATAGAGGAACCAGTTGTGAATGGCCGCCATCGAGGTGATAGTGGCCAACCTTCTTTGGCTGTACGTATATGGAAGACACTGAAAGGAAGTCGTCATTAACTCCGGCTTGCAGGACGAGTTGCGGCTGCGGTCAACTGTGCTAACTCACCAACTCCCTTAAGGTTCAGAGTTGGCGCGTTCCCAAATGTGTCTTCAGTCCGTACAGGCAGCACAGCGAGCGTCCACCCCTGCCCTGGAATCCTGTCTGGCTCGCTGGGTATGATTCTTGTTGGGGTCTTAGAGAAAAAAGAAAAGAGAATGAATGGCTGTTTGTGGCCTGACCAGAGGCAGTACTGAGGAGGACAAGGTCGCCCGCCGTGCTGGTGCAATAGAGAGCAAGGCTGACGGAGCAGGTGTTGATGCTGATCACCTAACCTTGCATCAGCCGTTACTCTTTCACTCGTTTCCCCATGTAATATACATACATGTAATTCAAAACTGTTTTGTGTAGACTGCGTGAGTGCAAGTTATATGCATTGTCTAGTTTGACGCGGAGAGGCTTTTTTTGTAAAGGTCGTGAAACGGATGTGCAATTGGAGTAGTTTCACAATAGTCATATTGAAAACTGACCTTCAAAATGGTGTGGCACTGTACTCTCCGTTCTTTAGTGGCCGCTCTGAGACTGATAGGTGGCGGGTGTTCTCTGTTGTTCCAGCTGTATTTAGCACGATGGCCTCGCCCGCAAACTTCAGTGAGATAGTGTTAGTCCCGATGTCGTCATGAGATGAGGAAGTTTGAAGTTTTTAATACGCACCTATCCAGACTCCAAGCTTGTATAATGGCTAGCCGTGAGAAGCGAAGGGGTGACCTTTGGGTGGACCTGCAGCGGTAGTATTTGTTCCTCGGCCGGCTGCAGGAAACGGGGTCAGCGATGAAGGTGGGAGGAAATAACCAGTGTTGAGAAATTACCTGGTCCGGCGTCTTCCTGGTTTAGTGGCAGCGGGAGAGCGACGTGGGATCATTTAAGAAGTTCAGAGCGCTTTTAATGTTTATTAGGACAATTGATTTTTTCCTTTCTTGTGCTCGTTACAATGTAGGCTGGTCAAGTGTTGTTACTTTGTAGTGTCTTCCATGTGGTTAGCGTCCATTACATCAACACAGTTCCCCTCCCCTCCCTGTCTTCCTTGCCACACCCTCACTCCTGCAGAGATATTAGTACTCTCGTGTTCAGCCTTCACATCGATTTAATCAACGCGCTTCGTGTGTGCCGGACCACGGAGGAGCCATTACGCCGTAAAGAAATATTCCCAGCCTATCAGGCGGTGTGCCGAGAATCCATTACCCTCCAGCCTGTGACGTCAGCCTCACTTCCTCACTCATTGGCGGAAGTCCACTGTCTCACTTGGATTACATCATGTGGCTGATTTACAATACATTTTTTTATTCTTTGTGGCATTGATTGTTGAAAGATGTTTCTTTCTCATTATTAGACCCATACCGTCAGAACAGGAATTTATCTTATCAGCCTTCAACTATGTATTATTACTGGCATTATGCATATATCTACATTATATTTATTAATTCCATCGGTGGTTTCAGGATTTCCCAATACTACATCAGTTAACTACAAGATCAGTATGGGAAGAAGAAAAAAAAGACAAATTTCAAAGTATCATGCTTTATATTGACGTGTCATTGCTGGCGTGACCTTCCTCTGTGGCTGAAACAGTAGCTACATTAAGGTTCCATGTCACCGCCTTCCTCAAATCTAAGGTTATACATACTGTATTTCATTATGACAGCAGACGAGCTACATATGGCAAAGTAATGTTAGAAAGTTAGGTCATCAGAGACTCATATTCTTGATGGAACAATGATGTTGGTGTTTGCATGTATAACAGTTTGAGTGGCTAGTATCACATGTTATTATTTTTTCACATTATTATTATTATTATTATTATTATTATTATTATTATTATTATTATTATTATTATTATTATTATCATTTTAGATAGTAAATTATTGGGAGTTTTCCAGAGAAGTAAAAAACTTTAATGAGACTACAGTATGTGGTCTATATAAATGACATGACAGTAGAACAGCAATAATAATGAGATCTTCCTTTTTTTCTACAGACTTACGTACGAGAGAGCAGTGCAGCGCAGAAGGAGAATGCTCGTCCTCTGCCTTCCACGGGAAGCACCTCACCTGTGTCCCCTCTATCTCAAACCACCACTATCTCCCCCCTGGCTCCCACCAGCCCCACCCCAACCACTCCACCCCTCACCACAACCCTCCAGCAGAATGCCCACCCTGCTTCCCCAGCCTCCCCAGTGGTTCCCCCTGGATCTACAACCTCCCCATTGCACCCTTCAAGGGTTCCCAACACCTTACGCCGTCACAACAAGTCCACCAAGAACCTCCTTATACCAAGGTAGGCTCAAGTCATTTCTTTGTTTCTTATGCAGTTTTCTAGGGGGATCTTTGTAAAATCTGTAGGCAATATTTGAATTATGGTTTTAAGTTTTTAAATATGTACAGTATGTGTCAAGAAGCATCTACACAACTGTAGTGTATATAAGTTTTGTTAAATGTTCTCTGATTTAAAAAGATTTTGAAAGCTCTCTTGCTGGGAAGTTCGTAGAAAAAAATCAGCCCTTTTTGAGTGACCTCTGATTATTTTCATTGCTTTTTATCTTCTTGAATTGTGATTAGAATAACAAATAGATCCACGTCTATCTTCCATCCCTGCAAAATAGCCACATTATGTAATCCCTTGATTTTGTGATGTATGATATAAAGGGTTCATTCAATCATATAATGTGTCTGGATGATAATCTTGTGGTGATGCTATTCATTCATTGTGCACCTTAGATTCTACTACCCAATGGGTCGGCCAACCACCCCGGCAAATCAAGAGCAGGCACTGTCCCGGGTGTCAGCGGTGTTCCGGGAGCAGAATGGCCAGGTGATGCGGGAGAACATGGACCCACTCATGCGTGCCTGTGGCCTCCCACTCTACTGGAAGGCCCCACTGTTTATCGCCGCTGGCGGGGATAAGCTTGGCTACCTCACACAGGAACAATTTTCAGATTACTGGAGCAGGTTGGTACAGACAGTATTATGCTCCTACAGTAAATACCATAAAATTAACACCACCACAGGATTATATTTTATTTATAGATAGTATTTGAAAAAGGTCATTAATTCAGAAAATTTTAAAGATTATGGAATTGCCAAAAATTAATTAATTTCATGTCTGATTGGCAACATTGTCATTTTTTATTGTACTGATTAAATCCAGGAATACATGGATGGCATACAGCATACATCATGCATAGTACTTATTCAAAAGACTCAGAAGTAAATATTAGGGAAAAAAAGGTTTAGTAATTGTTTGAGAATGCAAGTGAAAATGATAAAAACAATAATTTTGAAATGTATTCAGTACAGTACTATACATATAAATGAAGCAAGTTGTTTAGAACAAAATACATTCAAGTTTTGTTGAGAGATTACCTGTGAATCTTTTGTGTGTATGCCAGTATTGACAAAGAAAAGACAGATGATTGATGATTATCAATACATGTCATTTGCCTGTCTGTCAAACAGAGTAATCTCAACCTGCCATGACACGGCATCCCGATTCGTGCGTGTGTTGACCCGTGGTATGCGGAACTACCTCCTGCCTGAAGACTTCCTCAGCATGATCCAGGATGTTGTGGACACACACCCTGGACTCACCTTCCTCAAGGAGGCTACGGAGTTCCACTCCAGATATGTGCACACAGTAAGAAATTACCATCAAGTAGTTTTTTGGTTTTTTTCATATGTTTGTTCATGCATTCACACCAAATTGTAAGAAATATGATGTGTTTTGCTGGTATATTCATATTATTAAATAGTCTTTTTTGATTTTGCAGGTCATAGCAAGAATATATTATTGTGTAAATAGATCTTGGTCAGGGAGAATAATTCTACCAGAACTTAGAAGATCCAACTTATTACAGGTAAGCTGTATTGATATTTAATTATGAACACCAAGTTTTTATTGAGTGACACAATAATGATCAGTCTAAACATTTATTTAGTGACAGGGCAGTCAAAGCTACTTTAGCCTCATTGATCATGGTCATCTTAGTGTGATCAGCAACTTTTAAGGCTTTGCAAGTTTGCCTTCAGCACTTTGCTAACCTCATAATAACTATCTCTCATGGTCTGCTTATCTTGCCTATGTGGAGATATTTCTCAATGTAATACTAGTGAAGCTGCAAAGCTGGGCATGATATGAACTTGTTGCAATCAAGTGGTGATGTCACACTTACAAGAAATGTACACCTTGCTATGGATATTTAATTGTCAACATTGTGATTTGTTTTAATGAAATTAGTATTACACAAAAGTTTTTTTTTACTCATGAAAATTACTGTTTTTACCTCATTGACAACTGCAATGACATGAATTCAATGAATATGGTTTTGTCTAATATATCTTAAAATTTTCTTTGTATATATTGTAGTTGATCCTCTATTTATCTTCACAGGTAATTAGTATCTTAGAGGAAGAAGAGGATATAAACCAAATCACAGATTACTTCAGTTATGAACACTTTTATGTCATTTACTGCAAGTTTTGGGAGCTGGATACTGACCATGACTTGTTCATAGACAAGCATGATCTGGCCAAGCACAATGAGCGGGGTGAGTCTTTCTTTCTCTTTTGTTTAGTGAAATCCTGTAGACATCCTTCCATTTCAGTAATAACTGATGATAGAATGTTAACATTGTGTATGCTTATACTGAATTGAAATTAATTTCCCTTTACAAAATTTGGGTCATGCTTACCCCCTCCCATTTTCTCTCTCTCTCTCTCTCTCTCTCTCTCTCTCTCTCTCTCTCTCTCTCTCTCTCTCTCTCTCTCTCTCTCTCTCTCTCTCTCTCTCTCAAAAGTTCAAATAAAAAACTTCGATCTTACCTATTTTTCTTTCCTTATAAATCCATCTGTCTGTCAGATTTTTCATTACTTGGTGTCTGTTCATTTCATGAGTTTAACCTGCCATCATCTTTTTAATCCATTCTCAGTCTGTCATAAAGTTATTCACAATAATGACTAATTTGTTGCTCTTTGTAAACTTCCTGACTTGTTCTCCTTTGATTTAGCAACTTTCCTTGTTTCACCTCCATAGGTCACAGCTGTAAGTAAGCACTAATTATAGGCATTGCATTTTGATGTTGGTGGGAGACTTCTTTGTATACGCTTTTGCTTGTTAAATACTATTTGCCATTACATTTTCATGCATTTTTTTATGAAGTTTTCATTATCTAATAATTACCTAATGCTATTTACATGTTTATTTACTTATTTTTCATTAATTTTCTTTTTTATTGTATTTCATCTTTTTTGTTAATGTTGCTGCTCTGTGCATTATTATTGAATATGTATCAGCTTTGTTCCTGTTACTTTTCTCAAATTGGTCACTGATCCATGTGTTTGTTTTTTTATGTACACTTTATCAGTGGACAAAAAACACATGATGAAAATTTATGGATAATATTTTTCAAATATCTACAAAATGCCTCAATAAATAATGTATTATAATATCCAGTTTATAAAGATTAAAATAATTTGTGATTCTTAAAAATTATTACATTACTAAAGAAACTGAAGATATGAGTATAGTTCTAAGCCTTTAATAATGCCTGTATTTTACACTTTACTGATGAATTGTTCTTCCATCACAACCTACAACAACACAATTATTACTTTTGTGTCTTTATCCATCAACCAATCAACCATCCACAAGACAGAATGGTTTAGTTTGAGGCAGAATCCTGTATTCTTGATCATTGTTGGCTTTCATAATGTTACTTCTCTATGATCACAGAGATTATTTGGCTAGTGGTCTTGGATATCCATCGATAGTTCATAATCATTGTTAGATATTCCCCAAAATCATAGAAATTTCTCGTTAAAATTCAAGCAACCTCCATTAAAACCTTAATTAATAGTGGATTGTTTGACAATACATATCTGAGCACAACTTTCTTTTCCAATTCATAACAGGTTACTTGATTGCTTAAGTATAGTTTCATTGGCTACTGTCATAGCTTGAGCCAAATCTAACTGTAGCCTGACAGGACTGTTTACAGTACTCCATAACTTTGGGTGTGGAATTCCTCTATGCCTGATAAATGCAATAGAAAAAACAAACAGTAAATATTTGATAATTTTTTGCATTTTGATGCATTTCTGTTATGTGTCGTGTCCATAAATATGTATATGGTGGTGAACTTGCTAAAAATCTGTTGTTCAGTTAAGTTATTGTTGATTGTACTCTAGCACTTTTGTTCATCAGTCATGTGTTGAAACTTTTTTGTATGTATATAATGTGTTGCAATATGCTTAATCAAGACACAAAACAAATATGGCAAGCACATCAAACACACTCACACAGCTTATGTACTATATCCTTATTAGTCAAGCAAAATAGCCTGCATAAAATTCAAGTTCTAGACTTTGATATGATTGGAAGACTAAGGAGAATTACCATAAGAATTGTATTTCAGCTCTCTCTTGGCGCATGATTGAACGGATATTCAGCGGAGCAGTGACAAGGGGACGCCTCCAAAAACAAGACCGCATGGGTTACCAAGAGTTTGTGTGGTTCCTCATTTCTGAAGAAGACAAGCGCCACCCGACAGCCATAGAATATTGGTTCAGGTAAATATCATTCATTGTTGAGATTAATAAGAAACAATGAAAAATCTTGCAGTTTATTAAGCCACTGGTTTTTTTTATGTAAGAAGGATCTAGCCAAAGGCTAAATAAAGTTTGGTTAAAAAGGCCACTTATTTGCCAGTCCTTTTAAAAAGGTTTATAGGAAGGAGTTTTTTCTTCTTTTTTTTCATTATATTATATATATATATATATTTTATTTTTCATTTCATTGCATTTTTTTATGGACTTTACACTAACAACTGTGTTCCCCTTTACAGGTGCATGGACCTTGATGGGGACGGTTACCTGTCCATGTATGAGCTCGAGTACTTCTATGAGGAGCAGCTGCAGCGCATGGAGGCATTGGGGATAGAAACTCTACCTTTCCATGATTGCCTTTGTCAGGTAAATGAATTATTCACTATGTGTTACAATATAACCATGTTTACTTTATTAGTCAAAAGGTCCCCAAGTGCATGAGTTCAAATCTTGGCCACAGTCTGATGTTGGGATGGACTTCCATTCAGACTAATGGTTCCCAAACAAGTGAGATTTCAGATAGGAGGTCTCTTTTAGCCCATAAATTCCAGTTAAAAGCCAACATTGTATAAATGAAAAAAATAAATAGATTCATAAAAGTTTTAGGAACATGAAAACTCATAATTTTTGTTCTGTTTGCACTCATTACACATGCTTGTTATTCTTATGATACTGGTTATTGATACAATTACTACTGATACTAGTAACATCATTGCAAATCTGATAATTCATGATTTGACACATAATAATCAAGATTGTGTGAAAGCAATAATGAAAGGATTACATGTAAAAAGATATATAGTGAAGAAAGAGAATTATAGGACACCAAGGACCATTATTAGAAATTATTTTGATGCCAAACTGGATCTTAGTATATATTTACTGTTCTAGATGCTGGATATGGTTCGACCAGAGGAGAACGACAAGATATCACTCAGGGACTTGAAGAAATGTCGGATGACTCCTATTTTCTTTGATACTTTCTTCAACTTGGAGAAGTATCTTGACCACGAACAGCGAGATCCATTCGCATCCCACAGAGCAGAGGAAGATGGCACTGAGGTGAGAATTGAAGACCTCCTCATAGCCATCACAGGAGGCAGATATATGATCCTATACTGATTATCACCATTTATTCATATCTTTGTATAAAGCTATTTCACTTTAGTAGTTGTCTTATAAGACTGTGATGTGTAATGTGTATAGGAAAATATGGAATTGATTAAGATTTAGTTATTCTCTATTCTAATTGAAAGATACCTTGAATATTTTCTAAAACTATGTACTGTACCAAACTGAATTTTGGTGGTCCTTTAGCAGGTGTCAGATTGGAATCGGTATGCTGCTGAGGAATATGAGCTGCTGGTGGCTGAGGAGGGTGGTGCTGAACACCAGGATGACATGTAAGTTTACCTCACTAATTAGGTCATTTGTATATATTAGAAAAAATATATACTGATGTTTGTGTGGTCTTTTCTAGAAGTATCATCATTATGATTATTATCATGAACCTTTAAATCCAGGTGCTCATTATTATAAGGCATAAATCTTTATCATACCCTGGAAAAAAAATCAATTTCAGTTCTCTTTGTTGTAGCAGAAGCAATGAAACATAGTCATCTTTCTCTTGAATCTTCTCATCTCTGTGGTAGGGCATTTTTCTTAGTATATTTATTTATTGTGGTACCAAAATATGGAATATTGGCAAAATGAAGAAGTGGTTAATTGTAATGTTAACAGTGTGTTTAAGAAGTATGTGTAGAGGAACATGGAGAGACAGGATAAGAAATAAAGAGGCAACAAGAAGGATAATTTTTATGGTTCATATATCATGACATCACCATTAGTCTGGATAGACCTTACGGATCCAGTTATGGACTGGAGAGTGTGTGAGCTCAGGAATTGTTTGGTCAGTTATGCTATAGCTAAGTTCATGGGGTATAGTACAGTGATCTTTGGGACTATCTCTTTCCACCAGAGGTCAACATGGCTATAAGAGTGTGAATGGTGTGTATAGGAGTCTGGTGCTTTGTCTGGGCTACCTTGTGTGAGTTTGCTGATTTATATACTGATGGATGAACAAAATTTAGAAATGCAACGTAAGAATATTCAATGGTGAGGAGACTGAAAGAAGTTGTATGATAAGCACTTCAAAGGCAAGTTTCATGGATTTAAAAAAAGTATTATGTAAATGTAACTTCCTTCAGACACTGATTATTTAATCTTTTTTGGGACAGGATAAAGATACAGGTACCAGATCTCATATTCAACATTACAAGATTTGGAGGGACCTGAAAATGGTATTAAAGTATATGTATTCTGAATTCATTATTGTGTAATTAGATGTCATTAACAACATATTTCTTCAGTGGCACCTAGTAGTAATAAGTAGTTTTCTTTATTTTTCTAGGCACCCTTGAAGCCTGTACCACTCAAATTTATACCTTTAAAATCCTACATTTTATTTGTTTTCCATTTGTTATCGAAGTAAATTTATCATCAACCTTGATCCTTTATAAAGATGAAACATTTCTCTTCATCCTATAGGTCCCAAGCATACATGTGTGTGGATGCTTTCAACACCCTTTAGGATTTATTGATTGACCAGTGAAAACATACTTTCAGTGAAAGAAAACAAAAAAAGTACAATGATATGAATTCTGGATCTTTTAGGTTTCCCTTAATTTTATCAGTGTATGTAACATTATTTTTCCAACATGGCTGCCACCCCACACTATACTGAAGTTCCTTTATGAAAGGTGATAAAATTAGGCTGTTGGATACTGTCTTTGCTTAGGTTCATCTTGGATGGAGACTTAGATGATGGTGGAGGAGGTAGTGGAGAAAGCTAAAGTGCACTGTGCACCTTGCAGGATTGTGGAGGAGAGTCTTTGAAGCAAGTGTCCATTACACAGGTGGGAAGTTTGTGCATCCCTTTGGCACAGTCCCTTCCTGGACCTTTGCATGCTCCTTTATTGATTGAGTTGTCATTTATTGTATCTTTTATTTATCACTATTTGAAGTTTGTTTTTTGTAACTGCTTACATCACAGAGAAAAATGTGTTCTGTGTAGTTCTCATGTTGAGTGTTGAGTAGTTGAATTATCAGTTTGGTGTGTTATTTTTTTTTATAGTTTGATAAACTTATACCTAATCCTATAATGTTACTAATAATTGTGTAATATTAGTGAAGATTTAGTCACTCCAATCTTATTAATGTGAAATTTAATTTAGTAAAGTAGGACATCCAAAAGCATTAATATTTGTGTGTGATAATGAATGGATAATTTCCCTGGTATCAAAAGTAACACATTCAGTAGAATACAAAAGGATTGTTATTATATTAGAACTTGATATTTACTCGATCCTAAGCTCATGGATCTCTCAGCATCTCTATAAATGCATTGAGATGCAAACAGGATTTCTTTGTGGTGTTTGAGACCTTAGGCTTTTGAAAGGATTTGTAGATGAGAAGCATGACATTTCCCTAGCAACCCCTTATTGACACTGTATTATGTGTCACAATGTTGTTATTCTCTCTCTCTCTCTCTCTATTGCCACGGTCACCAAATCAGACAGACATTTCATACATCCCTAGGTACCTTGATATCAAATCTGAACACTGAGCATGCCAAGACTTGTTCGCATTTAGCATTCAAGAATGGTCTGCAGTCTGATGTGGTTTACCCTTGCAACATTGAAGTTTGTGAATGCAGTAATGACTTTTCTGATGTTTAAATGAGCTCAGATTATTTGTGCTATATATTAGTAGTTTGGAAGGAATCTTCTTCATAGATGTGTACACACATGCACATGCACACACATATGAAGATTGGTCTATGAGCTCTGAGCTCGCTCCATAGGGAAAAGGCTGGCTGGGTGACCAGCAGGCAACCACAACAGTGAATGCACACACACACGCACACACAAATAATATAAGCTCTGAGCTCTTTCCATAAGGGAAAGGCTGGCTAGGTGTCCTGCAGGTGACAATGGTGAATTACACACATCGCGTAGTGTAGTAGTTAGCACTCTAGACTCTTGATTGAGAATGCCTGGGTTTGACCCCTTGGCACAATGAGGCAAATGAGCAAGCCTCTTAATGTGTAGCAACGGATTTACCTACTAGCAAGTAGGTACAGATGTAACCCTAAGGGTTGTAACATGCTGTCTTGTGTGAGTGATTCCAGTCTCACCCATAGATTTGACAGTATGAGCTCTAAGCCACAGGGAAATGACTAGTAGCATTGCTGTAGGTGAATAATGCACACATCATATTCATAATTTGATTATTCATACAAGTTTAGATTTTAATATTTAACTAGATTCTTGAGAATTCATGTACTTAAGCTTATTAATGTGATATTATGACAGTTACTATCATTAATATTTTTTGAGGAAGTTTCTCTGCCAAATGAGTGGTTTAGCACAAATTATTGTAGCAAGATAACCACTGCACAAATAGCTTTCTCTGGCTTTGCTGTGGTCACATTCATATCATTATGTTTTTAACTGCTTAATTTAAGCCATTTGGCATTTGGATTGTTAGTTGATTGATTAATACTATTTTTTAATGTTCATTTATTTATTTATTCATATTATTGTAGTTGTATTTACATTTACCTTTCTATTTTAGGTTTTATGGAGAAGAGGATGAGTTATCAATGGGGTGTGAAGATGCCCTGGACTCCACTCCAGGTGGTGGCCGAGGCAGCCTGGGAGGTGTAGGTAGTGGCGGTGCCCTCAACAAGCACTCACCACTTTCAGCTACTGTCACCAATCTGGCTGCCGACCCCATGGATGTGGATGACGACTACCCAGATTATGCTGACTCAGATGACTACCAGTACTGAGGTCCCTCAGTTGTTAATATGCAACTCAGTGTTATGAATTGAGAATTGTGGTTTCAAATGTTCAAAGGTGTACCAGGAGTATTTTTCCTAATACTAAATAATATTGTTGTACCCTGAATACTGTTGCTTAGTCATTTTGATGAAGAATTTGAGGCAAAGCTTTAAAGCATTTTCTTGATATGACAATGCATGCAACAGTGATTTACTCAAAAAAAAGAAAAAAAAAAATGAGGGATTTAGTATCTTAGGGAGAGAACATCAGTAACTAGTCTTCAGATTCATAAATCTGTGATAATTTCGGCACTTCTGTATTTGACTAAGATCTGGTTATATAGGCAGGAATTGCTTATTAATAACAAATGAAATTCAATCTTCTTAATACCCTACAGCACATTTTAAATTAAGTATTTGTATCAGGTATTGATGCTACTGAATTTTATTGGAAATATTATGACTTAAGAAATACAGGTAAAAGGTTAGTTGCTAATAGAAGTATCTACTCCCATTTTATGAGTATTATGTCAACTACATGAAAATAGAGAAAACTAAATAAAAAAAAAAGTTCTTGTTCATGTGGTTGTATTTTATTACATTTGCTTTTGTGATCGATCAAGACATGATATTCTGAAAAGAAACCCTCTAAGAGCACTGTTCTTCCTGACCTATCAAGAAGCTGCCTAGGCATACAATGTGGTGCTTGGCTCCAGATGATGCTTTTGAACAAGTAGCACCATAAATAGACTCCTTTCCCTCATTCAGCACCTGAATGTCAGAAACCTTGAACCAAAGACTTGCTGAATAGTGAACTAATAAATGGAACAGCTATTATTTATTGCTGAATGCATGAACAAACTGTTGTTTTGCGCTATTTACAAGGTTCTGTATGTACGTAGTTGTGTGTTTAACCTTGAAGTGAGACAATAGCATGTAATGAAATGTGTTTATGTGCAAAAATTGACATCAGCAAATACAAAGTAATGAAATATGCCTACCAAGTACTCTTTGGCAGGATATGATACTTATCCCCAGATCTGTGATGTACCATCAGTAGTACAGTGTTAATGCCAATGTCAGTGTAATGTAAATCCAGCAAGTTTCCAGTGCTTGTGTATAAAACTTTTATAGGGAATGTGAATATGGAAATATTTGTATGAACTTCATTAAATGAGGAAAATTCAGTGCTTTAATTGAACTGCCTTATGGAAGCGATTTCCATAGACATGTGATGAGGTATCCTTCCTGATGTCACTTACCTCATAATTTTTGTCTTCCTTACCTGCATAATTCAAGTCCCTCCATGAAGTGCCTCCCTTTTTCCCTGACAATTTAAAGTGAATTCTGATAGTGTGTGGCTATGGTGTTATTGGCTGCATCTTGCTTCCCCCAATTAGCTCATCACTTACATGCCAACAACATTGCAATAGTTTATTTTGTTTTATTCTTTTCGAAAAATTATCTTTCATTGCTTTATTTTTTTTCCCCAGGCTACAAATTGATTTTTTAAGTGAGCTACAATAGTTCTGCTTTTGCATTTTCCAGTAATGTGATCAATTTCCTATTGAGATACACTTCCCGTCATGCCTGATGCAGATGCCAATTCACCTGGGCCAGTTGAGTGGATGCACTGACCCACCCTGTGTATGTGGAGTTAACAGCTCTGGTAGTTGGATTATGGGCTAAAATAATTTGTGCTGCAAATATGCTTCTTTCTGCCCGGTGCAGAAAGAAACCATTGTTAAGGTGTTTCACTTGAAATTTTCCTACAATTATACAGAATTTGAATATATAAATAATTAATCATGAATACATTTTTCTGTGACGCTTTTTTGTATCTGTTTTGACAACAGAAGATAGAGATGAAACCTGTTCATCTCTGAGTTATGTACTGATTGATGCTTATGATATTGTTCTGTATATTGTTTTATATCAGACTCAAATCCTTTTAAAATGTTACATACATATAATGAATGTCTTCTAGTAGCAATATTTAAAAGAATGACTGATCTGATGTTACATTTTTGTGTGGATGAATACAGCTATATACTCCAAAATGTTATTTGTTCAGTGTACACTGATAACCATGTAGAACATGCAAACATCCCAAATTTATATAAGTGTATCCAACTCAATGAAAACGTATTACTTCAATTTTGTTAGATATATGTATTATGATATATTGTTGCAATATTTTTATTAATATGCAGCTTTTTCCTTTAAAGATACTTACATATTAAAAAAAACTAGTTATGAAATATTTAGGTATTTAGCAAACTGCAGTATGTCATGCATCTGTAGAAGGGTTATTTCACCTTTAGTAAGATTCATGTGCCTATCATCCCAAGTCCATCAAGCAGAAGCCCAGTGTTTACCTCTATGACAATAATGTTCAGACTTAGAATACATACCCAAATTATGTATAGAAAGTTTAATCTTTTTTCACATGTCACAGAATCCAGCATGTTAGTGTAGTACTCCCTATCATAGTGTTGACCAGCATTACCAGCTGTTACACTCCAGACTAGTCAGGACATCAAGCTATCATCTCCTTGATATGCCGCATTTCCCTCAGCCAATCCCAGTGTCACGTCATCAGCGAAGGAATTCGTTCTCCACAGTTATTATGACCCCAGTGTTTTGTGAAATGAGAAACTGTAAGTGGTGTCGGTATCACTTTGTTCGTTCGTATGTTTATTGTATTTGTAATATGTTGTATAAAGGAGTTAACATTCATTTTGGATAATATTAAGCTGTTTTATTTATTCCCTTGTTCCAACAGGCCAATTTGGTGTTACCAGAAACAGTAATAGATTAGTGCAGTATGATGCCAGTGTAAAATGGATACAAGGAGAAAGGCCGAGGAAGTATGCAGGTAGGAAAACTTACAAATTAAGGAATATATTAAATGAATGTTGCTGACATCACCAAGTTAACAAGACAGTTTAATGTTGAAACATTGCAAAAAGTATCCAAAAAACCAGACAGCTTATTGAACCCATATTGATTTAATAGCTGGTCATTAATTATTAATTACTAAGCAGCTGTCAGGTGCACTATGTAATGTGATGTAATAACTATCATTTCCATGAACTTTCTGTCAAAACACTTTACATCAAACAGTAATTAAAACTAATAATTTATATAGGGAATGAGCAATGCATTCATTTATTATACTCTAAATGTGTACATTTAAAACTAAATGGCAAACTATTTGAATATAAATCAAACTGTCCAAAAATACTGGACATTTAAGTATCAATTCATCAACCTGTAACCATCAAAGCTAACATTTTGTCTAATATTTTCACTGTACATAAATAGAAGATGACTTCTCTGATCCACTCTATATCACCCCTCATTAATCATTTGTACAATGTATGTATTACTAGTAAACATTAATACATAGCCTTCATTATAAATTTTCAACATGAATAGATATACTATAGGTAATGTTATGATTTTCTCAAAATGCTGTATTTTAGTATAAAATGAGACAAAAAATTTACTATACAACTTATATTCAATAGGATCTTTACTATAATGATTTTTCCCATCTCGAATTCATGCAGTTTACAATGATGAAATCAGGAACACAAACGTTTTCCAACTCTTGTCTTGCAATACAAAAATCAAAGAAAAAAATTGTTGTTTTAGGGGAAAGCACTTACATAAGGACCGAAAGCCATGTTAGCTCTCATTGGCTGTACAGTTAACAGTATGTCTTATATAAGGTGATTACACTTAGTATCAGCTCCCTTGACACTGCTTCACCAATTCTAGCAATTTACCCTCCTTATATAGTTGCCTTGTTTCACTCCCTCCACCAATACACTTGCCACCAACAAACACTCGAGGAACCTGAAAGAAAATCAAGAATTTGCTAAATAGACAATAGATTCTCATTGGCCATTAGATAAATTTGTCCAAATAAATCTATCTGAAAATCATGTTACTTAAAAAGCAACTCATCCATTTACCAGGCATTTTTCTAATACTGGCATACAAAGATCAGTAACTCATGAAATGTATTGAATATAATATCTTTTGCAATTTGTACTTTTTGTAACAACATAATATAATTTCGTCAATGTAGTGATGGGACATCAGCCATAGCACAGAGTACCTCATCCCTAACTTCACTACATACATAGTATATAGCAAAATTCATTCTAAGGAGATCTTGAGTCTCAGAATGAAGCATGTGTTGATGCAAATAACACACATGATGAAAATTATTCATCTTTTAATATAGTAAGCACTGGAACCTAAATTATTACTCTCTACAGGGCAGTCACCTTGACAATGGTCAATGATATAGCACTTTCTCTCTCTCTCTCTCTCTCTCTCTCTCTCTCTCTCTCTCTCTCTCTCTCTCTCTCTCTCTCTCTCTCTCTCTCTCTCTCTCTCTCTCTCTCTCTCTCTCTCTCTCTCTCAGTTAGCAGAGAGAGAGAAAAAAACCAGCCAACAGGAATTAGCCAGTCATGACATCACTGTTGAGGGTGTGGTTGGCCTTCATTTGAGAAAAGCCTTACCACCAGTATGTGTGTTATGCCTAGTGCAACAATCAATTAATGTGATGCACATTTAAAACAATACTTTGCTCATCACACAGTGAGAGCACAAATGATGTGCGACACCACTGTCTATAGCTTAGTTGCCCGATTTGAAAAAATGAATATGTACTTAGGATAAGAAACACTTGCTGATTAAAGGAAAAAGTCATGTAGTATAAAAGATTCAAGCGTCTTCATGGCCATATAGGTACGGTAGTACTCACAGTTCTGCATCCTGTCATGCCATCCAATACATCTTGCACTTTCAAACCATCTGCTTGTTTGTCCAGCTCATAAACATCATAGGGCACATCAAGATCTTTGAAAGCCTGAAAGAATTCATAGTTCATAAGTAGACAATTCCTAGAAATGCAGAATTGAAAATGGAAAACAGGAATCTTCATGTAGTACTGTACATGCATTCTTACATATAATGGTATTTTACAGGCTTTTAATTTACTTACTCTGAATATCAATATTAGTTTACATAATCTACTTCAATTATGTCACATGTTTGATCACAATAAAATTACCTTCTTGGCCATCTTGCAATACGGACAATAAGTTTTTGAGAAAATCATCACACAGTTGTTCTTAATTTTCTCTTTCACCATCAAGGCTTCTGGACCCTCCATGTCTACTGCAGCAATCTGGCAGCTTGGGGAGCCACCCATTCTATGAAACTGACCTCTACAATACAAGAACATTTTGTATCATTCCTGAGCCTTAACTAGACCTGCTGCTGCCTGATGCTTAGGGTTAGGTATAAATCCAGTGTTGGACCTCCTTTCTAATCATTAAAAAAAAAACAATGCAAGGTTATAGTGCTTCCTACAGAACATGTTTGTGATGGGGATTTTTTTTATGTCAAAATGGCTTTTGTAAGGCCATAGTGTTTAAATGAATATTGCGGTACTATTTCATATTATGGTACGTTTAGTTAGATCTAGACTACTTTATGCTTAGATTTTTCCTGATTGCATTTTTTTAATTTCCCCCCAAAAGTGATATTTGTCCCAAGAATTTTTCCCAAATTGCTACATATAACGCCTGTTTTGTCGTTCCCCCTAAAACCCCCGATCACCCACAGTCCCCCAAGCTGGCAGGGGATGGTGTGGGTTGCTGAAACAGAGGAAAGGGGGAAGGAAGTCCAAGCCTGTAGTTTTACTGGGTTCGGTTACGTTACATTTGGTTTAGTTGGTCGAGGAGACTGAGATGACCAAATTCCACCTTTCCTTAAGAATTCTAGTTATAAAAATCATATATGGCAAAGGATGGACCTATTATAAACTTATACCGTAAAATTATGTAAGAGTTGACCTATACCTAACAGAACACAAAACACAATAGTAAGAAGCACAGGAGGTTGAATATGTCTAATGAAAAGCAAGGAAAACAGGAATTAACTATAAACACGAAATTAATTGGAGAGTAAAGACACATTAATTACCTGAGAGAGTGGAGTATATGCGCGTTCAGAATTACTTACATGAGGTATGATGGCCACTATTCGTAAATGTCTACAAAGGCCCCGGCCCGACGTAAAGTAATAATGACCGTATTATCATGCCTGTAACACGATATGAGCACCGATTTTAGCCAGCTATGGGTGTGTAAGCTTTCTTGGTACTGCCTACACTACGTCAGACATACTTACCTAATACACTCCCTTGGCCTAAATGTTATGGATTCACTATTAGGCCTGTCAGATCAACAACAACTGCATAACTTGACACAACTTCCCCGCGAGACTGGGACTGTTTGTGTGTGTGTGTCAATATTCAACATCGACACCACACCAGCAGCAGCCTAAAATGTGTCACCGCCTAATTTGTCATGTAAGAATAATAAATGGAATAATACAAAGATGAATAGAGCAATAAGTCATTGGAGAAGAACAAATTGGGTTCAGGAAAGAATAAAGTGGATTACAAAAGTAAATTGAAAGGAACAAGAAAGAACGGAGGGAACTATATTATATTGGATTTTTGGACACTGAAAAATCATACGAATCTATTAACAGGAGCAAATTAATGAAGCTTCTAAAGCACATCGGCCTAAACCCAAAAATAAGTAATGTTATAAAATAAATGTATAAAGAAAATTAAATGAAATTCAGATTGGGAAATATAATAAGTCCAATAAAGTGGTATATGTCTCCATTTTCTTGGTTTGTCGTATAAGCATTATTTATATATACATGATCCAAATTATTGAGCTTCTTTTGGGAGGTTTCTATGGAATAGATTGGCTGGTTTTGGGCGGGTTTTGAGGTGGTAGCGGGCGGGCGGCGGGAACCCACTCACTCCGCGACCTGCTGCTGCTGCTGCTGCTGCTGCTGGCAAGTGGCAACCCTGTCAAAACACAAACAACTCAGACACACTGAAGCGGGACAAACTCTGCAGCCTAAACATGAATTCCGCCAGTAAAGTAAGTGCACAACCGGTCAATCTACAGACTGTGGCCCTGTTCCTTATGCACACCACACATGTATGCTTAGGTAGCGTTGTTACTGTACTACTATATGTCTGTGAGGGGTCTAATCTTTACACTCAGGACAGCGCTCTGAAATTTGAACAGAGTTACAAGTCCGGCACCTGCCACGTTTTGCTAACACTGAACTAAGGCCTTCTTCCCTTTCACCGCCAGCTATCTCCCTAAAACCATCGGATTAGGGCACCTGTTGGGAAAGCGGGTTTTTTTGGATGCATATAACATAAATTTTGCAATTCCTTGAAAGTCTAAGGTAAAATATAGCCCAAATGGAAAAAAATGATATTGGTAAAATCGATTTTAAACTAACTAAACATAATCCTTAATGAAACCTAACTTAACCTTACCAGCTGGGGCGGTTCCACTCCCTCTCCATCCTTGCAATCAGTTACAAATGCATGATAGGATTTATATGAACTAATTTAACCTAATCTTTAATCAAACGTAATGTAACATTATATGAAATGATGGACTGCCAAAGGCTATTGGACTAGTACTTACACAAGAGGTAGAGGAATGCTGTGTCAGGGCCCTGGGGTTGGGTGGTGGCACTGCATGGGTTGTGGTGGATTACAGGTGCAGTACAGTAGCTGTTCTGCTCCAATCAGAAGTTTTAAAGGGATTATAAGTTGCAATCTATACCTTCCTTGCATGAACTGTTTACTTCTTGAGGGGTTGATCATCCCTAAAAGGATGTTGAAGTGTGTAGGATGGTGTCATCAGCGTAGGAATTGACAGGGCAAGATTTTTGGTGTAGATCATTGGTGAATAATTATAAAGTGGGTGACAGGACAGAACCCAGAGGAATGCAACTGTTTATAGAATTAAGAGAAAAAGTATGACAGTTTGCCACAGCAGCAATAGAAATCTCAGAAGGAAATTGAGATAAAGTTGCAGAAAAAAAAAGATTGATGTCATAGGAGGGTAATTCATGTGTGTGTGTGTGTGTGCATGTATTTGTATAGATGTCATTGGAGAGTAATTTATAGGTAAGTAAAGTGGGGGGCTTACGCTGTATCAGCGCGTAGCTACGGGCGCTCATCTCCCGTCTCTTTGGCCTTTGAGCCTGTGGTGGAATAGTCCCTTACCCCGGGACATGGGGCCAGCATGAAATCCGGGTTTCCACAGTTTACCTTCCCTAGGTTGCCCCAGGTACCCATTTATCGACCAGTGAAGGATGAAAACCTGGGTGAGGTCTGCGCCGTCCTCGTCCGGGATCGAACTCGGGCCCACGGATTCGTAGCCAGACGCGCTAGCCACTGCACCGTGGCGGCGCAGAGTAATTTATGCATATGTATTTACCCAGTTTAGATTTACAGGGTCTGACTTGATCTCATGTGGTTGTGTGTGTGTGCGTATGTGTATTTATCTAGTTGTATTATACTGAGTTCGAGCAGGGCTCTTAGTGTCCTGTCTCCATATCTCCATATATCCAACATTTCTTTGAATTTATGTATATTGGTTGCTGTAACAACCTCCTCTTTCAATCCGTTCCAGGTGTCCACAATTCTATATAGAAAACTACATTTTTGTGACTTTTGTTTTCCTTGAGTGTCCTCTCATCTGTCTAGTTTTTTCTTCCATCATCACCAGGTTTTGCTTGTCCAGCTTTTTAATACCATTCACTATCTTATATAGAGTTATCAGATCATCTCTCTCTTCTATCCTGTAGAGTTTGCAGTCCCATTTCTTTTAATCTGTCTTCATATATCAGCTCCCTTAGTTCTGGTACCATTTTTGTGGCTACTCTTTGGATCCTTTCTAGTTTCCTTATATCCTTTTTCGCATTTGTTGACCACACCACTGCTGCATATTCTAATCTTGGACGTATCATACTGGTTAGAATTTTCTTCATCATATCCTTATCCATGTAATGAAAAGCCACCCTAATATTGGTTAACATTCTATACGTTGGTCCAAGTAGTTGATTTATGTGTCACTCTGATCTCAATGTATCTTATATCACCATCCCTAGGTCTTTTCCTTCTTTTGTCTTAGGTATATCCTCCTGTCCTATCTTGTAGCTCCATTTGTCCTTCTTTTGCTCTTGCGTAGCTCCATCACATGACATTTCTTTGCAGTAAAATCCAGTTTCCACCTCTTTCTCCATTCATCAGTCTTATCTATGTCACCTTGTAGCTCCCGACAGTCATCAGTGTTTTTAATAACTCATAAGTTTGGCGTCATCCGCAAATAGATTCATATAGCTGGTCACACTACACTGTGTGTGTGTGTGTGTGTGTGTGTGTGTGTATGTATTTTCACTGTCATAGTCACCTGCTGGTCAACCAGGCTTTGTCCTACAGAGTGAGCTTAGAGCTCATAGACTAATCCTCAGGTAGGACTGAAACCACATAACACACTACACACCAGGACAGCAAGGCCACAATCCCTCGAGATACATCCTGTACCTACTTGCTGCTGTGTGGGTGAACAGGGGCTAGATATACATTAAGAGGCTTGCCCATTTGCCTCACCGTGCCTGGGACTTGAACCCAGGCCCTCTCAGTTGTGAGCTGAGCGTGCTAACCACTACACCGTCCTTGTGTGTTTGTTTGCTTGTTTGCGCATGTGTGCATGCATGTATTTGTATTTTGTTTTTTTATCCTTTTTTCTTATCATGTTTATGCTCTTTTCTTCAACTCATACTCTTCATTACATTACATTTACTTCTTTGATAAATTCATGATTAGTATATTGTTAATGCTGTAGGAAACGTAGTCCACATAATTGTTTTATAAAGATTTTTATTTTGCTTATTATTTTTCTTTTAAGGTTGGTGAAATCTTCCTGGCTGCAGGTACAGCCTTTAACAAACTAGCAGAGCTCACCATGCAGCTTCATCCCACAGCTGAACAGTCACCTGCAGGGTAAGAGGTAGTTAATGGTGGTATTTTGTGTATGTGCTCACACACACGCACTCACACACACACACACACACACACACACACACACACACACACACACACACACACACACACACACACACACACACACGAGGAAGAACTGCCAGTGCTAGATCTAGTGTTCACCAGGACACTAGAAGTTCATCCCATCACTGGATACATAAGCCTAGTGGGGAGAAATGATCATATCTTGATAGAAATAGAATTGCAAGAATGGGAAATGCTAAGAAGAGAGGAGAATTATGAAATTGTAAGATTAGATTATGCAAGGACCAACTTTGAAGATTTAAGGAAATATTTTGGAAGTACAGACTGGAGGGAGATTATGAGTGGTGAAATAGTATAGGAGAAATATAAAACATTCCAAAGGAAAAGTGTGAAAAAGTACATACAAATATATACAAGTGGTACAATGCTGGATGTGCAGAAGTTAAAAAGCGTAGGACATAGCTTGGAGGAAACTAAAGCAGAGAAATGAAAATGACAGGGAACAATATAATGAAGCAAGAAATGAGTACATCAGAATAAGAGAAGAGGAAGGAGATTTTGAAAGGGATGTAATAAAGTGTGAAAATGAATTTAATATGAATCTCTATGTATAGTTTTGGAAAGACAAAGTGCAAGAAAACCATAGATAAGATAGTAGAGGGAGAAAAGTATACCTACTAAACAGTAGAATTAAGGGAATTATGAATTAGTGTTTCAAATTTGTACTCACAGTGGAGGAAGCTGTTACTGAACCAGACATAGTTGTGACACAAGAGGGATTCCAAGAAATTGTGTTGTAAAAATAGGAGGTGCACAGACTACTGGGAAATTTGGATGCAAAGAAGGCAATGGGGCCAGATTGAGTGTCAGGCTGGACACTAAGGGAATGTAAGAAACAACTGATACATCCAGTTTGGGAAGTGATTAACAGCTCAATAGAAAAGGGGAGAGTGCCTAAAGAGTGGAAGAGAGCTAATATAGTATAGGTAACTCTTTTTTATGGGAGTTTGTTTTAGATATTTTAAAAATTTACACAAGGTCTAAAATCCAAACAAATGTTTAATTTCTGCATTTTTCCACTTATATGCAATATTTCATTATATTACTGCTAGTTGTCTCACATGAGTTCCTGTGTGCCACCCAAACAACAACAGTCACACACACACACTAATGTATATTCAGATGGGAATGTACACAATTTATTGGCTCTTTGACAGGGTGAGCTCCTCTCTCCACAGATGTCAAATGTTTACTGAGCACAGTGGTCTTGAACTTTGAGTTGGCAACTGTGTTGGCATCAAGTTTATAATGTTGTGCAATTGTAAACATGCAGTCAGTGTCACATTCATTAAGCATTTGACATCTGTGGAGAGAGGAGCTTACCCTGTCAAGGAGCCAATAAATTGTGTATGTACATTGTTTTTTTAATATATACAAAATTATGTGTGTGTGTGTGTGTGTGTGTGTGTGTGTGTGTGTGTGTGTATGTGTGTGTGTGTGTGTGTGTGTGTGTATATATATATATATATATATATATATATATATATATATATATACTTTATTGTTCAGTTTATGTTGATTTTGTTTTCTGCAACCTCTCCAATAAGGCATCTCTCGAATAAACTGAAAGGTACCTTTACCGATTTACAAATGGAAGAAAGGATCCAAAGGTTAGCCACAGGAGTGGTACCAGAGCTAAAACATCAAACATATGAAGACATTAAGAGAAATGGGATTGCCAACCTTTCAGGATAGAAGAGAAGTAGGCAATCTAATAACATTATATGAGATAGTAAATGGCATTGAAAAGTTGGACAAGTAGGATCTGGTGATGAATGAAGAAATCGGACAGGTGAGAGGACACAAAGATCAGAAAGAGTCGGTGTCTAAAGGACATTAGAAAGTACAGTTTTCCACTTAAAATTTTGGATATTTGGAATGGAATAAATGAAGAGGTTGGTGCTCCAAACAACATCATAAATTTAAAGAAATGCTGGATAAATGGAGATACAGAGACAGGACACTATGAACCCTGCTTGAACCCTACATAATACAACTCCGTAAATACACGCGCACACACACACACACACACACACACACTTCTATAAGCGAACAATTATAGACACAAAGAACAGCATGCATGTGTCACTTTGACTTTGTGTTACAACTGTTAAATATAGGTTAATTGTTCTTTCTTTGGTGATCTCCATGCTCTATGCTCAGATCAAAAAAATTTTCACTGCGTTGTAAGCCATTATTGTATAATTTCAGGAAGGGTATGGATTTTGTGATGTGTGAGAAATCTCTTTCTTATTTATTACATCAAGATGGCACATAGCTCTCTGTAGAAGGGTGTGCCTAGTGACCAAAGATCCAAGTGATCACCAGAACTATTGGTGAACTGCACACTTACAAAATAAAGACTTTATGGATTGTCATTCATTTTAGTAAATTGAGATTTATGCAGAACAGTTGCATGAGCTTAATGCTCTATTTGAATGGAAGGACTTTTCAAAAGGATAAATATAAAAGATAAAACAAATAGGGTGGGTGCATTTTGACACTTCACTATTTAGATGGCAGGTAATTTAGATCTTTTGTATTTTTGGGGGGGATTGATTCAAAATTCATAAAAATAATGTATGTTGTGCTTCTGAAATTGAATATGATTAACTTAAAGTGTGGAATTGCAGAACTTGAGTGATTTGGGGTGAAATAATACATTTATTAAAAGTTTTATCTTCCATCTATCCTTCTTATCACCAACATTGATGTTTTCACTCCAGGTCTCCTCTGATGACCTCTTTAATTAGAAAACAAAGTTTCCCTTTGTGAAGGCATGTGTTGTGATATGGTATGTTGCATATCAAAACTACTTGTATAATGAATTTTTCATGAAATATGAATGAATGTACATAGTTCAGAATACCATGGAACATCTTTTGCAGTGTAACCATAACCTACCTCCCTCGACTTTTTTTCTTTTTTATACTATGTCTGTATTGTATACATGTAGTGCTGTACAGTTTTAGCTTGAAGGAATTTATTGAAAGGTGTTTGGCCAATTACATTACTTGAAATTATATCCTAGGTGCACTGCATTACACTTGCTGAACTACTTATTATGTAAAAGATAGAATTTGGACCATTATTACATAGATACTTGTAGTGTTATATCACACCTTTGCAGCACACTGGATCTGTCCTAGTTTATGACCAGAGTAGAGATGCCTTAAATATCCTTACATATTTATATTGAAAAACATTCAGTATCTATTGATTGACAGCCGCCATACTACATTTTTTCAGTTCATGTACTTATGTATGTGGTATTTCTGTAGGCGCACTTGGAGTATCAAAATTATATACATACCATAATACAATATACTACTTTAATGATGACTTTGTGGGAAGTGGTTGTTCTTCAGAGACCCTGAGGCCTAAATTGCCTGAGGGTCCCTGTTGTATGTAGTTATCTGACTTTGCTATTCAGGATACTGTTTAGTGTTCTGCCTGCCTTCTGGTAGTAGAATAGAGGAAATAAAATTTGCTTATTCTAAACTGTGCTGTGTTGTTTTGGGAAATGTGAGAACTCTCCTTACCAGATTCTTAAAGTTCACTAGTTGACAGTGTAACAGAAAAATTAAGTTTGGCTGACATTCCTTGGTTTAGTGGAATCCCTGTAATCCACACCCCTTGAGTATTGTATACTCCCAATTATTGAATGAATTGTCTTGGATTCATTGCTCTTATTGGTATAGAGTCTTCTCTAATTGTTAACTTGTGTTTTTTTTTTTTGCCACATTGGATATTTCAGGATTGGAATGACCAGTCTTCTAGTTTAGCTGCTTCACCAACTAGTCAGTAAAACAGACACAATGTCAGGCAGTTCACAGACTATTGCTTGTGTCTGAAAATGGCAAGCATGATGCCAAGTTGAATTCCTTGTGATTTTTTAAGATATAGTTTTGTTATGTATGATTATTATGTTGCTTGAGCTTTCAAGTACAGAAAAATTAGGATTCCACTTTATTCTAGAATTATCATTTGTGTAATGTAGGTATGTAATTTTTACTCAATATAGAGGACCTTGCACTTCATTATATATTGTTTGTTTTTTAGCCATAATGAACAGCATTTTGTGTGTGTATTTGATGCTTAATAGCATAATTATTTTCCCCAGCACAAAATGGACTGATGAAGAAATAGAAATGCTGCGCTCTTCTGTGAAGAGGTTTGGTGATGATCTAAATATTATCAGTCAGAGGATAAAATCTCGAACTGTGTAAGTGAAGTCAAGTAATACTGTCCTTAATAATAGTCATAGTCAAACTGTTTTCCTGTGCTGTGTTATGCAGTTATGATATGAAGTGATGTCACATCTTGCATACTTAGTCTGGTTGTAATCTGACTACCATGACAGATAAGTCTCATTGTTTTGTTCTATGATGTTTATATATTTTTTTTGTTTGCTTTTCTTCAAATAATTTCATCATAAATTTATTTTCATAGCTCTCTCTAAAATAAAGTCAAGTCATAGGAAGTTGGAAATACAGAAGCAGGTGGAGAGTTCCCGAGTTCACCAGGGAAAGATATGAATGAGTGAGAGTACTGGTTAACTCTTGCATTAGAGGGCTGGACAGAAGAGCAGTGAGGGGAGGAAGAAAGCCTTTTGGTGGTATTTCCAAAATATAATTATAATTGACTGAATTCCATATGAACAAAAACACTGTTTTCTAATGAAACTTGGTAATTAGAGGCTTCTTACTTGTAATTTGTTTGAAGTTAGTTTTTAAGAATAGTTTTCGAGAATATTAACAATCATTGTAGGATGAATTAATGTTTTAGTTGAATTCCTAGGGTTGCTATTATTTAGTTCCTGAACAAATATCATAGATGTGCAACATCACTTCCTATCATTGTTGTATAATGGTCACTGGTATAATTACATAATTATTGTGATTCAAGATTGTTATAATAACTTTTTTGCTATAAGAATTAAGTTAGTGAGAAAGGCAGTATTTTTTGTGTGTAAAGGAATTTGACCAAGGCTTTAAAAATTTATGAGTGTTACTCACCAACAGTTTGACAGAAGAGGGTTGTACTTTGGTTAGCCAATTTAGTTTTGGAAATGTCCCACATTTCACTCCATAATGCACCTAAGTGGTTTGAGACAAATGTAATATGAACATTTTGATGTCTTTACCCTCTGCCATCTAGCTTCTCCATGAAGGCAGCCAGACTCAGATCAAACTTTAATGGCTTGGCACCTGAAGGGAAGATATATAGATGCCACCATCTTGGCTGTGAATAGACATTTCCTCATTGCTTAGGTTTTGCACATTTCTCATTTTCTAATTTATATCTTTTACTATATTAACTCAATTGAAGCCTGATATGTGAAGATCTGTGATTGAATGATGTGACTTGTCTAGTTAACACTCATCAATACAAACACGAATGGAACATTATGTATTTCAACCAGAGAAAATAGCCAATTACTTAAATGTCATCAGACACAATACTGACACTGGTAATTAATAATGGTCACTATTGCTGTGGCCATTATTTAGAAGACACCAATAAGTCAATTGTCCTTGCTCATTTCTTATGATTGCTGAGGGGCCATAAGTAAAATGCACTTCCCAAAGTAGCATGTGTGGCTATGATGCAAGATTGGCATTCACTGACTATACATATGTACACTCTTTCTAATTTATTCACTTATTTTCTGTGATCTCCATCCCTTCTCTTATCCTTGCTATGAGTCCATTATTTTTCTCTTGAACTAAGCTGGTGCAGTGTAACAAAGTGTGTGAATGTGGGTCACATCATAGCCTACACAGTAATCAGCTTGACCGGTCTTGTTTGACTCAGTTTAGTCAGTATGATAGTGAATTTGAACAATTTTGCAGAAATCACCTTTCTGAACAATTTGTTTTATTGAATATTTTGTTGTCTTGCCAACTTATGTGGAATTCATACACATACCATGTCAACTTATGAAGGATTTATTGTAGATATATATGGAGATAGATTAAATGAAGCTGATTTTTGGTAATACATGTTTCACATCCATATACAGACATTGAAGCTGATTTAACAGCAGTGCATATTAGCAAGAATCAGCTCCTGGCCAGTCTGAGGCAGCAGCTGAAATAATTCAATTGAAAACACACACACCCACACGCACATGCACGCAGACACACACACACACATACACACACACACACACACACACACACACACACACACACACACACACACACACACACACACACACACACACACACACACACACACACACACACACACACACATATTCAGTGGAGACTCAATACTTCTCTATAGTCAAACTTTTCAATACTTAAACACAAAACTTCAATTCAATATTTTTAAAAAATCTAGTACTTGAATGTCTGCACACCTGGTTGTAAAGAAAGGTTTCCTCCCTGCTGCTGCCGCCTGCCCCTGGTATCCACAAAATTTTGTGGCAATTGGTGAGTGAAGCTTGCCCTAAGAGTATTCATTTGGGTCACTACTGTGACGTCATAAGGAAAGGCAGCCAATCATAATGCGACATTATCCCAGAGTTGAGGAAGTTATATGAAATTGTTCACAAACTTTAATATTGCGTCACGTGCTCACAGCTATTACTCACCACAGTCAGGACTCCTCATAGTGCTTTCATCATGCCTAATGAAGCAGAAACACAAATATTATAGTGAAAGGCGTATATATTATCATACATAGCATTTTAAAGCAGCATAAAAAATTCACAGATTTTCAGGATTCGCGGGAGGGGAAGGAACGTAACCTGTGCGAATAGCGAGGGATACTGTATTATAAAAAAATTACTTTGAAAACATTTTTGTAATTTTAAGGTTTACTACACAATATCAGTAGATATGTCATCCATGAAGAGAGGAGCTCACCTTGTCTAGGAGTCAATATACTGTGTACTTTTTAATTGAATATATATATATATATATATATATATATATATATATATATATATATATATATATATATATATATATATATATGTGTGTGTGTGTGTGTGTGTGTGTGTGTGTGTACAGTATACCCTTGCTATTCGTGGGGGTTGTTCCTTCCCCTCCCGTGAATACCAAAAATCCGCGAATAATGGATGCAGTTTGAAAATGCCTATATATGATAATATATACGGTAAAATATGCTTCCCAAACACATTTTAAAGACAGTCTTACTCATTAATACAGTAATAATTTAGTAATATGTAGTAATGATAAATTAAAAACAGTAATAATGTAGTATAATATGAACATAGTAGATAAGTCTCATGATGAAGATGCTTGTGATGTCACGTCTGCAGCCAATCAGCAGGAAGGAGAAACAAAAGTTTGTAACTGATATTGTTATTTTCAAATTATTTACCAGTTATACTGTATCATCTCTATTTTCAATTTTTTTATTTTATATTGACTGACATTGTTACTTCTAAATTATTTACCAGTTATACTTTATCATCTCTATTTTCTTTTTAAAGTTATTTATCAGTTATACAGTATCATCTCTCTATTCTATTTTTTTATTCTATATTATATTATATTCTGCAAAAAAATGGCCTAAGAAATTCACAAAATTGCCGAAATTATGAAAAAAAACTTTGAAAGGAAAATCTGCGAGTATGTGGGGCCGTGAATGGTGAACCGCGAATGTACCTCTTTTTATACAGGTCTTTGTTTTTTGTGTTTCTTAATTTAAGCAAGGTCCAACCCCCCCCCCCCCCCCCCACTGAATTCAATTTACATTTCTTTTCACTTTTATGCGATATTTCTTTCAGTGGCCAACAGGTGTCTTACATGAGTTCCTTTATGCCAACCAAAAAAACAACAGTTACACAAACACATGCGTACAACATATATATACAGGTACCTCTTGTTTTATGCATGTTTATGGACGAACTGCTGCCTCTTTTTCTGTTGTATTTTTGGTATTCCATGCAAAACTTCACTTTTTGCATAGTAAAACCATGCTGCCTTGGTGGTAAAGCTTGTAAACAATTGATTAAAAAATGTTAGTTTGAATATAAACGTATTGAAAACATGGCAACCATTAAGGGAGCTGATGTGGCAAAGGATATGAAAAAGGAACTAAAGCGATCTGCAGCTGTGGAAGAAATGGAAAAATTATAATTATAAAAAATACATCAAAATTTCTGTAAATATAAGGTTTTTGCTAACATTAGAGCGAATTACCTGATTTATAGTCAGGTCAATTTTTTTAGTACTCCAACAGCCATACAGTACATTACATTACATTATATATATATATATATATATATATATGTGTGTGTGTGTGTGTGTGTGTGTGTGTGTGTGTTTGTTTGTGAGTATATATATATATATATATATATATATATATATATATATATATATATATATATATATATATATATATATATTGTATGCACGTTTTTGTGTTTTTCCAGGATTTTGGACCTCTCGCAAATTAAAAAATGCTTAAAGCAAATGCACTTAATACAAGAGGTACCTGTATATTTATATGCACATGTGTTTGTGTAATTGTTGTTGTATGGATGGTGCAAAGGAAGTCAGATGAGACATCTGTTGCACACTTAATGAATCATCACATATAAATTAAAAGAAATGTAAATTAGATTTCAGGGGAATTTTTGGACCTTGCATAAATTCCAAAATGTGGAAAACAAACATGCATAAAAAAGAGGTATATATATATATATATATATATATATATATATATATATAATGTGAAAATATAATTTTTATATCTTTCAGCACACAGATACGATCAGCACTGAAAAAGAAGGCTTTTGAAGATGCAGGCATCTCTCCACAGACTGCTGTTGCATTGCAGGCTCAACAAAATACAGCAGCTCAAGCTGGAGCCAGCAGTGGTGGAGGTAGTATGTTAGGAGGACGTGATGTAACTCTCAACATGCTTAATGCCTCAGAATCTGAAGTAGATGTAGAAGGAATGGGTGGAGTTGGTATGGATTTTGAAGGAGCAAATGAAGTTGTCACTTCTTAAAGCAAGTGATTTTATTGTAGTTGTAGATACTATATGTATTATTTTAAGGAAGATAAGATACATCATTTTGTAGACCATTATAAGAATAAAAAGTAACCTTTATAGTATGAGCATTTTGGAAAGTTGGGTTTAATTAAGCTTTAAGAATTTGTAAATCCAAAGATATTCCCTTGAATATTGTATTGGTTTTCTTAGCCTGTAAACCCTTGTTTATGCTTTGCAATTACTTATTTCATCAGAGGGATTTTGGTAAAGATAGCCAAGAACCACATTTTGTGAATATCATCATGATTTTTATTTTCATGTGACAAGTTACTTAGTTCCTAGTGATTTATGAATAAAATATTCAGAATATAGAGTTCAAAATTATCTTTGTTTTAAAAGAATGTATTGAGAGTAATTAAAAGAAAAAATACTTTAAAGCTGTATGACTGACATGGGGAATATCTAATTCTTCTTTTATAGTGCATCACCTCATATGTCAACATTTCCTAAAATGATAACCACTCTCAACTATGTGACTACCTCATTATTTGTAAATTCTTTGATTTCTCACTATTTTGCAAGTAATACGACAAAATCTATCCTCTGCCCAAATGATAGTTCTTCATTTCAAACTTATGAGTTTACATATGTATACATAATATACTGTATTAACCCCAAATTTATTTATCAACCATGACTCCTGCACCGTCTTACTTACACTTGTAACCTTAACTGTGCCTCATATGACTTCATTCTTAATGACTTCATTCTCATCCACCTCAGCATTCTTATTTCTGCCAATTTCATTTTCATTTTCTTTTCAGTACTCTTCTTCATTGACAGTCTCTAGGCCACATGTCATAACTGGTCCACTGTCCTATGTATTTTCCCTTTTAGCTTCATTGGCATTCTCTTGTAATGCCAGTTTTCATCTCGCTGGTATCCTCCTGGTAACTTCCAGATCTTTGTTTCCATGTACTGCAACTGCTTATCCTAAATATCTGAAGCTCATGCTGCTGAAAGAATGGCCATCTAGGGTCATACTCCTTGTGTCTCTATTCCTGCCATAATCCTGGGGCCATAATTATGGAGTTAGGATTTCATCTTAAGATTGTGTCTGAGACTTGGAAAACCGCATTTTAACAAAGACGCAGAGTTAGGATGTTGTCTTGGTGTGTCTCAGACACCCATTAAACATGTCAAGATATCGCTTAACATAGCAAATGTCTATGTATATAAAATATTATTTTTACTCAATAAATCACCACAAAAATGTATAATTTTTGATGGGAAATGCAATATATATTTGGGGGGGTAAAGAAACTTACTTTTATGAGAAAAATGAAATAAAAATATGTTTATTGTTTTGTCAACAAAATGCCCGATCATAATTAAAATTGTCAGGAATGCTGGCACCTCCAAAAGATTCTCCTCAGCAGAAATGCAAAGAGAACTGGAGGCTGGAGGAAGTAGATCTACTTCTCCATTTATTAGGACAGGAAAAACAACTTCTCTGTGGAGATTTTGCAATGCCAGGCAAGAAAGTTTTATACAACATTTGTCTTAGTAATGATGATGGGGGCAGTCACCCACCTATGTGGTTGGGTTAGTGGGATAGTTGGTGAGGCTAATTTGATTAGTTCATCTTGGTTAGATTAGATTATGTTTGTGTTCTTTGATTAATTAGGAATGATTTTATAGCTTTGTTTGGTTAGGTTGTCACTTTGATTAGTTTTATTTCCTAGTATATATATATATTTAGGTTTTTCATATGTGAAGTTTGATCATGTTGTTTTGGTTAATTTAGTAATTAAGATTTTGGACTAATCTAAATAATCCGACCAATGTAAACTAACATAACCTAACTCCACATGTAAAGGAGCCTAAATATGTATCTACTAGAAAACAAACATAATCAAAGCAACATAATCTATCCAAACTTGACTCAGTCCAGACAGTATCTTCTGACAAGTTTGGCATCACTCAGATCCTTATGGACATTTCTTCCTTCATGGAAGGTTCTGAGACAATGTTGAACTACTGCCACAGCCATGTTTATTTACTATTTTGAAGTGCATCTCAGACACCATCCTGAGTCAGTATTCCAATTCGCACCCACTCCTAATGCAAGAGCATGTCTTTAATTTAATTTAATTATATATATATATATATATATATATATATATATATATATATATATATATATATATATATATATATATATATATATATATAAAATTTCATTTACTATATTTTTGTTTTCCACAACCTCTTTTAAGAACATATTTCTCGCGTAAATCAAGAGTTACCTGTACTTCATTGGCCTAACCTAACCTTCCCTCATATTTCTTATCTATTTCCTTCTAAGTATTAAGCCTTGATTTAAAGGCAATTTGTGTTTCCTTACTAGATATCAATGATCATATAGCAGGTGGTAATACCTTGCAGTGGAATTGAATTTTAGCAATATCATAATAGTGTCATCATGTCTGACTGGCACCAATGTCCTGTTTTTTCTCTTTCTTTGTCTTTATTTAGGTAATCATTTCTTTTGATTTATGCAGAAGCAAAATGTTTGTGAGTATTAAATACAAGCTAACAGGTTACACAATGTAAGATTTGTTGAAAATCACCATATTTTAGATTAATAAGAGGAGTTATAACATGTTTCTTAGGTACCATGAGGTTTTCTCTATTTCTCAGTTCATTTTCTTATTTTCATTGTCAATCCACATATTTCCATCTACTACATATTTATATACTTCACATCTTTAACAATCTATATATCTATCTATCCATCTGATATAAGTATACGATATTCAGTTGTTAATCCATCACATTTATTACCAATACGTACTTCAAAATAATGAAGGAAAGATTTTTAATAAAATTTATTTCATAATTAGTTTCTTTGAGTACAGAATTATCTGCAAAGACAAATGCCTCCTTGAAAATAATCAGTGTGGCAGCACTGCCAGTCAGGGCACCATGGTAGTGTGAAGCAGGCATGTCTTTGATCCAGAATGATTCTTAGAATATATATATATATATATATATATATATATATATATATATATATATATATATATATATATATATATATATATATATATATATATATTGCATAATTTGTACATCTTAAGAGTAATGAACCATCATTCAATCTGTTTTCAAGATATTGTATCACAATTAAACAAGTCAATATATTGTTATAAACTAATTAGTTTTACAGCTTAAAGAGTAAGGGTGTCACTTATTTGCACAGTTTTGCCTTTGGCTTATTTATCATTAATTACTAGTATATTATGCATAATACAAGATATTTGAGTATTGGAACTATTCATTACATTCTGTATACCATTGGCTCTGTCCATCACACTCACAAAGCACTATTGAATCACATTCAATGTGAATATGCCAAACAGTGCCATACTTCACCGATGAAACTATGATGTGTCTAATAGATATTTATTGTAGGTATTCTTAATTTGGTAACATTAAGAGATATTTCCATGAGAAAAGATTCGTATTTCATATCTTAAAAGCTTTTTCAATTACAGTACTACCTCAGTGCTAATATGCTTATATTTGCACATTATCAGAGGGTTTGAGTGTCTTTCTTAATTTTTATACTGTCACTCAATATCTATAAGACAAGTAAGCACTGCATCCCATAATATTAATACTAACATTTTAGCTTATATTACCTTTTTCTGTAGTAAAAGATAGCACACACATTTTAATGTCATTGTATGCATTTTTCAAACTATTTTGATATCCTGGTATGAAATAAACTTTCAATAAATAAGATGTGGAAGAAATTTTTCTGATCAAGTACAAATTCATTTTATATATTTTGTTATTTGAGAGAACATCTGAACTTTATTGATGTACAAATTAGAAATTATTAGGATGCTAGGATACAAAGGCTTTATTCAACAAACATTTGCCCCAAGATGTTCCTACAGCTCATGGAATAATATACCACCACATGGATTGTTGTAATGCTACAGGAATTACATGCCGTAATTCCTTGGTATATTTCTTATCTGTAGTGTGTTTCATAGTTTTAATACAAAAGAACTGTATGACATACATGCAGATTAACCTTGTTCCCTAATTCAGTTTACACAAATAAATGTAAACAGAAGGAATGATGGATTATGAGTATGAACTTCAAAGAAAAACCTTGACAATTTTCCCAGATGTTTGAAATCATCACAAAAGCATAGGAATATCCAGAGGCAAATATACTCTTGTATTTGTAATATATATATATATATATATATATATATATATATATATATATATATATATATAGTATATATATATATATATATATATATATATATATATATATATATATATATATATATATATATATATATATATATATATATATAATGTGAAGGGACTTAAATGTTACAAAGCAGTATAATTGATAGGCACCTCAAGACCCCTTCTGTGGTATGGTAGTAACCAGTAGAATTGTGGAATTCTCTCCCTAATATACATATAGTACAATTTTAATGCTCATATTTTGTATAATGTATCAATAATGTGGATTTCTCACACAAATTATTATACTGGAATTATAATTTGTGCTGGAAATATTATAAGTATCATCACCCTGACAAACTAATACTGTACGCACATTATATGACAGTGAGGATTATAGCAAATTGAATATATATTCTTTTATGTAAACACATTCTGCATTGGTTACATATAAGAAAACAAAGTTATCATTAAAGAATTGGGAAATGGTACTACATCTCTGAAATTCAAAACTTGTTGTAAATTTGATATTGAATAACAATTATTCTTGTGAACAAAAATATTTGTTTTGGAAAAAAAGATGGTTGAACAAGTTTGTCTGCTAAAGTGAATAATCATAAATTTTTGTTACCTATACATATTTTGTTTGAGAAATTATAGAAACACCATTAGTATATTAGTTCCATTTCTCCACATATTCTTAATTTTGATCCATATTTTGACCACCAACCTTTACAATACATACCATCTATATTTCTTGTTATTTTGAATTCAATTGGAAAAAAATATTTGAAAAGTTGAAAAATATATCTGCCACTTACCAAGTAAATGTATCACCAAGATCTGTCAGTAAAGAACCTACGAACCAGATAAATTAGGTATCATATTGATTTTTCATTTGAAACTCAATTTCCTTTAGTTTAATAATTTGTCTGGGTGTGTGTAACTATAGTACATAGGCCTAAGCTACACCAAATTTTCTTTTTCTCTTTTTGTTGTTTATTTTCTTAATTATCTCAGTATATGTGCACTTTTTGCCTCTATTATCTTTTATTCTAAGCCAATTTCAACTATCCATCCTTCTCCAG
>CM035203.1:19996347-20001347 GCA_020233015.1 Callinectes sapidus | reverse complement strand
TTTTCCAGGTGTTGGTGTAGCATTTCCACACCGACAGCCTTTGCGTTTCGGTTTAGGTTTAGGTTTGGGTTTGGGTTTTTTTATGAGTTCTTGGTTTCCAGTAGGAACAACTTCTGGGTCAAGAGAAACAGGCTTGTTTGAATTGTCAATTTCAGGGGGTTTTCTTTTGATAGTTATTTTTGTACTATCACCATCAGTATACATTACAGAATATATGGAGGACCCATTGTTAACTGAAGAATTGTGTTTAGGAATAGATATTTCTTTAACAACTTGCTTAACTAAATTTGTACTTGGAAATATTGTACCTGGAGCAAAGCCTATTCCAGATACTCCACTGTTGGTTGTTGTGATGGTGGTGGTTGTGGCAGCGACTGTTTGCAGCGGGAAATGATGAGCTGATGGAACTGCAGGTGGTAAGGATGGGATCACTGCCTTCACTGTGCTGAGCAGCGATGACGATTGTGACTGACTGGAAACTGTGGCTGTGACAGATGTGACAGGATGCGAGGAAGTCTGCGGTACAGCCAGATTCTGCACTGATGTGGTTATCAGTGGAACTGGATGTAGCAAAGAGGTTTGTGTCAGTGGCAATCGTGGTGGTGGCGGTGGTGGTGGCGGCGGCGGCGGCGGCGGTGGTGGAGGGGGTGGTGGCGGAGGCGGTGGAGGTGGTGGAGGCGGTGTGGATTGTGGTGGTGGCACCTGGATAGGTGGGGACTGAGAGTTGCTGACAGTCGTTGTTGACGTGCACAGACCACTCGTTTGAGGTACAGGAATTTTTTCTTTATTGTCAATCTCATGTTCACAATGCACATTATTTGTTTCATCACACTTGTTGCTATTCTCAACTGCTTCATTTATTATGTCAACCAGACTTAGCTGGCCTCCATTACTGTATATGGAACATAACTTATAATATATTGGTGTGAATTTTATATATTCACATAACTTTCTATAACACTGCACCACGAATTTCACTTGGACATTGTCAATGTACAAAGTATAATCCTTGCACCAGCTGCAGACGGGTTTCAACCTCTTCTTTCCACCCAAACACTTTCTACAGACATGGTGCTGACAGGTAGTTTCTGTTGGAGTGTGCGGTTCACACAGCAATTTCCCACAGACGGTGCAGGAAAGAGACTGGCGAAGGTAAGGCAACAACTTGTATAGTTCAGTCCAACTCTCACGTTTTTCTGGATCGGCCGTCATGACCAGCCGACAAGTGGCCACATAGAGACTCGTGGGGTTCATGTTTCATCCACCATTACATCCACCATGGTCTAGTAATTGTGCCAGGAACAATGCAACTCCAAATTCAAAGCATCTCCACTTGGCCTCATCCTTGTAAACAAAACAAAGGTATCTACAAGCCAGTATAGGTGGGGCAAAGGGAGTCGTAAACAGAAGAGCAGCGGGGTGAGGGCACTTGGGACGTGTGAATGTGCCGCCACTCAGGGTTTGGGGACTGCAGGAGTGTCATAAGGCACGGGAGCACTGTGTGGCTGGTGTGGTTGGGTTCCAGTGGCTATAGGTAGGCTGTCCGCACCAGTAACAGGGTTGGTGCCTCGGCGGGAGCTTGTGTTCATTGTGTCTCCGTGGGCACCAGTCCTCTGTCTCGCACTGTAACATAGTACAAGTGAGGCGCAGCGTTTCCCTTATGGGTTTTGTTCCATTCTCATTGTAATGTTTTATTGATGCTTAATATTTGACTGTGGTAGGTCTCTTGCAGTTTATTTGTTTGCTTGAAGTGCTTGCGTTCTTTAGCACAAGTTTCAAATTAAATGTCCGTGACAGCATTACTGCACTCGCTATACTGCGGTCTGATAGTCTGTATGTTATCGTTGTAAGGTTCGTTCTAGCTTAAAAGTTATTGAGTATTTCCATCATCATGTCAAATCAATCAACAGAGTTGTGTTGTCCCTTACTCATGAGGCAGATACTCGGCTGTGATTCTGGATTAATTGAACATACGTCCACTAATTAAATATACTACCTTTTTTTAAATATAGTTTGCATCTCTAACTAGCAGTAACCAGAATCTGTTCAATATCTATGTTTTGACATTGAGAGGATGCTAGAATAGCCTTTCTTAAAACTGCTAACTAGGTTTCGTTAGGTGACTGATGAATTATTGAGTGTATATGACCAAGTGTTTGGTAATACTCCTCCAAAAATCCTGAGGAATTAGAATATATGATTTCCATCAGTTGATAACCAAGGTCACATGTTTTTCAGTTTTGTGCCATGAAATTAAATATATAATTCTTCATATTGATACTGAATTTATGACAATGATGGTATTGATGTGGTGGTAGTAGTAGTAGTAGTCATAGTATAATTATTATTGTTATTGTTGCTGTTGTTATTATTATCATTATTATTATTATCATCATCATTATTATTATTGTCACTCATTTTATATTATTATTATTGTCATCATCATCATCATCATCATCATCATCATAAACTAAATACAAATTATACAAAAGATGTGTGTGTGTGTGTGTGTGAGAGAGAGAGAGAGAGCTTACTTACAATGACAGAGATTTCACACCTTAACCATCTTTATGAACAAAGAAGAACATTCTCTCTCTCTCTCTCTCTCTCTCTCTCTCTCTCTCTCTCTCTCTCTCTCTCTCTCTCTCTCTCTCTCTCTCTCTCTCTCTCTCTCTCCTTTCTTCAACTGAGCAAACACTCATCATCAATATCTAGATCTAACTCCCCTCATCACTTCCACCACCTTGCTAATAATATATCCGACAACTTTTCATCTTTTTTCTGTTATTTCAACCTGATGCCACCACTGCTATCCCATTTATGTCTAAAGCTGGACCGTACGTACACCTTGGCTAAAAATTAACTCGGTGGTTCAGTTCTTGTTCTCTCCTCTCCTTCCTTGCACTGTCTCATGCCTCATCAATCTTAGACCTGTACAGTGGAAACACAACACTAATTGTAATTAAGAAAGGAAAAACAGAAAATTATGTGCAATAATATGAGATTACTATTACTATACTGTAGTAATACTGATGTTCTTTGAGATGTGCAACAAAAAATAGAGGAAAAAGGTCCCTTTGTGACAACACTACACATTGCACCACAAACCATGTGTGGGAACAACTTGACCTTGCTACTCATCCAAGTAAATATAATCACTAAAAGCTTTGCTAAATATAATCATTAATTGTAGCTGATAATACAGCTGCAGTCCAAGTCAAGGGGCATCATTTCCTTTCTTGTTCTAGCTCTCCATTTTGTCCATGTCATTTGCTTCCAGTGATGTCTGCTTCCTTTATATCTAATTTAGTGATAGTCTCCTGTATATCTCTTCTTATAATCTGTTGTTAATCTCTGGGTCTGTTAGTCTTGTGATGACTCACCACACCTCATTGTTCTCCTTGGTTGTCACATCTCATCTCTCATCTTTCTGGCTTGTGAAAGCTTCTTGTTATCTTGGTAATGCTTTTGTGTTTATCATCTTCCTTCATTTATTTTTTCTCCTCTGTTTCTTCATTCTTGCTTTTTCCTTCCTCTCTTACATGTTTCATTTCTTCTTGGTTCTTGGGTTACAACAGATGATGAGAGAACATCATTACTGAACATGATCATTAAGGAGCCAGTACCAGTTTGAATATTGTAAGACAAGGTTCAGTTTTCCATACCACAAAATATTCAGCCAGATTACAACATACGTCACATTGATTCATACCACACAAAGTTGTATCACACCAAAGAGAATTACAAAAAACTAAATATTCATGGATGCAATAGAAAACAAAATCAAAGAACTCCACTGCAAGAATGAAGAACAAAATAAGATTCACTACAGGAGTAAGGATGGGTGACATGATCCTTTATTACCTTATTGTATAGAGTCGCTTTTTTATCATATATAAAATGTATGGTTTATTAGGCATATCCACAAAAGTTAGATGTTACCTAAATTACATTTTGAAAATGATAAATGTAACAAGAGAAATGACAGTAATGCTCCATCAGTTTTCATAAATTAATCAATTTTTGTTATTATTTTCATTCTTCAGTTAACTTTCTTCTTCAGTTAACATATATAAAATGTATGGTTTATTAAGCATATCCACAAAAGTTAGATGTTATGTATGAGTAAATTACATTTTTAAAATGATAAATGTAACAAGAGAAATGACAGTAATGCTCCATCAGTTTTCATAAATTAATCAATTTTTGTTATTATTTTCATCACATTTAAGATTTGATCTGCCTTATCTCTCCCCATTCTAAATAATTATCATTATCATTGTATTTTGACAATTCTGACTATTATACATCTCTAGGTTTAGAGATATTAGAGGAGACTAGCTAGTATCTTTATGACTGATAGGTAGTGCAAAAGATAGATATTGTTAACATTTTGCAATGAAGCAGAAAACTAACAAATTCTTTCTTGCAGAATAGGATAAGTTATATTACAGAAACAAAAACAGAAGACTGTACAGATTCCAACAATGGCTGAACTAGATAAGCAATACATAAAAGAGCTAATTGCCAAAGGAAATAGGTTTGAAGCCATGAACATTTTCATTCAGAGCAAATTTGGAAAACCAGAGAATTCTGAGAATGGGATAAAAATTAAGCGAGAAGCTGGTAGTGAACCTGTTGTCAAAGGCAAGAAAAATAAGGGATTGAGTCAAGGAAGTAATGGAAAAGACAACAGTGATAGTGAAAGTGAGGGCAGTGAGGGAGGAAGTGATAGTGAAAGCAGTGGCAGCAGTCATGGTAGTTCAACAGTGCCTCGAAGTGAAGCATTGGTACCAGAAGTGGAACTGAAAGAAGATGAGAACTTGGATGTTGATATAGAGACAGTGGATCCCTTGGCTGAAGTTTTATTGCCACGACCTCATATACTGGAGCAAGCAGGCCCTGCACACATCCCACACCAACAACATGATATCCAAGGTAATCTTCTTTATGAGTTTTGACAGATTCACTGCTATTTTGTTAACTATTATCCTTTTAAG
>CM035203.1:19984105-19996247 GCA_020233015.1 Callinectes sapidus | reverse complement strand
GAGAGAGAGAGAGAGAGAGAGAGAGAGAGAGAGAGAGAGAGAGAGAGAGAGAGAGAGAGAGAGAAATTATGTAGATTGAACATCTTAATTTGGAAAAGTATAATATGGCAGTACACATAAAGGATTTTGTGGAAATTAAGAACTGCATGGTAAGTAAATGAAATGGATAATAAATAACTTTGTAAGTCAGAGGAATTGGTCTCTTCCTCATAAAATCAAATCAAGCATCATAACTAAATAAACTATTATATATATATATATATATATATATATATATATATATATATATATATATATATATATATATATATATATATATATATATATATATGAGCTTAAAACTACATTACAATAATAGCATTAATCAAATTCACATGAATAAATACATGTAGAACATAAATCACCAAACAAAAATCTAAAAAATCTGCAAAAAACACCAAAATAGAAATGAAACAAATAAAATAAAATGAAATAAAAAATAAAGAAAAATACACTTAGGGCAAAAATGGAGAATAAAAAAGAAAAGAAGAGTAACTTAACTTATGGAAAGAGAATCAAAGAAATAAAAATATAAATGCCTGAATAAAAAGAAAAGGACACAAACACATACACAGACACACACACACACAGTTTTAATAATTTTATAGCAGTGAACATCTAAAATCAGGAGCAAAACTGAAATATTAGATCAGCTAGTAAAGCAGACAAAGGGAAATATGAGGTACTGTTAAGCTCTTATTAGAGCTTTGAAATAATCTTAGTGAGGGTCTTTCTATCAACTAAATGCCATCATGCTCTTTGCACACCACCACTCCATATCCATGCCACTTTATTGTTTACCACTCTATAAGATGGCAATTTACAAGAAAATAAACATTGGGCAAATTGTGCAAAACTGCAAAAAGAATATGAATACCTTGAAAATATTGTCACATCACAATAAACATGTTAATTGCTTGTTACAGTTCTGGATCATATGACAAACTGGTTCATGCCTTATATTCATTAACACTGCACATACAGTTATCTATTAACCAGAAATGAGTGTGCACCGTTTTAATATAAGGACATGTGGGTATGTATAAGAATCAAAAGATTAAAAATCAAAGATTAAAGATCAAGAGTACTAAGAAAAGAATATGCCAGATCTATCAACAATGATGTGTTTGTAATGGAAACATTATTTTCTCACTTTTTAACACATCAACATTAAAATAAATCACCTAGTAGGAAGTTATAATCCTGACTATCAACATATTAAATGCTATTCTAAGTTTTCAGGTAATGTCACTGTATTTAGGACATTATATCCTACTTGTGTAGCAAAGAAATGATGCTGCCACCACATCAGAAACTCTTTAACTAACTGGGAATTTAATAATTTTCCTAGAGTCAGTGAGGTTTCTGACCTGGCTTAGATGTTCCTCTCTTTCATGTCCAAAGCTCCAATGCATATGATGTACAGCCAATCATGAGCATGCTAACAATGTCATCATGGAAGTTCCAGCTTCCTGCCATGCTTACAGTCTCCTCCTATCTTTGGCTGGAAAGAAGCATAGTAGTACAGAATCTCTCACTTGATTTCTATATTTGAGATTAATGAATGCAATGTTTTCTTCATCTTTCCCTCTATTTCAATCTGATAGCACCACTTCCACCTCATCTATCTCTAAACCTGAACTCTTTACTCAACCTTTGCTAAAAATTCTATTCTAGATGATTCAGGGGACATTCCTCTCCCTCCTGCATCTTACAAGGCTTTCCCACAAGAAAGGTCAATTAAATCTCTTAAATCTCAACCTCTTGTTGTCCCTCTTCCTTCCTCCATCACACACACACACACACACACACACACACATACACACACACACACACACACATCAAATGAATGCTAAAACAAGAAAATGGACAGATGAGAAGACACTCAAAGAAGATCTGGATGAATAAGTGTTTAAAGGACATAAGGATATACAGTTTTCAACATAGAACTGTGGATATTTGGAATGGATTAAATGAAGAGGTTGTTATAGCAGCCACTACACTTAAACTTAAGGAAATGTTGGATAAATAGAGATATGGAAAACAGACATTATGAGGCCAACTCAAACTTGAAATGAACTCCTGAAATGTATCAAGGAAGGTAACTTCAGTGTTAACTATCTATATTATACAAAAAAAGAAATAAAGACATGATATTTTACCAAAAAATAATCTCTCTCTCTCTCTCTCTCTCTCTCTCTCTCTCTCTCTCTCTCTCTCTCTCTCTCTATATATATATATATATATATATATATATATATATATATATATATATATTAACAACACAAAGCAAGAAAGAAGAATTTAAACTATAAGTGGGGATAATATACAATCAAGAAATGTAGATTTGAATATTGTCATCAGTGGTAAAATATTTATCAACTACATTCTAATACTTAAATTTTACCCTTACTATCTTTTTCTCATACAATCCTTCTCACCACTGATTTCCAATGGCCCTGATATGATATGCTTACATTGTCATCATCCTCTGGAGGCTGGGGAGGATGTTGGTGATGCTGCTGATGGTGGTGAATGTGCTGAGTGTGTTGTTGCTGCTGCTGTGGTTGAAGAATGTTTTGGTGTTGCATTTGCTGATGGTGGTGATGGTGATGGTGGTGGTGGTGGTGGTGATGGTGCTGTTGAGAATTAGGATCCAGCCAGACAGGACTAGTCTGAGTCCCATCTGCTCTCGGCCCGTACTGTGGGACCTGAGCACAATACGGGCCATAGGGTCCTCCTGGCTGACTCCCATAGTGGGGCATTCCTCCCATAGTTCCATAGCCTGAAATATTTTAGATTCTGTAAGTACTAAACCTTTCTTTGTTGATAACTAGCATAAATGATAACAGTAAAGGAAAGTAAAGAAAATTACAAAATATATGTGCATTACATGTACATGATACATGAGTGAAAAATAAATGAAAATAAAATGATGATTAAAAAAAAAAAAAAAAAAAAAAAAAATATATATATATATATATATATATATATATATATATATATATATATATATATATATATATATATATATATATATATTACATCCTGTACCTACTTGCTGCTGGTTGAACACAGTCTATACATTAAAAGGCTTACCTAATTACCTCACTGCACTTGAGACTCAAACCTGGACCTTCTTAGTTGAGCCAAGCATACTGATTACTTGGTGTGTGTGTGTGTGTGTGTGTGTGTGTGTGTGTGTGTGTGTGTGTGTGTGTGTGTGTGTGTGTGTGTGTGTGTGTTAACCACCAAGGTGTCAAAAAATGCAGTCGTTCTAAAAAGATTATAGTTAACAAAATAGCAGTGAATCTGTCAAAACTCATAAAGAAGATTACCTTGGATATCATGTTGCTGGTGTGGGATGTGTGCAGGGCCTGCTTGCTCCAGTATATGAGGTCGTGGCAATAAAACTTCAGCCAAGGGATCCACTGTCTCTATATCAACATCCAAGTTCTCATCTTCTTTCAGTTCCACTTCTGGTACCAATGCTTCACTTCGAGGCACTGTTGAACTACCATGACTGCTGCCACTGCTTTCACTATCACTTCCTCCCTCACTGCCCTCACTTTCACTATCACTGTTGTCTTTTCCATTACTTCCTTGACTCAATCCCTTATTTTTCTTGCCTTTGACAACAGGTTCACTACCAGCTTCTCGCTTAATTTTTATCCCATTCTCAGAATTCTCTGGTTTTCCAAATTTGCTCTGAATGAAAATGTTCATGGCTTCAAATCTATTTCCTTTGGCAATTAGCTCTTTTATGTATTGCTTATCTAGTTCAGCCATTGTTGGAATCTGTACAGTCTTCTGTTTTTGTTTCTGTAATATAACTTATCCTATTCTGCAAGAAAGAATTTGTTAGTTTTCTGCTTCATTGCAAAATGTTAACAATATCTATCTTTTGCACTACCTATCAGTCATAAAGATACTAGCTAGTCTCCTCTAATATCTCTAAACCTAGAGATGTATAATAGTCAGAATTGTCAAAATACAATGATAATGATAATTATTTAGAATGGGGAGAGATAAGGCAGATCAAATCTTAAATGTGATGAAAATAATAACAAAAATTGATTAATTTATGAAAACTGATGGAGCATTACTGTCATTTCTCTTGTTACATTTATCATTTTAAAAATGTAATTTACTCATACATAACATCTAACTTTTGTGGATATGCTTAATAAACCATACATTTTATATATGTTAACTGAAGAAGAAAGTTAACTGAAGAATGAAAATAATAACAAAAATTGATTAATTTATGAAAACTGATGGAGCATTACTGTCATTTCTCTTGTTACATTTATCATTTTCAAAATGTAATTTAGGTAACATCTAACTTTTGTGGATATGCCTAATAAACCATACATTTTATATATGATAAAAAAGCGACTCTATACAATAAGGTAATAAAGGATCATGTCACCCATCCTTACTCCTGTAGTGAATCTTATTTTGTTCTTCATTCTTGCAGTGGAGTTCTTTGATTTTGTTTTCTATTGCATCCATGAATATTTAGTTTTTTGTAATTCTCTTTGGTGTGATACAACTTTGTGTGGTATGAATCAATGTGACGTATGTTGTAATCTGGCTGAATATTTTGTGGTATGGAAAACTGAACCTTGTCTTACAATATTCAAACTGGTACTGGCTCCTTAATGATCATGTTCAGTAATGATGTTCTCTCATCATCTGTTGTAACCCAAGAACCAAGAAGAAATGAAACATGTAAGAGAGGAAGGAAAAAGCAAGAATGAAGAAACAGAGGAGAAAAAATAAATGAAGGAAGATGATAAACACAAAAGCATTACCAAGATAACAAGAAGCTTTCACAAGCCAGAAAGATGAGAGATGAGATGTGACAACCAAGGAGAACAATGAGGTGTGGTGAGTCATCACAAGACTAACAGACCCAGAGATTAACAACAGATTATAAGAAGAGATATACAGGAGACTATCACTAAATTAGATATAAAGGAAGCAGACATCACTGGAAGCAAATGACATGGACAAAATGGAGAGCTAGAACAAGAAAGGAAATGATGCCCCTTGACTTGGACTGCAGCTGTATTATCAGCTACAATTAATGATTATATTTAGCAAAGCTTTTAGTGATTATATTTACTTGGATGAGTAGCAAGGTCAAGTTGTTCCCACACATGGTTTGTGGTGCAATGTGTAGTGTTGTCACAAAGGGACCTTTTTCCTCTATTTTTTGTTGCACATCTCAAAGAACATCAGTATTACTACAGTATAGTAATAGTAATCTCATATTATTGCACATAATTTTCTGTTTTTCCTTTCTTAATTACAATTAGTGTTGTGTTTCCACTGTACAGGTCTAAGATTGATGAGGCATGAGACAGTGCAAGGAAGGAGAGGAGAGAACAAGAACTGAACCACCGAGTTAATTTTTAGCCAAGGTGTACGTACGGTCCAGCTTTAGACATAAATGGGATAGCAGTGGTGGCATCAGGTTGAAATAACAGAAAAAAGATGAAAAGTTGTCGGATATATTATTAGCAAGGTGGTGGAAGTGATGAGGGGAGTTAGATCTAGATATTGATGATGAGTGTTTGCTCAGTTGAAGAAAGGAGAGAGAGAGAGAGAGAGAGAGAGAGAGAGAGAGAGAGAGAGAGAGAGAGAGAGAGAGAGAGAGAGAGAGAGAGAGAGAGAGAGAGAATGTTCTTCTTTGTTCATAAAGATGGTTAAGGTGTGAAATCTCTGTCATTGTAAGTAAGCTCTCTCTCTCTCTCTCACACACACACACACACACATCTTTTGTATAATTTGTATTTAGTTTATGATGATGATGATGATGATGATGATGATGACAATAATAATAATATAAAATGAGTGACAATAATAATAATGATGATGATAATAATAATAATGATAATAATAACAACAGCAACAATAACAATAATAATTATACTATGACTACTACTACTACTACCACCACATCAATACCATCATTGTCATAAATTCAGTATCAATATGAAGAATTATATATTTAATTTCATGGCACAAAACTGAAAAACATGTGACCTTGGTTATCAACTGATGGAAATCATATATTCTAATTCCTCAGGATTTTTGGAGGAGTATTACCAAACACTTGGTCATATACACTCAATAATTCATCAGTCACCTAACGAAACCTAGTTAGCAGTTTTAAGAAAGGCTATTCTAGCATCCTCTCAATGTCAAAACATAGATATTGAACAGATTCTGGTTACTGCTAGTTAGAGATGCAAACTATATTTAAAAAAAGGTAGTATATTTAATTAGTGGACGTACGTTCAATTAATCCAGAATCACAGCTGAGTATCTGCCTCATGAGTAAGGGACAACACAACTCTGTTGATTGATTTGACATGATGATGGAAATACTCAATAACTTTTAAGCTAGAACGAACCTTACAACGATAACATACAGACTATCATACCACAGTATAGCAAGTGCAGTAATGCTGTCACGGACATTTAATTTGAAACTTGTGCTAAAGAACGCAAGCACTTCAAGCAAACAAATAAACTGCAAGAGACCTACCACAGTCAAATATTAAGCATCAATAAAACATTACAATGAGAATGGAACAAAACCCATAAGGGAAACGCTGCGCCTCACTTGTACTATGTTACAGTGCGAGACAGAGGACTGGTGCCCACGGAGACACAATGAACACAAGCTCCCGCCGAGGCACCAACCCTGTTACTGGTGCGGACAGCCTACCTATAGCCACTGGAACCCAACCACACCAGCCACACAGTGCTCCCGTGCCTTATGACACTCCTGCAGTCCCCAAACCCTGAGTGGCGGCACATTCACACGTCCCAAGTGCCCTCACCCCGCTGCTCTTCTGTTTACGACTCCCTTTGCCCCACCTATACTGGCTTGTAGATACCTTTGTTTTGTTTACAAGGATGAGGCCAAGTGGAGATGCTTTGAATTTGGAGTTGCATTGTTCCTGGCACAATTACTAGACCATGGTGGATGTAATGGTGGATGAAACATGAACCCCACGAGTCTCTATGTGGCCACTTGTCGGCTGGTCATGACGGCCGATCCAGAAAAACGTGAGAGTTGGACTGAACTATACAAGTTGTTGCCTTACCTTCGCCAGTCTCTTTCCTGCACCGTCTGTGGGAAATTGCTGTGTGAACCGCACACTCCAACAGAAACTACCTGTCAGCACCATGTCTGTAGAAAGTGTTTGGGTGGAAAGAAGAGGTTGAAACCCGTCTGCAGCTGGTGCAAGGATTATACTTTGTACATTGACAATGTCCAAGTGAAATTCGTGGTGCAGTGTTATAGAAAGTTATGTGAATATATAAAATTCACACCAATATATTATAAGTTATGTTCCATATACAGTAATGGAGGCCAGCTAAGTCTGGTTGACATAATAAATGAAGCAGTTGAGAATAGCAACAAGTGTGATGAAACAAATAATGTGCATTGTGAACATGAGATTGACAATAAAGAAAAAATTCCTGTACCTCAAACGAGTGGTCTGTGCACGTCAACAACGACTGTCAGCAACTCTCAGTCCCCACCTATCCAGGTGCCACCACCACAATCCACACCGCCTCCACCACCTCCACCGCCTCCGCCACCACCCCCTCCACCACCGCCGCCGCCGCCGCCGCCACCACCACCGCCACCACCACGATTGCCACTGACACAAACCTCTTTGCTACATCCAGTTCCACTGATAACCACATCAGTGCAGAATCTGGCTGTACCGCAGACTTCCTCGCATCCTGTCACATCTGTCACAGCCACAGTTTCCAGTCAGTCACAATCGTCATCGCTGCTCAGCACAGTGAAGGCAGTGATCCCATCCTTACCACCTGCAGTTCCATCAGCTCATCATTTCCCGCTGCAAACAGTCGCTGCCACAACCACCACCATCACAACAACCAACAGTGGAGTATCTGGAATAGGCTTTGCTCCAGGTACAATATTTCCAAGTACAAATTTAGTTAAGCAAGTTGTTAAAGAAATATCTATTCCTAAACACAATTCTTCAGTTAACAATGGGTCCTCCATATATTCTGTAATGTATACTGATGGTGATAGTACAAAAATAACTATCAAAAGAAAACCCCCTGAAATTGACAATTCAAACAAGCCTGTTTCTCTTGACCCAGAAGTTGTTCCTACTGGAAACCAAGAACTCATAAAAAAACCCAAACCCAAACCTAAACCTAAACCGAAACGCAAAGGCTGTCGGTGTGGAAATGCTACACCAACACCTGGAAAACTGACCTGCTGTGGACAGAGGTGCCCGTGTTATGTGGAGGCCAAGGCGTGCATAGAGTGCCGGTGTAGGGGTTGTCGCAATCCACATCGGCCCGGAGGGAAGAAGGTACGGCCGGTAATCCCTCAGCTGGCCAACATCCAGATTCATCAGGTGCAGCCAGTCCATGGACGATCCACGACCTCCTCCATGCCCAACAATGTTGCCACCACCTGTACCGGCAGCATCGCTCCACCGCCTCCTGTTTCGTCTGCCGTGATCACAAATACAACCATACCTCAGACTATTCGAGCAGTGCAAGCTATGCATGCTGTCCAAGCAGTGCATGGTGTGAGTAATGTGCAGGCTGTTGCCAGTGGTGTTCATCAGTTGATTAGCCTAGGGAGTGGGATGGTTCAAAATCCACTCTCCCCTGGGCTGGGCGTCAACCCTGTGACTGGTCTGGCAGTGAAACCTGTTAGCCTGGCCCTCACACCTGTGCCAGCTCAACTTCTTATCAATGATGATCGATCAACTTCCAACAGTGAACCTGATAACAGTGATGTAGATGTGGACATATAGCATAGGTAGAACTCCTTAATAAAAGTTATTCAAAGCTTTTGAAACTTGTGGGTATTAGCTGAAAGAGGATAATCTATTTTTGCAAATAATTAGAAATTTTGTTGAGGCATTCAAGAACCTACAAATATACTCTGTGCAGAAAATTTATTGTATACATAGCTGTCATTGATTTCAAATATTGTATTTCCATTTTGTTTATTTTTTTACATCTTTTGTAATGTATTACTTATTATGGTCAATATTTCATTCACATTCCTTTGACAAAATATAATTTTTATTGTATTATTGTGAGTTCTGAAAATCACAGACCAGCAATTGGTTAATTTTAGCAGCATTTTATATCTATTAAAATGATAATTTGATGAAAACTTCCCGGTGGAACTTGACTTTATGTTTTATAGTTTTTAAAACAAAATTATTATTCTCATGGAGTAAAGTGACAACTAACAAAGAGCTGCATATTACAGATTAGTATTGCTATTTTTGGTGCAATCTGTGTGAGCCTTTATATTGCCTACTAAAGATGTAAGACTGCAGCCACTTAGTAAGCATCTCAGGTTTTTTTTAATAATATCCAGTTCATGACTTTTGTAGATATCAGGTGTCTGTATCTTTACAAAAACTAAATAATTCTTTATATATATATATATATATATATATATATATATATATATATATATATATATATATATATATATATATATATATATATATATATATACACACACATACACACACACACACACACGTTATTTATTATGTCAATGCTGAACTCTGAAAATTATCTTTGGAATAAAGTCCTTTCTTCTGTTTATTTCACTGTCCTTTGCCTATTGTTTTTGATGTGCCAAAGGCACATCTTGCTGGCTGATTACATAAAAACTCAGGGTAGTAAGTGCAATCCTGTATATTAACATAGTTGAGTATTTTGCTTGGATGCCATAAAGAAATGTGTAATAGCAACACTGTTAATCTAACACCAAATGTTATGAGCTTGAAGTGACTATGGCATGTCATTACATACAATGTGAAATGGATAAATATGAATTCCCCAAGGTTTCTCATGAGAATGCAGGAGACTACACAACCAAGGTATATAGAATGGAAATGGCACAACCTGCTTGTCTTTGTTATGAATACAGTGAATCGCAATATTCACCAGGAAAAGTAACCATGTTTTTCTTCTCATCTCTTTTCTATGTTACATGGTCAATGGATTGAACATTCCTCTCTCTCTCTCTCTCTCTCTCTCTCTCTCTCTCTCTCTCTCTCTCTCTCAAACACATGCTGATTCAATTGGTGCATTGCAAGATTAGTGGAATATAGTTTTATAAAGGTTATGTAAGACTTGGTTGCATTGAAAACCATTAAAAATATCTGCTTCACATCAGAAATAGAACATTTTTTATCACCTTTGGCCTCCCACCTTAATTATAACCTGACTACCTAATAGTATTTAATAAGAGATAATTTAATGTTATTAACATGGGTTTATGTAGAAACCTTTTGTCGATTTCACATTGAAAATGAAAAACTTTATTAGTTTCCAGAGTGCTTGTTCTTGGTTACTTTTTAGATGATAAAATAAAGAGGTACATATCTGTAAAATGGAAGTCTTTGTCTCACTTCAAGTTTCAATTAAATGAAAGATATAATCTGGATTTGTTCTGTGTTCAGAAAGCATACAATCCATAATAAATTAATTTGTCAGTTACCTATGCAGTACTTGTCATACTGATAACAGCTTCATATTTAAGTATCAATGCTGAGTAATTGCAATACCTCGTTAGGTTCTCCTCACTCTGTAATCAAACCATAGTCTTTCATGATAAATCTTGTCAGCAATGCACATCTCATTTTACTAAGGCAGCTACACAGAAGTTTAGGTGCTTTGTAGAAGACTGAACTGCAGTATTTTATGTAATTGATCATAATCTCAATTGCAAAAATAAATATATTGTGGAAGCTAATTTGTTTAGGTGGTGACAATTTTTTTTCCCCCCAAAAAATGTAAAAATTTTAAATTGCCAACCTTGCTAGCTTTACCTAAATCTCAGTAAGTGCAGCATCAAAGAGACCTGAAGCTACACAAATTAAAATTGAGCCTAATTTAATTAAATTCTGTCTTTAAAGTTGATGTTTCACTGGATCTTGTTGGGCCTCCTAAATAAAGCTTCCTCATTCTAAAGATGATGTTCTAGGACTGACTGACTTTCTGAAAGTAAAATATGCACACCAATATGGAGGGTGTTTTGCCCATGCAGAACTTGGATGGTAAAATATTTAATTCATGAAATATAATTGGCTGATATTTCTCCTAGTGATGATGGAATGATGAACAATTTTCTGACATGTGTACATATAAACATGAAAATTATATTAATTATAAAAATTTCTGACAATGACATAATAACCATGGAATTGTTCATTTACAGTATTTTGAATTATTTCCTTGTTTGAATTCTTTCCAGTGTACATCTTACTGTGTAAGACCCATATGTAGATACTTTTCTGCCATGTCACATATTAATACCTCAACTGATATAATCTGTAAGGAAAATGTTATTCTCAAAGGAACAAAGTGAACTGTGGAAATATTTGCATCACTGACCTGAATTGACTTGTCCACTGGATTACCTAATTCAAATCTATCTGAAACTAAAGCACAAAATATGGTTAATGTGTTATTATCCTGCAGCTTTTGTGTATCTATTGTAAGAATGTGTGTTATTTTTTGTAGCTACAATACCCCTTACAATGAATACTTATCCCAAAACATACTGACAATTAGAAAAAATATATCATGATACAGATAAGTGTATTTTATATACCACTTTAAATGCCTTGTTACATGAACACTTGTACAAATAACATATCCCAAATGCTTCACTGAAAACTTCCATGTCTTCATTATTTGTGCACCATTTCTTGAATTTGCATTACTATCATATTTCTTTAATTAACAATTCAAAGTGTGTGTGTGTGCGTGTGTGTGAGTGTGTGCGTGCGTGTGAATTTTAACATGGATTGTGCCATTCAGAATAATGTACATACATATTCATAACTTGACGAGCCTCTATTGGTTTCACCACAGGACAAAGACCTCATCAACACCTTACAAAACATTTTTGTTTTGTGTCCTGGCCACTTCTCTTAATATTGTTTATTAAGTCTGCTTCCTAATCCATAACACTTCTCATTCTTCCAAGTCATGCCAAGCATTATAAGAATTTTTCTTTGGACATTTCATTTAGTATTTTTTCTAGTTT
>CM035203.1:19916511-19982550 GCA_020233015.1 Callinectes sapidus | reverse complement strand
ATATATATATATATATATATATATACACATATGTTTTTTTTTAGGTTCCAGATCCACGGTTCCCCTTCCTTGGAGTGCATTTCACCCCAAGAATGAATGGAGATATTTGGTTAGGCCCCAATGCAATATTTGCCCTTAAGAGAGAAGGATATAGGTAAGTGAAGTATTTTGTGCAGATCTTTTTTTTCTTTTTTTCCTTTAGTTTAAAGACAAATTGTCATTATTATTACTTTTCTTAATTATTATGATTATGTGACATTATTTTTATTATCACTCATAATAGTTATACGTAGTATCATTTAAAAAAAAAATTTAATAAACACTGACTACAATTGAACAAATCTGAATAAAATATCTTATCAAATGCATTTGTAATAAATTTTTGAAATTGTAAAGAGACTTTATGGACACCCTGTATATATACTGTAAGGTGTCCTGTAAGTTACTTCATGATCAATACTTGAGTTATTGTGTCAGAATTTCTCTACACACATATGCTGTGTTTGTTCATTTTACGAAAAATTAATAACAATGTTATATTTTCTTGGAGCTACTTGCCTGGGTGGGCGTGGGTGATAATTGAACTGGAAAAACAAAGGATGCTTTACTGGACTTGCATGCAGAATGAATAACTGTTTACTCTGGATATAGTAAAAGTGAAACAAACAATCATGTAGGAGATTATGTGTGTGTGTGTGTTTATCATTAAGATACAATCAAATTTTACATTATATTAAAGATAGTAATTAATTTCAGATGGACTGATATTGATCTGCGTGAATTATGGGAATCCATCACTTATCGTGGTTTCCAAAAGCTAGCCTTGAAATATGTAACTTTTGGATTTAAAGAAGTTCTTCGATCTGCTATCCCAAGGCTTCAGGTATGATCATTGTTTAACTAACTTCTGAAATTTTTCATTTACTCTCTTCAAGAGGAACCTACAATCACAACCTCAAGCACCACACTACCTTCATCACCATCCATGATTTCATCTTAAATTCATCACTCATGGAATCATGTATTTATACTGTCATTCATTTGTGTGTCTACTATGTGCATACCTGGTTTGCTAGTTGATCATTTTCTTTGGTCTTTTGTTAGAGGTAATCTTTCAACAAAGGAGACAGGTTCACCATCAGTACTGCTTTGGCATGGTTGGTTCTAGAGCCATCCCAAATTAACTACTTCCATATATTAACTAATGTATACCTTTTAACACCCCTAATGTACCTCCTGCTTTGTCTTAAAGAATTGAATAGTGTGCTTAGTGTGCCAGAGAATATTTTCAAATGTAGATGAATAGCTGTTCTGGCAATTGTAAGTTAAACACAAGCATCATGAAACTAGAAACAAGAAACAGCCTGGAAAACATGAATTTTCTGTTGCTTCTTCCTAGTTTGCTGGTTGTTTTCACCACAAACCTAATTCGTTAGAATGCCATTACACTTATAAAACATGTTGTGTTTTCTAATTGTGGCAGTATTCTGGTTGTAGATATATCATGTTATACTACTCTATGTTGTTTAGTTGTGTATATTTAAAATATTTTTAAACTCACTTAAAAATGTTTAAGAATTTTTGTTGCTGGAATAAGCTTTTATAACCATCATCATGCATGATATACACTGAAACTTCATCATGGAGAAGCAAGGTTAAATTGGAATGGTGCTGATACTTTTTGTTTATCTTAAAACTATCCTTAGGCTACAATGTATGAATTTATTTGAGTGATGTAATGATATTTGTGTGCAGTTTAGTGTTTAGTGTAAGGATATGTTGTTGATATCCTTGTTTGATATTACATTGTGTTATGGCTTTCAGGTAGCAACTCTACAGAAATATATTCCTGAAATATCTGCCAAACACATCACCCGTGGCCCAGCTGGAGTACGTGCACAAGCAATGAATGTTGACGGCTCACTGGAAGATGACTTTGTATTCCATAGAGAAACGGACTGCAAACTGGGTTCTCGCATTCTTCATTGTCGCAATGCTCCTTCTCCAGGAGCCACATCATCACTTTCAATTGCAAAGATGATTGCTGAAAAGTGTAAGGTAGAATTTACCTTATGAACTAATCCAAAGAAATCAGTAAGTCTTACTACTGTTATCACAAGGAGATAAATAGGAGGTACTGTCAAAAAGTTTTATAGCTGTTTCCATTGCAAAGAAAGAGAGTTACTTTATAGTCATAAGTGACCAGCAGAAGTAAGCTGTAACTTTTGTGTCATTATGTTAAGTTGTGTCTATAAGAGCAATCTGTGCTATATTGGTTTTTGCACTTATTCACATTCTCACACATTTTCAAAATGATCGTCAGAATGATCAGGGAGCAAGTATCAAATTGCTTTAGACTTGCTGAGGTGGGCAAGCTATTTTAAATGATATCTAAACTTTAAAATCTACAAAATGCTCAAGGGGATGACATGACACCCCTCCAGGAGTGTATCTCCTGAAAAATAAAACTTCATCCGAAGATCATTGAATGACTACCAAGGAAGTTATGTACAGCATTTTTGTGTTATCATCAACATATATACTAGAACAATATATGCTACTATGATGAGAATATACACTGTGACTCTACAGAGTTTCTACTCAGGCAGGCTGCTTTATGGAAGATTAAGTTCAAAATAAAGGATCACTATTTTGACACTAAGAAAGATGCTGCACATGTCACAGACAGCATTTGACAATCTTAGAACCAGGACATAGAGACAGCGTCCTTGGCATAGCAGAAACACTGAGGATGGTGAAATTGGGAAGAGGATAACAGCCAAAATTGAACAAGGTATGGATTTTGCTTTGTGTAAACAATCTCAGTACCTTCTGATAGCATTTCATACTGCAGAATCAATTCATTTGCTCAGTCTACTTGCTCATTTTCTTACCTCATCATTCTTTGGAGTTGTTCCCTATGGAAACATCCTATTTCAAAACCATCTCAGTAGGAGTGATTTTGATTTTTTTTATTGACTGTAGGATTTTGTTATGCTTCTTGTTGATTCTTCCAGGCAACCCGAAGATGAATATCATGACCTATTCTAAATAACAACTATAGATGATATTTAGTCATATTGAATTTTTGTTTTTTAAAACATTTTGATACACAAAGAATCTGGTAACATAAAAGTCATATGAATGGTGTCTCTTTAGATCAGCTTAGTATATCATAGATTTTGAATGTTCCTTTAATATTGCAATAAGTTATATTTTTATATGACAACCAATCATAGGTTCCCAAGTTCTTCCACCTGTGGTATTCCATAGATTTTCTCTTGTTCTTGTTTTTAAGCCTTATATTAGAAAATGTCAAACACTGCTCACCACATCTTGCCCCAGACTCAGGTTCCAGCCAATACCACTTCCTATTTGTAATGTAGGAAAGTTTGGTTGTAGATAGTATGTAGAATTTTGGTAGCTGTTGTCTGGTGTAGTGGTTAGCATGCTTAGTTCCTACTGGAATACTTGAATGGTGCAGAGTTTGCATCTTTTGTAAGGTGGAGTCTATTTTGATGGGTCTCCTTTCTTACTGTAGACATTTGCTCAGATTACAAAAGTCAGAAGATGGGGAGTTATTAACTATAGTTTAAGATTCAATAATCCTCATTTCATTTGTTTTATGTGATTTATCTTTACTCTGACATACAATGTGTAGGACACTAGCAATAGTGTATTTCATGCTTGTTTTTAAGGAATAGTAATCACAATAATGTCAGTATGGGCTCAGCTTCTCAACTTCAAAATACAGTGATACTAGTACAATAATGGAAAATAAAGGAAATTGATGATGTTGCTAGTACTACAACTAATCAGAATATTTCATATCAGAATTAGTTCTTTGAGCACAATGTTATCAATTTTCTAACAGATAATGTGCTCTTTTTGGAGATTATTATTAAGGTGCATCCATACCATTGAACAGTGTTCTTTAAACAAACATTGTTACCAGTTAAGAATTAAAAGCAGAAAGAATGAATGATGATATCAGAACTTCAGACACTGGTGGGACAGAGATTATAGGGAATCCTGTACCCCCTGTCCCTAATCACAATACAACTTAATATAAAATGGTGCATATTGCTTAGGATTAATTTCAGAATAACAATGTATTTAAAGCTTATCTTTATTTGATAGTTTATTGACACTTCATTCTTAATTTTTTTGTACCTGATATACATTTTTCCATTTCATCTGTGTTACATAGAATTATGTATGTGCATCAAACTAAACAAGTAAAACAACATGAAGTGGTTGGCTTGGTGCCTGATTGACATTCATGTTGTTGGATCTGTTTATCTTTATACATGGTGATAATAGCGTAATACTGAAAGACGTACTTGTTTAAGTTCAGCGTTCCCATGCAGTGTACAGTGGAGCCTCAATTATCAAGAGAATTAAGTAGATGAATATGGTTGTTCTAACTGAACCATAATATAAAAAAATAGTTAGGTAAATACATTGCTCCAACTTTTGAGTTCATAATCACTTGAAATAGGGACATACATTATTGAGGTAATTAACCTTTCTTCCATTGGGGTGCCTACATACTATTATGATTACACCTCACATTATTATATGAGGACATTAGTAACACTGTTGCTTAAGTACCACATAAAAAACAAGGAAAGATGCATTCAAAGTTTTGTAACCTTCTTCATGCCATATATCTGTAATGAACAAAGATATCTGAGTGATTTTTTTAGTTTCGTTTTATACTTTAAGATTATCACAATTCCACAATGGTATATTGAAAACAAAAACCATGATTACTTGTTTTGTTGACTGGTCACACATCACACCCCCAACACTTTTTTCTAAATGTGTATTATAACAAACAGTAATATGAGATGTCACCATCAATTTCATGTTTGTTTAAGTTATAGTATCAATATATATTTTATATACAGTATATATTTATGTACACAGTGGTGTTGGTGGCTCATTGATAGAATAATGGCAGTCCAGGAAATGAGTTGAAGTTAGTTGACTGTATTACTGAGAATGCAAGGGCTGGAGATATGTCACAGTAAAGTAAAAAAACACATGATTCTTAATTGAATTTTCATGCTTTTGACTAGCTGCACAGAAGAGTTATCTATACTTGAAACGGCACAATATTGGCGCAGTTTACATTGGTACTATTCACCTACATATGTTATACATGATGGTTTTTCATAATAGTTTAACATAAAGACAAAGTCTTTATACTGTAGCCATATATTTTTCTCACAATATTTGTTATAAATTATATCTTACACAAATAAATGTAAGTGTGTTTCTTAAGGTTATTTGTGCAATTGGTGTTGGCAATACTGAAGGAGATGGAGCCTTGATGTTCATCTTGGCAGCTTAGCACAATCTTTAGAATAAAAAGAGATGCGGGTACAAACTGAAAGTAACTGAGGATTTTGTGTTAATTTATTTTTTCTTGGTTGATGACAGCTCATGCTAATTGAGACTCTACAGTACTTGTAAAATGTTGTAAATACAACAGTGCAACCAACTTGCAAAATGACTAAGGAGTGTCTTACCATGGTTACAGTTTTGTAATATTTGTATATACTTATTGAACTAAGCTTATCATTATAATAACCCTTCACTTAGAGGGGCATGGCAATCTGTATATAGGTTCCTCTCAATTTATGTGAGAGATGCATTCTTGAAGAGGTTGTGGATAAGAAAAGCAATGAAAATTGAACAAAACACACACATATACACTTATACATGTATATCCAAATAGGAATGTACACAATTTACTGGCTCATTAATTTAATAAGATGAGCTTATCTTTCCACAGATGACAAACATTTACTGATTGACTTGGTGTGGTGAGTCAGAGATGGCAACCTCCATCATGTTTACAACAGTGCACACTTGTAAACATGACACCAACGCTATCTCCAGCTCACCACACCATGACATTTGCCACCTGTGGAGAGAGGAGCTTACCCTGTGAAGGAGCCAATAAATTGTGTAATTCCCAATTGAATAAGTTTTTTTCATATATATACATGCATACAATATATATATATATATATATATATATATATATATATATATATATATATATATATATATATATATATTGTATGCATGCATGTGTTTATATAACTGTTGTTAAATGGGTGGTGCAAAGGAACTTGCTTGTGACATCTATTGGCCACTCAATGAAATATTGTGGATAAGTTGAAAAAAATGTAAATTAACTATTTGTTTGGAATTTTTACCTCATGTAAATTAAAAAGAATGCATAAAACAAACTCATGTATAAAGAGAAGTACCTGTATTGAGAAAAGTACATTTTAAGCAGTGTATGTGTATGTATACCACGAAATGTACATCATGCATTGCCTGCACAAGTGCTTCTCCATCTAATAGATAAGTTCACATCAAGCTGATCTATTTAAGGTAAATTACAATGGAACCTTAGTTCTCAAATTCAAAATGTTGGGAAACCAAAACTATTATTCCCCATAGGAATTAACATAGTTTTGATTCATTCATTCCTAGACATCCATCCTACCCTGTCTTTGTAGGTTATGATAGAAGGTTCCACACCTTAGATATTATTTACCCAGAAAGAATGTATTGAATGAACTTAGTGATACAACTCATCAGAAGATACTGTTCAGACCATGCAAGTTCTGTCACTAATCCAGTGAAGGAAAGTGTTACAAAGGGACACACAGAAGATTGACTCCCCTCTTAAAATTAAGGCAACTGAAGTGAGTTCAGTATTTTGTTTAGAAGACTATTTGTTTGAAAATGGAGGTGTTTGGTAACCAAGGTTCCACTGTATATATACATCACAGAACAATATAAACACTTTTATAGCAAAAAGAAACAAGATTTTATATGTATATAAGAGTTTAATAGAAGAAGAATTGAAGTGCAATTAAATAAAGGTATTGAATAAAAGTTCTTTTTTAAATGTGGTGATAGGCATTATTCACTTTTTGTTTTATACTGTTGAGTGCTCGCTTGAAATTTATTTGATATCTTAGATTAAGAATGCAAGGACTCAGTCTAAAGCATGATTGAAAAAAATTTATCACATTGCAATTTTATCTGGTTCTTTGCATTTGTTACATCTTGTTCTTTCATAATTATCTTCGTTTCTTAGATGGGTTGTTATAATTTTGCATGGTTCAAATGCTTGTGGTAATGACCATAGTCTTGGTGGGAGTATGCATTAATAGTACTGTACATAGTAGTAGTATGGTTGGGTATTCCTATGCCACTGAGTAATCAGGTCCTTAAAAGCAGACAAGGTCTATTGTACAATACCATTTCATTCTTTTAAATGTGGCATCATGTGATAAAGACACAAGATTGCTAACTGTTACAAAGTATTTTCTGTCTTTACTTTATTTACTGTTATTATTTTTTTATTTGCCCAGATGAAGCAATAATGAGGCAAGATCGCCCTTAGTTGTGATGATAAAGAGTTCCATTCCAGAAATTTGGAAAATATTTCTTACATCATTTTGTTGACTTGCTATAGTGAATTGTAACCAAGGAACATGATTATACCTATATATGTTGTGAAAACATTAAATGTTTTTTTATTTTATTGCAAAAGGACTGACTGAAACTATTCCTATCCAATAGGCTTACCAAAATTTTTCTTGCCTTGTCATCATGTGTTCCCATTATCACTACCAGGATTACAAGATTTGGAAAGAAAACTCAAAGCTGAGAGAAAAGAAGCTTAAAGCAGCACTGCCTGAACCATTACTTCTGCAACAGAGGAAAGCTTTTAGTTGTTAGTTGATTCCTTGTAAGCCAACATCAAGCAAAACACAAGGTAAATATAATCTCTTTCTCAAAATTGTTTATTATGTTGTACTCCAAACATTTACTACATTATATGTACACAATAATTTCACAAAGTAGGCTAGATACTTTCAACATATGAAACTAACTTGCAACTCTTAGGTTAATGATTAATTTTCAGACAACTTACTTTTTTTCCATTATTTCTGTCAATAAATTGAGTAAAAATTATCCATTCATACTTGTACTACTATATACAAGCAGGCACTAGTCTGATCAATCAGCAATACCACTCATGAAACATACAATTTATGTTTTCATCAACCATAGTACATGCAAGAGTCATTCACTACTCTTTAAATACTTGACAGCACAATCATCCAAACCTGCAGCTTTCATACCCATCACTTCATTCTTCATGATCAGACTAATTACACGTGCTGGACTCATTTCCAGGGATTAATTCCAGAGACAACCATTATAATGAAGCATGAATATATCAATTCTATTTATTGTTGAACCCTGATCCATAAAGACTGGGGTATCTCTGCAAATGACTGCACAGTGTGATCAATGAGGATTGCTCTTTTCCCTCTTAAAGGCTTTGCATCTTTCATGTAAGAGAATACTTGTGGATGTGATAGATTGAAAAGGTAAGGATGGGGATCTTGCTTCAGATATCCCTCTGCAGTGGATATCAGCCAGGTATGCATGTGTGTTCATAAATATATAAAAATATACACCTTAAACAATGTCTTTCTTCCCATACTTTTTACTTTTGATTCTGCAAGCAGCAGCCTTCTTTCGTTTCTCTCTAACTTGACGCATATGTTCACGCTCATCAATGTCTTTCTGGAACTTCTTTCTACGTTCTTCCTTCTCTTTCTCTTCCCTTTGAATCTTGTCTTCCATCATAGTCTTCAGCCGCTTCATAAAACTATCCATCTGTAAATATGATAATAGGAGATTAATTTTAAGTATAATTGTTATACATTCAGTGGTAAATAGGTATAAGCCAGTTTTGGAGTAAGTCCTATATGGATGTGAAAAAATTTGCTTGGTGTATGATGTTTGTTTGGAATACTAGTATGCTAGATCTTGTATGGATCAAAATCAGTCATGAAACCTTGCACTACCCTTGTTTACCCCTATCAAGACAAAGTCAAAACTGCTAACCAGTAGTGTTAGTAAGTTATAAAACTTCCTAAATTGTTTTTGTATTTACCTCTTACCATGAAGGAACTCTGGTTGGAGCCCACTACATTGGTGACTTAGTGACCTTGAGTAACAGCTTTCACCCTTCTGCAGCTACTCTACCTTCGGCATGCATTCTAACAACACCACCCAACAGGCCTCCAGCCGCAGCAGTACAGATCAAGCTCACCTTCACAGTGATCACCACTTCTACCTGGTTCCAGGGAGTTGAGGTACAATTCTGCCTCAAAAGGGTAACTAACACTGATGGTCAGGCTGACCATGTATTCATGGCCCTTCCAGAGGAACTCTTCCTGTATCTCAAAGTGGTTGATTTTCAAGAATGACACTATCATTGATTACAGTGACCTCAAAACTCTTCCTGCAGCTCCTCACTCTGTCAGCAACATAGTGTACCACAGTTCCTTTAGCTCGCCAAACAGCTACTCAGTGATCAGACTTTCTGATGGTTTGCTTGAAATGAGAACACTGGCAAGACAGTCTACAGCAGCAAACGGATCAACAAGACGGTTTAATCCAGCTGACTTTTTAACCTCCAAGAAAATATTAGTGCAGTTATCCCCAATGTAAAGAATACAAATGAAACTGACCTACAGCAGATGGAAAACAGATTAAATGATGCACACACAGTGGCAGCCCGTTACACCAATACTGTGCCCCTCCTTGAAGATAACATTGTCCACCAACCTCTAGCACAACAGCAAACCAACCTGCTGCAATGACATTATCACAAGTGTCTGCTCCCAACTGCCAAATTCTCAGTGGAAAAAGCCCAACAATCCCCAGCTTGTTGTCAGACTCATTGCACCCAATGGCACACTGCAGTCAAAATCTCAACATTGCATCGGCATACACACGTATGGATGAACCTTAATGGTAGCCAACATAATCCTCCCTTTACTTGGGGCAGACTTCCTTGCCCACTTCTTATTGATGTCTCTAGAAGCACGTTGGTGGAAGCAGCATCCCTTGAATCAACCCCACTGCTCCAGATAGCTCACCCTTCATGTGATCAATGCTGCAGATGACCACATGCCAGATGTATTGAAATCTGAGTTGCCAACAATTTCATGAACCTGACAAACAGGATCTAGATCCTATCACTATATCAAAACATCAGGCCCTTCTGTTTTCTGTCACCATGCCATCTGGTATATTCGCATTCAACTATAGCTGTTTTGTTCTCAGGAACATCTTACAACAGATGATGAACAACATCTTGAACAATGTACTCACCATGTGTTTCATCCCTCCCAGAGGTTTTGGCAGTAAAGCATTTTCCAACACCCTCCTTAGTCAAGATCCTCTGGTGAATTGCTATCATTGTTTACTGCCCAGCATTGTCATGGCACCTTTTTGGAAAACCAAAGGACCTGATGTGAGCCCCAATCAATCACAGGGGTATACGCTGGGGGGCATGTTGCTTTGCCTACCCAATACCACCACTCTCAGTGGTAATACCTCACGAGTCTCCATGCAGGCACGCTTTCTGTACCAAGTAACTCCCAGCAAGAGGTATCAACTTGCCACAGCCATGATTTCTGGGTAGTGTGTCATGTGCCCATGTAGCTGCAGTTGGCATTAAAGGACTATGCTGGTGATCAACCTCAAACCCGTCTCATGGAGCAATCGGTGATTTAACACAAAGTCATACCAGCAGTACCCCATGATCCTGCAAAGGCATCTAGTACCAAAGACATCAATCTGCCTCTTCAGTGTTCAGTGTTTGTCTCACAACCAGAGAGTAAGACAGGGATCACCAGCAATTTGAAAATCCGAATCTTCGTCTGTCAGCACAGGTACCAACAATGCCAAATATTCATGTGAGTGAGTCCATAATGCTGTGGGTTAGGTCAACTTCCTGGCTCGACCCACACATCAATATCAACTACACTACTAAGGTATGTGAAGTTTTTTGAGATCTCAATGTTCTTGCCACACCCATGCAAGGGGGGATTGACCTTATTTGCAATTTTGTGAAATACAAATTTACTACTCATGATGTTACAAGAATGGGGAAATCAAGTGTATATGAGCAAAGTTAAGGTACCAATCAGAAAGGAGAACCATATGGAGAATGGAAGGATAGGATAGAGGAGTACATGCAAGAAAGAATATATGGGTAAAACAAAAAGTAAAGCTAATTTGAAGTTCTCAATATCAATAAAAAAAATAAAAAAAAACCCACGTACCTCTATTTCCTTGGGATCTTTTACAACTATGACTCTTTGTTCTCTAGCAGCTTTTGGAGTAATCTTCGGTTTATCACTGTATGGTAGAGCTTTCTGGAGTTCTCTAGGAATCTTCAGTGGAAGTGGTACATACTCGCGGCGTTTGGTGATAGGCTGTGGGGTAAGAATAAATAGAATAAAAGTAAATTCATAGCAGGGTGTACCAATCAAACACAGCATAATCAGAATAACTAATTTGAAATATGTAGGCATGTGGAGTGACAAAATGGAAAAGAATGTAATTATTTTCTGAAGACTGCATTAAACACAACAATTTAATCCCATCTTACTGTATATAAGGAGTCAGGATTAGCTAGATTTTTTATCCCTTTGCTCTTTTTAACTTGGGCCACTGTCTTCATGCCCTGCCAAGCTGCCTTCTCACTGGGTGGCAGCAACAGTGTGCGGACAGGAAAACAGTGCTTTACCATCTCTAGAGGCACCCATGTCTTCAGAATGATCACATCTGTAATATAAGTATTGAGAAGAGGTCAAACAATTCCTTCATCAACAATGTGTTTAGATTTTATTAATGATGCTTGATAACCACACACAAACATCAATTAAAAAGCCTTACCACTCATTTTAATTACATCTTCAAAAGTAGCACGGAAGTGTCCTCTATCTCCTTGAAATTTCTTGATGATCCCTCGAATACCAGATTGAGTCTCAATTTTTGCTCCTTCAAACTTGGCAATTTCAGTGTCTGAATGAAACATGTCCTGGAAATAATCAATATTAATTAAAAGAAAATTTCTTCATTATCACATTGTTTAGGAATTATATCATGACCTTAAAGCAGTACTTAATTCTCATCAATACACATATATATATACTTTTATGAAAGCTGTCTTCTTAAGAATTTTCTCTGGAGTGCCCATCAGCTTGAGTTTCTTCACTATCTTACAACTCTGGTCTGCTTCCAATACAACTCCATTAGCAGCAATGCGAAATTCGGGCTGTGAGTAAACAAAGTTTATTAATGTGTGTGTGTGTGTGTGTGTGTGTGTATATATATATATATATATATCTCTGAACTTTTTTCTTTTCATGGTATGAGATCTCCATAAAGACATCCTTAACTAGCACATTCTCGGATTTATTCCTTCTAATCATTTGGGGAGATTTTAGTTTTCTACTCTCCTTCACATAGAGTAGATGATGATGTTGAGATGAATGAATAGGTAGATATAATCATATCAAAAAGTAGAATTCTTACCACTCTATCTGTGATGTTTTGGAGGGCAACAAATCCTGTATTAACTGGAGTAATTGGTCCCCAGCACATAGCCTCCACATGCATATATTTACGAGCATATTTCAAGGAGCGCATCCTGAAGTTATCTTCTCTCTTGGCATAATACATTAGAGTTTGAAAACGGCGCCATCCAAGGGAAAGAATCAATGGATCTCTATTCTTCAGAATCTTTGGATACCAACGATGTACTTTGATTCGTATCTGTGAAGGAAGTAAGATCAAACAAGCTATATACTAAGCCAAGGGATTAAAATGGGAATGTAAAGATTGAAAATATTTTCATACAACATATGAACATAAGTATCAAGATTCATACCCTGATAAATCCCATGTTGCTCTCATTTTCAAGGAGGCCTCCTACAATGACTGGATAGCTCGCATTGAAATTGGTGATGAACTCGCATGGAAACTTATCAAACTCCATGCGCACATACATCCCTGGCCGGTAGCCTTCATACTGTACTCTTGTTTCATCATCTAGTCCTTCAAACTCTGCACGGTTCAACTGGAAGGAAGTGTATGCAGACAAATTATTTAGATAATATGGAATCAACAATACATAAATATCTTACAGGTGCAAAGGATTCCTCATGAAGGATCTTTGCTGACAATGAAAACAGATTTAGTTGTTTCAAAGTAAAGTAGGGTACATGACAACACACTCATTGTAACATACAATTATAACAACATCGAAATTTTAATAAATACTAATAGGAATAATGAATCAAATTTGGCATGATGACTTTGATATTCATGCAAGCACTGAAATTCAAATAAAGTTCTAATTTAGATCATATCAAAACTTGGAAGATAAACTTACTATTTGTTTGAGCAATGGAATTATAATAAAAACATTCATAATATAAAAAAACTCAGAAGACTAACTCAGAACCTGTGTTATGTCACCATAAAGCAAAATTGTTATAACAAGTGCTACATTTGAACAAATCATGCTCGTTATCTCATACCCTACTCTATTTCATATTGCAACATTCAGTTTACCTGAGCTTGCTGACTCATTTCAGCCTTCAAAGAGTCAAAATGATTCCCATCACCTTTCTCATCATATTCTGCATCAAACATTTCTTTTAACCGTCTCTTTTTTTCCAAGAGTTTTTCTTTTGCACTTTTTTCTTTATCCTCACTTTGTGGGACTGTATCTGAAAGAGCATATAAAATTATAATGTGTATTGCAACAATTAGCAGAAACTACTACTATCTTTAATATTTTCACTGATCAAATTACAGCTTTCTTACCAATTAGATCAAATATTCCATAGAAACTTTCATTGCCCTGTCAACATCACATGCATCATAGAGATAACCCAATGGTGAAAGGAGTAGATACTGTACTGAAGTATGTGACAAAGAAAGAGAGGATTCAGAGCATTTAACCCCTTCAGTATTGGGGTGCATTTTTATCACAAATCTTTAGTGTGATTAGATGATTTTATTGACATTAGGAAGGGTCTTTAGGAGAGAGAAGATTAATTACCAGTCTTCATGAACTTAGTCCTCACATAAGTTTCTGAAGCTGCATAGAATCGCTAAATAGTAAGCAGAATAAATATGAAAACGTGTCATGGTACTAAAGGAGTTAAACATACAAGGGAAAAATTTAGGGCAGGAATGAATGGGTACTATAATATCAAAGCTATCCTCTTGTGGTGGGAGAAGAGATATGAGAACAGACATCAGATATGGGTAGATAGATGTATTGATCTATGTATAATTTTCCACATGCAATGCAAACTAAATGATTGCATTGTTCACTTACTCTCATCAACTTCTTCCTTCTTTGTTTCTGCTGAATCTGCTGTGAACTTGTTTCCAGATTCAAGGTCTTCAAAGTCTCCATAAATGTCCTCATCATCATCCATTTTTAGAAGTGTTTGAGCATTTTCACTTTCTTTCCATTCCCCAGTTACAAAGCAATCTTTGATGGAGTTAAATACCTGATGTGTAAAAAATAAATAAATATATCAAATAATAAAAATGATCATCAATGATAATATCAAATTAGTCCTTATGGCATTAATTCTCATTCTTGTTATATTTCTTGCATTATAGATTGAATTTGTCATAAAACAATAAATGTTGCCAACAGTTTTATGTTACCTCATCATTGCTCCAGTCTCGGAGAGCCGGGGGAATGTAACGACTAGTATCAATTTCATCCATTGGGGTCTGAGATAAATGTTTGCTGGGTTTTGACTGTGATACTTTGTAGAATAGACCTCCAATGTTATTGTCATCCTCTTCACTACTACTGTCCTCTTCATCTTTTACTGTAAAGGTATGAGAAAGCTATATATATAGCTTATATATATATATATATATATATATATATATATATATATATATATATATATATATATATATATATATATATATATATATCCAAAGTTTTCTACATATTAAAGAATATGGTGCAGCAAGACATACCTGGTATGCACATTTTCTCAACATTAAAACTTGCCTTTTAAGAACCACAAGATTAAGTAAATTCTGATATGAGTGAGGTAAGGTTTTACAATCTAAAATGGCTGTACAACCTTATTGTTCATGTTATTTCCTTTAACAAAACACTGATCTTGTTGCTTCCAATAACTTAAACTTCTCAAAGATAAATATGAAGTTATGAAGAATAAATTTAATACTTACCATCCGTATATATGAACTTTCGTAAAAATGCTACAGCACTTTGACTTTTGTAAAAATCTGACGAGGCTTGTTTGAGCATCATTTTGCGGTACTGCGTTTTGACATCTTCATCACTATCTGTGTCATCTTCATCACTATTCTCTTCATCTGGCTTATCTTTAGAAAGTTTCTCTTCATCACACATGTCATGAGTATCATTATTTTTTACTTGCTGAGATGTTGATGTGCTTAACTTTTCTAATAATCCTTGGAGTTTAGCTGTTACTGAAGAGCTACTGTTATTTTTCAAGTTTGGAGTTCTATGTGGAGCTGATGGTTCAGTTCTGTTTGTAGAGAGGGATTCCATTTGACTGTCTTGACCTGTTTGACTTTTCTGAATCTCTTTCAGATCTGCATCCAAGTCATAGTCTTCAGAATCACTTGCAGAACTTCTCTTATAGATGTCTTCTTTCACATGTGAAGTGTTCTAAAAAACAAAAATGAAAAATAATCATCTCTAATTAAAAATATTGTTTCACAAAAAAAAATTAAAAAGCTGTTATTTACTACAAATTGAGAGAGAAAATCAAAACCACTAAGTGAAAAAAAATAAAAAACCAGGATGTAACAATTGGAATCTTTATACACTGAAGACAACTTGGAATAGAAATACTCTATACTATGTTTAAAATAATCATTACGGTGCAAACAGATCTTAGGCTTGTTTTAAATGGATAGTTTTCTTTCTAAAAATCATAATACATTTTGTCATTAAGGTCTAGTTCATTAAACATAGTTCACATACCTTGGATTTTTTTCTTGGAGGTTCTATTTCATGACTTGTCTCTTCTTCTGACTCTTCTACACTCATACTTTCATCAGTGTCAGAGTCTTCCTCATTATCATTACTGTCCTCTTCATCCAACCCATCCGAGAATATAACTCTTCTTCTAATTCTTCCAGTATTGTCTTTTACAGTTTCAAATGGAGGAGTTATACTGGTGCCATCTCTAAATGAATAAATAAATCATGATAATTCAGAGTATTCCCTGAGCAACAAAATAAGATAATTTGCATAAAATAGAATAACAAGAGATTGTCTTACCAAATAAATAGAAGCTCAGTCTTTTATAATTATGCAGACAACTATAAATATGATGATTTCAAAATGTTTCATTTTTACTTACTGAACTATTTCTGTAGAATCCACTTGTTCTTTATTAAAATCATCATTTCCAATAAATTTGGACTGAGGGAAGAGCTGGATCTGGCTTTGGGCTTGCTTCTCATCTGTTGTCTTCTGAAGATCTAGCAGTGGTTGGAAGACATCATCCTCATCTTCACTTTCATTGGCTATATTCTTAAAAAGAATTACGACTACAATTATAAATTCAGCACCAACTATACATGATTTCTAAAATTAAAACAAATTAATATTTTCTCAATAAACTCTGTACATAATTCTGCCACAACTCATCATGTGGCTTTACTTGCCCCATTGTCTCAACATTCTCTCAAATATAATTCATTATAATTCTTATTATAGAAAAAAAAAAAAAAAAAAAAAAAAAAAAAAAAAAAAAAAAAAAAAAAAACTTGAACTTTTCACACAAGACAAATTATTGAATTCTTTTACACTTACTTTATTTTTGTTTCCATGATGTGATCCTCCAAGATCTATGTACACAGCGTCTTTATCATAAACCACTCCACCTACACCAGACAATGGTGCATAAGTGATCCGCTCCTTAGCATTCAATGCCCTCTTCTTCATGTGTTCCGGAAGTGGACATGGGTCAGGTAAGAAGCTAATGTCCTTCAGCTTGTAGTCTCCACAACCTAAAATAAGATGGTCATTATATCTGATGAATGTTATTTTTAAAAAATTACAAAAATTTAAGTCGCTTATAATTTTTTGCAAATTGGCACAATTTTCAAATAAAGTAAGCTAACTAGTTTTTTTCAGAAATCCCAAAAATGCAAATTTCCAGACACATCCAGTAAAATCCAGAGGTATGGAACCCCTATTCCATATCATATACAGATACCTATCAATTTACACGAGAGATGCATTCTTGAAGAGGTCGTGGAAAACAAAAACAACGTAAATCGAAGAATATATATATATATATATATATATATATATATATATATATATATATATATATATATATATATATATATATATATACAGTGGAGACTCCATATTCAAACTTAATTCATTATAAATGGCTGTTCGAGTACTAAAAAGTTTGACTATTGATACCAATAAATCAGGTAATTCGTTCTAACCTTAGCAAAACCTTAAGTTTACAAAAATTTCAATGTATTTTTTTATAATAATAATTTTTCCATTTCTTCCACTGCTGCAGATTGCTTAAGTTTCTGTTTCACATCCATCACCACATCAGCTCCCTTAATGGCTGCTTTATTTTTCAATATGGTGGCTACTGTAGATTTCACCAGGTGGTGGAGAACAAATTTGGCTCCTCATCTTCTATTGTATTTTTGACATTCCATGCAAAATTTCACTTTTTGCATAACAAAACCATGCTGCCTTCAAGGTAAAGCTTGTAAACAGTTGATAGCTGCCAATCGCCATGATTAATGGCCACTTTTTCTTCTTCTTGTGAATGTTACTTGTGACTGTTACTTCTTGTGAATGTTACTCTCGGGATTGGCAGACACATTGCCGCCGCATTTTCTGCTGTATTTTCGGTATTCCATGTAAAACTTCACTTTTGCATAACAAAACCATGCTGCCTTTGAGGTAAAGCTTGTAAATAGTTGATGAAAAATGTTAGTTTGTGAATATAAACATATATATAAGACAGTATTGTATGGCAAAATCTATAGCAGCCACCAAGTTTCCATTGTATATACATTGTATGCACATATGTGTTTGTATAAAATGTTGTTTGGGTGGCACAAAGGAACTCGCATGAGACACTTTGTTGGCCACTCAATGAAATATTGTGTACAAGTGAAAAAATGTAAATAAAAAATTTGTTTGGATTTTGGGCATTGCATAAATTAAAAAACACATAAAAGAAAAACACAAAAAAATTGGTACCTGTATACAGCATATATAATATAAGGTATATTAGTGTATATGTACAAATAGCTGCAGAGTTCAATTTGTGAAGAATAAAGTGTTTGGGAGTAGCATCACGGAACACATACCAAGAGAAAACTGTGTGACGTAGTAGTGATCATAGTAGAGGAATTAAACATGAAAACAGTAGTAAGGAAAGCTGATGGAACAAGTAATCTGTATGGACAGAGTAAGACTGCACTTGTATGTTATTGGATCTGTTTCGTTCAGAATGCAACCCACATAATTCATAAAATTAAAATGAATAAAAGAAATGTATATGTATTACATTACGAAAATATACATGTATTACCTGGGATGTGAACTGGCTGAGACTGGTGGAATGGAATCCCTCGCACGTATCCATATAGCACAACATCGCGGTCACACTTGGGATTTGTCCTCAGGGTTTCAGGGTTTGTGATGTCCTCATAACGGTCAACTGCATGAGAAGAAAGGTGATAATCAATTACTACAATAGTATCATCTTGTTTATAATGTGACCAATTATTTCAGGAAGTTAATTCAAATTGAAAGAAACTATTAATGGGTCTTTCCCCTTCTTTCAATAGAATGCACAATGAACACAACACAACCACAAAAGTGACAAAAGGATGTAGGATGGTCTGTCAGACTATACTTACCAATTACAAAAGGGTGAGTAGTGCGCCAGGTGAGTGGCCGAAATTTCATTACAGATATGAATCGACCAAGATTCTTGATTTCATTTTTCAAGTATTCTTCATGAATTAGACCTGAGAATAATGAAATACCACAAAATTATTTTTCTTGGTACAAAATAAAATTCACACTGCAAAACATAATATTCACAAGAGCAATATTATATATAATATTCAGATCTTACCAGAAAGATAGAAAAGCTTTGCTCCAGGATAAAGTTCAACTTGAAATCTGTGCTTTAGAGCCTTCTTCCTTTTTTTGAGTGATTTGTTGTCTTTAAGCATGTCCAGGTGATTTAGTACCTGAAAAATAAAAACAGCTTTATTAAAAATTTTCAGTCCATAGTGAAGTATATATAGAAATTGCTAAAATTATGTATATGACCTGCCTGATGATTCAACCAGACACTGGATGCACTGCAATGTACCAGCTACTTGAGGTGTAAATGTTTTCATGTCAAATTTCTCGAATATCTCTCACATAAAATAACATGACATAAGTTCATATCATATAAATGTCAATTGATTATATAGTAAAATCCAGAAGCTAACACATACAATAGTTAATTGTAAATTAGAAAATACTATACTCACCCCCATAACCCGAGGAGTCCCGTGTGCTCTGCAAACCTCCAGGAATTCGAAAATTTCCATTTCAATTCCAAATGTAGCATCGATCAGCATTAAGACGACATCAGCAACCTTAGCTATGTCTATCATGCAATTGATATCATTGTTAACTTCTATGAATGTCAACCTCCGCTTTTTACCTGAAAACAAAATCTTATGAGAATGATAAAGGTCATTATTTATGTTTTCATTTTAATTACTGATGATATTCAACCCCCCAAAATAACAAAAGTAGGATCTTCATTATTAAAATTCATTTATCTAAATTCACACCTTACAGGATTTAATTTTTCATTGCAACTTTATATTTAAAAATATATCCATAAATGCACATTCTTCACATTTCTTACCAGCAACAAGAGTGATTGGACCAGTGATTTCAGAAAATCTTTGGTTGGTATAGTTTTTTATTAAGCATCGCATGAGTGTTGATTTTCCCACTCTAGGTCCACCCACCACAGCCACAATGACAGGCGGAGGCTCAAGTGGAGTCCGATCAACAACAGGGATGTGATGTTTCTTAGATTTTATGTCTTGAGACCTAAAAATAGAACCATAAGAATAACACTACTAAAGTAACAGACTATGCATATTCTACCAATTCATTTGGATACCATACATTTCGTCACCAGGAACATTCGTGTCTGTGGCTTTGCTACCTTATGAGAGTCCTGTATACTTATTTTTAAAAATTTACTACTCATAAAACATATGTACACCTGCAAGTGACCATAATAACATGCTCTTAAAATTTTACTAGTCTGTATAAATTATGAATAGTGAAACCACTTCTATCAAGCCAAACCATCAGGGAGCAAATTGGCAGGTGGCGAAACCTCGAGATACCATTTATTGAAGTTCATACTTGACCTATATATTTCTACTCCCTACACACACACTTTATACCTTGCAAATTTCCGTTGAGCCTTGACAGCAGACTGGAAGGCAGAAGCTTTAGGGTTGCGTTGTTGTGATGTTAACTCTTGGACATGTTTGTTTTTAGCTGTCTTTTTCTCCGCCTTCCGCCCAGCATGTCGCTTATTGTGGCCCTTCTTCTTGTCAAAATCCTCCGATAAATCGCCCATCTTTCATCTATAATTGAACTAAAGGATAGGAACTAACAAACTGTTTCCTTGATACAACCACATGTGTCCACCCCGCACGTGTTTACAAGCACACTGCTGATGACGATAGTTGTTGTGGTACTGTGTTTGGGAGTAGCCTTCATATCGGTACTTGTCACTGGTACTGTCTCGTTCCTGTTCTGACCGGTAAATATTGTATTGAAAGCTACTACTCGGAAGAAACTAAACCAAATATTGTTTATCCTGTTTTGTCTGGTAAATATTGCATTGGCAGTACTGAAAGGACAAACTAAACTATATAAATGTTGTCTCAACACCCCTTTCTTGTTCCTTCTCCTATTTTTCTTCTTCCTCCTTTTCCTTTATACATTCCAAATAACGCAATAACAACTAGAATAACAACGACGGCAACACAAAATGAGAACTAGGTAGAGAGGTCAGAGAGTAGCTTGTTTAGATCTGACACTGGCCAACAACCTTTTCCTCTGATATAACTAAATTCAGCATTAAAAGCTCACTTTCTCTTTCTAACTCTTTTTGAACCAGGAAAATACGCTTTAATATACATATTTTTTAAATAACATAAATCAATTTAGCCGAAATAGTTGTATTGTCACGAAGTTGCTGGATTCGCCTTGATCCGGCACTCTCTTCGCATTCTGAACCACAACACTTTTTGTGATTGCCATGTACAGGGCTGATCAAACGGCAGTGTTTTAAAGTAGAATCCCGCCTTTCACTTCCACATGGATACCCAGGAGTATGAGGAGGTCCCGGAAGAAGTTGTGGTAAGATGTGCCAAAGAAATGCATGTGACAGTACTTTGATATTTGCTTTCATTTGGTTTACATATCTGCTTTACTTGGAGGTTATGGCCACCGCTGCTCGCAGGCCTTGGATCACTTTCCCTGAGGGCTAACTGATCTGGTATGGCATTAGAGGTCGGCAGAGGCAAAATTACTGATTCCATGAAAAGTAAACTTGAAAAAGCCAAGGAACTGGGCAACTATGAAATCTACAAATAGAGGGAAGTTTTAAGGGAGCGACGTGCTGCCAGGATCAACAATGAAACCAATGGTACCCACGGCCGGGCCACTCCTCAGCTTGGTCATGTGGATCCCCAAGGTGGTGCTGCTGCACCACTGAGAGGAGACCTTGGTGGTGTAGGACACCTCAATAGGCGAGACAGCTTATGCATCATTTAGAGCTTTCCATACTGAGTAATTTGAACCCCGTAATAGCCCCCGCAATTAAATTTTAAAGGCGCCACCAATTTTTTAAGATCTACCTAATTTGCTGTAGGACATGATGCCATCGTGTTGTGGTAATGTCTTGAGGGGACGCACCTGCCTTGTCTACTGTCTAAAGGGTGACTGGGACATCGTTAGGAACGTGAATTCTTTCTTACATAAATGTCATATTCTGCACAGGCGTCAAAATTAGTCACGGTGATTGGTTCTTTGGTTTATAAGGGCCAATGAAAAATTCATAATTAATTCTGCCAATCACAGCCTCTTTAGGACAAAGAAGCAGTTCATTTTGAAATATCTGAATCAGTCTTGGGAGACGTCTAGTTGTGCATCATGCATTACACACCAATGTCCAATAAGGTAACAACTTTTGGCTAATACGTAGAGCCTGCAGGACTCAGTTAGAGTCCTGTAGGCCTTGTTAGAGCACCGCAGTGCTAGATTTGAGCCACTCAAGGTTAGGTTAAGCTAGTGTAATGTTTTAGCTTAGAGCACTGCTGGCCACGGATGTTAGTGTCATCATAAAGGTGAAGTTATTTAGTCTATTTTGAATGGATGTATGGCATGATGAACTACTTTAGTTTGCATTTTATGAAATGTTAACATTTTAGTGATTTTGGGGGTATGGCCTATGACCCCTTAGCCTCGGGAGGGACATCATCTGATAGAACACGTGGCGAGTGAAAGATAGATAAAAACATTTTCTATTTCTTTCTTTTGTGCAGTACTTTACATTTAGGGTTTTTAAAAAATGTTTTTGCATGTCTTACATGCAAAGGATGGTTGACATTAGGTTAGGGGTGATTTTGGGGGTTTAAGGGTTTTTTTGTTTTGTTTTTTAAAGGGGTTTTTCATGTTTATATTGGTATCTAAGAGTTTTCATGTTATTTGAGGTTCTATTAATTTGTTTTCATGTTTCTTATAATGTTTTAACACCCAAAAAACACCCTTAAAAACTCTAAAAACAATCTTAACCCCCCCCCCCAAATATCCTTTCACCTAACCTAAATCTTTAAAAATGTCAAAAACCAGAAATCTATTTGCAAACCTCTTAAAATATCACAAGAAACATGAAAAAAAATTAATAAAACCTCAAATAGCATGAAAACTCTTAGAAACCAATATAAACATGAAAATCCCTTTAAAAAACAACAAAAAAAACCTTAAACCCCCCAAAATTACCCCTAACCTAATGTAACCTAACCTAATGTTAACCATCCTTTGCATTGGGAAATGTTTGAGTCACAGGGTGTTTGAATCAAGAGGTACCAGTGTATCAGTATATGGGCCCCCATCTTACTTCTCAGTAATCAAATTCACAACCTTCTCAAGTTATTTCAATGGTAGCCATAGCTGAACTGAGGATACAGATGTCGCTGTGCACCTATTTGCCCTGATGTGCCCCACCTACAAATACATATAGCAAATTCCCATTGGCACAGCTTGTGGTGTTAATAGGTGGTGGGCATGTTATTGGTGTGGTGGAGCTCCAGAGCTCATCAGAGAAACCTGGACAGGCACAGCACATTGCCGGAGCTATTGGAGTGTTATTATTAATTTGCAACAGGTTGTGTACTTACTTAAAATGTTATAAATACAGGTACTTCTCTCTTTATGCGAGTTTGTTTTATGTGTTCTTGAATTTACGCAAGGTCCAAATTCCAAACAAATTGTCAATTTAGATGTTTTTAACTTAGAGATATTTCATTAAGTTGCTAACAGATTCATACACGAGTTCCTTTGCACCACCCAAACAACAACAGTTACAAAAATACACACGTACTTACAATATATATGTGTGTGCGTATATATTTACATTGTCTTTGTTTTCTGCAACCTCTTCAAGGATGCATCTTTTGCTTAAATTGAGAGGTTGTTTTGTTTTGTTTTCTGTGACATTTGAAGAAATTGAGAGGTACTTATATGTTTATATATACAGGTACCTCTTTTTTATGTGTTTGTTTTACATATTTTTGAATTTATGTGAGGTCCAATATCCAAATTTTAATTTATATTTTTTTCACTTCTACATGATATTTCATTGAGTGGCCAACAGATGTCTGATAAGGATGCCAGCTTTGGCTCACCATACCATGTCAGTGAACATTCTTTATCCGTGAAGAGAGGAGCTCACCCTTTCAAGGAGCTAATAAACTGTGTACATTCCTAATTGAATATACTTATATACAGGTACCTCTCAATTTGTGCGAGGCAAAGGCCAATGAAGCCATATCACGGCATCACTTACTGTCTGGCTTGTCAGTTGTGTCCCATAATATTAATTCATATTTTCCATTCCTTTAACTTTGGGATCTGTATTTCCATTAGTGAAATTGATTAAGGAATGTGGAAAAAAATGATGATGGGGTGAGGATAGAAGTTATTCCTTGGACTGGTTTTTCATATTTTTTGGAGCAATTGATACTGTATTCCCATTTAGTCAAATGAGACAAATGTTTTTACCGTACCTGCAGGTTATTCAAATACATGGCAAAGACAAGAAGGGGGAAACATTACAATAGCAACTTTTTCTTAGTCTTATTTCTTTCAATGTGTTGTAAATGTAGGTTGGAATGCTGGATTAATTATTTGTTATGGGAAAAATGGAGTTATTACGTGTTTCCAGATTCTTTTTTCTTTTCTTATGCAGGAAACTTCCTTCATGTGTGGGGAGTGTTTCTTGCTGTTTCCGACCACAGAAGACTTCAACGCCCATCACTGTCAGGTGGCTGAGGTGGTGAAGGTAGAGGATGGTACTACACAACATGTAGAAGTCAACCAGCCTACTACTTCCACTCTGAATGTGCCACAATCTACTGAAATACACATAGGTGATATATCTTATTTGTTCATGAAATAGAAGCTCCTTCAAAAGTGTGTAGCTCAGAAACCATGTCATTTCATTACTCAGTTTTATCAGTACTGATAGAAGCATTATTTCTTTCTAACACAGTTCTTCATTTCTTCTTTTATATGTCCTTACAAATGCAAAGCTGTAATCAGATACTAAGGAAATGAGATTGATGTTTCTGAAATTTAACAAGTTCTCTTAAATCACCTTTGCAGCAGGAACATGGGAGGCTGGAGAGTCCGAGGCCGCCATGGAAGAAGCCGTAGCCAGTATCCTAGGAGAGAGAATGAAGCGGACAGCACTTCAGGAACACACACACCCCAAGGTTGAACTGGCACACAGGTCAGAAATGAATGAGGGTGAAGTGGGGCTTTTAAACATCAAGGAAACCCAAGTGAATCCTCTTCTGGAGCACACTGTTGAAGATACACAACATATGGAAGGCAATGTGCAGTTGGATGCTGTGGAGATCCCAACCACAAACCTGTACATGTATGATAATCCTGTGTACCTCAATCGTCTCATGAAGGACAATACATTTGGCAGGCGGGTGCGTCATGATGCTCCCTACAGCCAGCGTCTAGGTAAGTTATATCCGTCAAGCCTTGGGTTGCTCCTTTTGTGTACTGATTGAGGACACTTGATGACCTCAGTAAATGTAAATATGTGAAAATAGGAACAGGACCAGCATGTCTTGTGTCTATTAAGGAAATTTTGGAGTAGGAAAAATGTTGATATTAACATTGTTTGAAATTTAAGGACAAATAGCTTGTATCTGCTTACAAATAATCCTCGTGCTATACTTTCAGGTCCATGGGATAATAAATCCAGTCGCATGCTTATACAACTGCTCGGGGAATATCCAAGGGCATATTTCATTTTGGATAAAGAGTGTAAAAGAACGGAAGCCTGGGAGATTATTCGCATCAGGCTGGCTGAGGCTGACTTTCAGTTTACAGTTTTGCAGGTGAGAGCCATATAGAAGTGCTCACTGCTGGGAAGTTGGCTTCATGTACAGATGTTATCTATACCATTCATTTTTCTCACATCTCAAATAGCTAACTCACTTCAATTTTGATGATGTGAAGGAGATGTTTAATGTGTTATATGATGAGTAATTAGATATGGACTCTTATTGTTTGAATGATCCCCAGATTCGCATGCGTTGGCGGGAGCTGTGCAAGAAATACAGAAACACCGTTAATCATAATGACATGTTTAAAACGAGAAAAACATGTCAGTTCTTTGATGAAATGAATGAGCTCTTTGGTATGTATGAGTTCCATTATTTGGGGCCATGTAACATTCTGCTATCTTTTTAAAATGTTTCTCTTTCCAGTTCAGTAGCTTTCCATGCAGTCACCTGAAATTTTTAAATGTTCATAATTGTTTACTGAATATAGCAAAATATCTCTTTTCAATTATATATATGAGTAATTAGTGTCTTTCACTTGAGCAATACGTTTGGATACTGAAGAGAAAAGTTGATTTTAGTCTCTCTCTCTCTCTCTCTCTCTCTCTCTCTCTCTCTCTCTCTCTCTCTCTCTCTCTCTCTCTCTCTCTCTCTCTCTCTCTCTCTCTTTCTTTTCGTCGGAATGTTGCATCTCTTGCTATCTTCTATCACTATTTTAATGCTGATCTTGCTAGCTGCATACCTTTCATCTTCCTGCAGTGAGGCTGCACAAGACTCTCACCCCTATTCTTTCCAACTCTCGAATGCAAGAGTTACCAGTACTCCCAATCATTCCTTCCTTTTTCTAGTAAACTCTGGAACTCCCTGCCTGCCTCTGTATTTCCAACTTCCTATGTCTTGACTCTATTTAAGAGGGAAGTTTTAAGACATTTGTTCCTGTCTTTTGGCGAGCTCTTAATCTTTCAGGGGACTGGCAATAATAGTGGGCTTTTTTTGTTTTCATTGTTTTTGATGCCCTTGGCTGGCTTCCCCCTCTTATGTATAAAAAAAGTTAGATGAAGTGTTTGATCTCTATATTTAACTTGAAATTTGAAGGAGTCTGGGATCACCCGGCCACACTTCTGCTAATTCGGCAACTTGAAACCAATGGAGGCAAGCCTCTAGGCCAGAATGGAGGAACTCGTATGAGAATCAAGGTGTGGGAGCACATACGTCAGGTGTTAGCATCACATGGCTACAAGTGAGTTCAAAACTTGATTACTATGGAGCATGAATTCCTTCTCTTCCTAATTCCTTGTCATCTCTTGCCATGACTTTGTATATTCCTGTCACTGCATTTGTTTTCATTTCAGGAAGCACTTACTGTACAAGTATTTAGTGTATTTTCCTTGGTACAGTTTTACTGCTGATCAAGTCCAGGGTCGCTGGAGTAACCTGGTGACTCTATACCAGAGGATGGTGGAGCACAACTCTCGGCCACACAATGAACCCATCACCATTGCCTTCAAGGACCACATTGAAAGAATATTCAACTATGTTCCTGAACGTAACTCCAAGTGGCTCAAGATAATGGAGAAACGTGGAAAATGTCCAAAGTCATTGCCAAGTATGTAGTTATTGTTAGAATTATTGTCATTATTATTACATTGTTTGTTGTATCATGGTGTGCCAAAGTGATATGCGGCTAAACTAAAGGGAAACCACTTGCTAGGAAAGGAAAGGTCATGTAAGGAATAGTACTACCACACAACTTCAAACAGGATCATATCATCACTCACATTGCATGTTGTCACGCATGTGTGTGTGTCTGTTGCATTTGTTTTGTAACATAGTCAAGTACAACATTATACTGGTTTTTCTGAATAAGGAATTTCCTTTTCTCTTGTAAGATCAAAGATTTTTATATTTTCCAAGTAATTGATTTGTCTTCTTTTTCTGTACTTGACGTCAATTTTTCTATTTCAGAAAAGTGGACTGCACCAGTGGAGCGGAAATTGCTGACTTACTACTACGAGAGAGTGTATCGTTTTAATAATGACCACATTGATAACACCACATTATGGAAAGAAATTGTTCAAGTGAATACTGCTTTCTATATTTTTGATGCTGCTTCTATAAAGAAATCTTTGTTATATCTTTGTTATATAGACTTAGGCTTCTTTTTTTAATCATTCAAACATATATCCATGTCTGTTTACCTTTGCTATCCAATTCCATACAAACACACACTTGCAATGCAACAGATTCTAGTGTTATGTGATATTACTGTCCTAACACAGAAATTGGAAGATGAAGAGGGATACTATACTACCGTTGAAAAGGTGCGAACTCGCTTCTATGAATTGACCAAACAATTTTCAATGACTGAGCAGCACAATTCACAGCCGGGCACAATACGTCGAGAGTGTAAACACCACGAAATGCTAGCTGAGGTAAGTCTTGCTGTATGCTGCCACCCACTGAATACCAAAGAATCTTTTACTATATATTATCTTAAATTTATTCAGTTTTTCTCAATTGCTGAGTTTTGTATGGTACTGAACTCCCTAGAGATGCTGTACTACTTGACCCTCTCAAGCTCCCAACATTGTTAATTTTTATCTCTGTGTATGATGTATTTTTTCCTTTCATTCTTTGCACAACATGTTTTTTTATGTAAGGTTTTGTATTGTGATTTTGAAAACAATTATTCACATTTTTTTCAGATTTATAATACCTACAACTTTTGGCCTCATGATAGATCAACAATTAAAATGGAAAAGACCAATACCATTAGAATGAGACAAGGTAAGAATAATAGTATAATTTGTAATCCCATTGTTGTCATCATCATAATTTTCAGCATTGTTATCACCATCATCATCATTCTTGCCATCATTGTTATCAAACCATTATCATCAACATCCGTATCATTGTTTAAATAGGCAATTATCATATTCCATGTATTCATTTATAATGGTCAGTCCATACTGATAACAATTTGAAGCTTCGTAGTTATGTGGAACTTATGTATGGAACTGGGAATAGCAGAAGATTTTTAAAAGATAATATTTTACATATTGATTCTTTTGCAGTCAACACTCAGTTAATGTGGAATGAAGATCAATCCCGTACTCTTCTTCAGCTGTATCCACAAGTGTTGGTATCCCATGTTGCAAGTGGAGACCACCAGCCAATGGAGGAACTGTGGTTACAGTTGGCAAAGGCATACATGAATGCTACAAATGATCGAAAACAGTGTTACGAGGTAAGTTTTTGTGGGTGAAAATTCTCATATATGGTATTTATAATCTTCTTTAATGTGCACAACATTCTTTACTATTAATAGTATCCACACAAGTTTTTATATGAAGTTTTTAATAGTGAATACACAAATTTCAGATTGAGGAACACATTGCTCTGATGCGCCGGGGGTACCACAGCAAGAACCCATTTCCCTTTGTTACTGAAATGCAGCTTCTGGAGGAAACCGAATCAACTTTTGGTTTTGTTCCTGATTCTCTGCCAATTACTGGTGACCAGTTGATTTCATATTGGAGTCACAGAGCTGCTCACCTCCTTTTGGATTTGGTTATTCATCACCGCCAAGAAGGAGTTAAAAATTCAGGGCTGTTTGAAGCAATCAGTCGAGATCTTGCTGATTATGGATACAGGTAAGTTTTATTACTGTCCTCATTACTCATCACTTGTAAATTTCAGACAGTTTTATATTGAGTACTAGCATGTAATTTGTTCTTGGGTAAAGATCATTCCCTAAAGAGATATGGAAATCGCGTTCGTTCAAGACTATGTTGGGATTTTTATGATCAGGGTGAAAGTGAAATGGTGATATATTTCATACTGTATATGTTTGTACTTATCTAACAGTATTGGAAAGTTGGTCAAATGAATATAACCAAGGTTATTTCAGATACACTGGGGAAGAGTGTCGTGTGTATTACTCCCTACTGAGGCAGGTGTACAATAACAGACTGAGGACTATCAAGCGGAACAAGGAAATGATCAAACCTTTCCCGTACATGGACAAGATGGCAGAAGTGGATGCAGTTGTTTCGCAACCAAAGTTTGTTGGTAATTATAGTGTATACATATTTTGTGTTGAGGAAATGAAAAATGCAGATGAAGAGAGAAAGAAACTCAACATTCATTTCATATTATCTTCCATAGAAACTCCGGAGAACCGTCAAGCCATACTTAGTGCTGCAACATCCAAAGTGGATGAGCTGAAGGGAAAGGAAGGTGAGGTGCAGATCACTCACTGGCTGGTGAATCTGAAAATGTCCCTCAAATGTAAGGAAGCTGTTGTTCCTCCTCCGCCTGTTAAGTGTGTAAGTACCTTTTATAGTAGCTTTCTTAACTATTATAATTTTACTGTCCAATGAAATTATAAGCCATACTACGTAAATTGTTACTTGTGCTTGAGAATAACACTGCTTGAAATATTATCACTTTAGTGAAGTAGCACCAGGTAGCATTTGAGGCAGCATATCTATATTATTTGCAGCTGGCCCGCATCTTGGTTGAGATAATAGAAGATTCCTCCCATGAAGCAAACTTGGATCAATTCTGTGCTGCTCTTAGCGACCATCTTAGCCATCTCAAATTGATAGCAGGTGTGTTAGCTGTTCAATCCAATTTTTCCTAACTTTTATGTGTGTGTATGTGGGTGTTGGTTTGGATTGTGTTTGAAAATTTTTAAGCTTAGAATGGGTAAAGGAATGATGAAAGCTATTTCAGCCTTTTTCCTTTTGTTTTTCCAAATGTATTTTTGTTTTTATCTCTATTCCTAAACCATTAGATTTATAAGCCTTTGCATATTTTTGTTATACTTTACAGGGAAAGGAATAGCTAATGCTGGAAGTAACATGATGTATAAAAGCAGAGGCAGGAAGACAACTGCAAAAAGTGTAGCTCAGCCAAGTAAGTGTCTTTGTTCGTAAAAAAATGAATAGTGGTTAAGAATTCATCACATTTATGAATAAATGAGAGTTTTGCCTATTTATCATAATCATATTTGTTTGATCTATTATGTAAGTAGTGATAACTGACAGTAAGAACAGAAGAAATCATGTCCTGCCACAGAATTCATGCAAAAATTTACTATTCATTAAATGAGTAAATGTTTGTGGATATGAATACATGAAGTGAATGTATTCAGTATATTCCATGAATATAAATTTTCAAGAGCTAAGTCTTCTTCTAGAGTATGGAAATGTGCAGTGGACAGAGAAGAATCTGATTACTATGTTAAGGATCATCAAAGAATGGAAACTTCTGTGCCATGACAGTGTTGAAGTGGAAATTATGCTTGGAAATAAGCAGCCCTTATGGGGGGAAGTGGCTTCAAGTATCAGCGACCACTACAAGCTTGACCCTGTTAAGTGTTATACACGATTCACCCAGGTAATGACAGTGCAGTATTGTTTTGGTTTCATATGCATACAATTAAATCTTCTGCAGCATGTGTTGAATAGTTTCCTCTACAATACTCCTTATAATTTGCCATTTAATGTTACTTCAGTGGACATATACTGAGTGTTGTTCTGACTAACTGTACTTCATTTTTAAATATTTCCATTCTTTAAATTTAGCTGTCATAATCTCTAGTGCTGGCTGCCAAGTGGCTGGGTGAGTAGGTATCGTGTCATTGAGAATATTCCTTGTGTTTCACAGCTTTGTCGGGAGTACAAGAGTGTAGTGACCTTCAATGCTCGCCTTGGTAAAACTGAAGGAGTCAAGTCTGTCATGTGTCAGGAACTGTTGGACTGCATCATGTCACTTAATGTTGTCCATGATGCTCAGCTGGATGTAAGAGGTTTGTCTGATACAATTTAAAGTTAGGGTTTGTTGTTTTTTTTAGTTTCAATATCCATCACATCTGATGCTCACCAGAGCATCAGCCAGGTGAACCCAATGCCCTACTGTGACACTCCAACCACAGCAGTAACCTCCCAGTAATTAAACTTGTGAGCCTGAGCAAGACTCAGTATGCCAACCACATATACTTTGCTTTTATATCAACTGAAAACTTTCAACTTTACATGACTATTTATGTTGATTGCTATCATTAGGACACATGTTTGACACTCTATGCTCTTGAAATATAATTTTGATGTTCAAAATTGTCTGATTTAGGAAAATTATTTTCAGTGATAATAATGCTTGTTTGAAAGTAACCAGACAAAAGGAATTTTGAGCTTAGTGTATTGATCAATGTGAAGCATGTTTATCTTATAGATGCAAGAAATTAAAAGGTTTGTTTGTTTGTTCCCATAACAGACAGATGGTGGGCAAGTGATAAAAGTCAAAGCTGGGGACAGGATGAGACGCTAGATCTTATATTCACAGTGAGGGAAATGTGGACTGGATCATTAAAAGTGAACTGGGATATGGTGAGAATGCCTGTACTTTGTTTCTAGTTCCTACCTCCTTTTTCCTTGCTTTTCTTCTGTCTCCAAATTTCCTCTGCCTCCTCCATCATTTGATAAATGCTATCAAAGTTTGTTCTTTTAAGTTTCCTTTAAATATGTTTTCCCTTTAACCTTATTAATTCCTTTTCCATTTCAGTTCTTTTCACTTTTAACTTCTTGGCTAACTTGCTTATACTTACTCATTTTTTTACTATATTTCTGGCTCCTTTTATTTGGTTGTTATTTGTTTTTCATTTTAATGTGTTTGGAACATATATTACAAATTCATCCTGCTTCTCTCTTAGTCACTCACAAATCATAAGAAACAAGATTTAAGGTTTTTCAAGGTGTAATTTCCCAGATTTTAAATTTTACTTGACTTTTACTTTAATTTAATATTTACTTTTATTTTAAATTTTAAACTAATTAATTAATTAATTTTTAAAAATCTGCTACTAAAATCTGCTACTTTTAAAATCTGCTGCTAAAATTACTCTTTTAATTTAATTTTACTCTTGTACATTATGTATGTTTTAACTCATAATGAATGTAGATGTGACAAATGAGTGGGAAGGTGGTATGGAAACAGGCTGTATCAGAAGTACTACATCCTAACGTTTTGAACACAAGCTGTTCAGAGAATGGTACGGATATACAGAGTTGCAGCTTATTTACTCTCTGAGCTGGGTCATCTCGCAGCTTGTCTTGCATTGGAGCTTGCTGATTGGGCCATGCTGTTGCCTCGTTCCTTAATTGTGATGAGGATCACAACTGAAGAATAAGGCGATACCATGGACCGATCAGCTGACTCCAATGCAAGGTGACCTGTGAGATGAAGCAGCTCAGAGTATATAAGCCACAACTCTATGTTTGTAACATTCTCTGAAGAACCTGTGTTCAAAATGTTAGAATATAGTACTTCTGATACAGCCTGTGTTTCCATACCAACTTAACTGGTAATGGTGATTCATTTTAGGCATTTCTAGAAATTTGATGCTTTGTTGGAAGAAAATGCTAAGTTCTATCCCTCATATATTGTAGGTGAGTGGTATGATGGCAGGCAGTGGCTACAAACATAGTGGTGAGAGCTGCCAACAAAGATTTCAGTATCTGTACAAGAGTTACCAGGCAGCAGTGGAGCACAACCAACACTGCAACATAAGGACTCGCCGCCGGCCCCCATTCTACTACAAGATGAGAGATCTTTTTGGTACTTGTGATGTAAATTCTACACTTATAATAGGTGAGTATTGTTGACTTTGGTCAGGACAAGAAAATAAGGAGATTGCAAAACATGAGTTATTGTTGTACACAAGACAAATCTTGATCCTATACTGTATGCATTTTTTCTTTTCTTTTCCGTTTTTGTGTGTGCCTGTGGGTGTGTTTTTGTTGGTAAATGATTAATAGGTTTTCAAGCAATGAATAAAAATTATTTGACTTTTCAGAAGCAGCTGAAAATCCAAATCAAGAAATCTGCCTTAACGAAACACAAGTGCTGCCTGTGCTTGTTACCTTACTGAAGAAAGTTAGGGGTAATTATTGTCACAGTGTTCCACGAAGACCCCTTCTTTTGCTTCTTGCCCAGCAGCTCAATAAATATTTTCAGTGTACAATGTCTACCTTTAATTCCTGCAGGTGAGTCTATTTTCACTAGATACAAATCATGGAGACCCACACATAGCAACAATTCCTACAGTAGATAGCAATTAAATCAGTAAAATTTGGACATTTTTAGAAATGTTTGAATAAGCTCTGGGATATATTATTATTTGTGTTAATTAGTAAAATTACAAATTAGGTAGAAGTGACAAGTGCAAAATGAAATATTGGAATAGTTTTCATCATTTGAATGTAACTTCCATATCATCATACACTGTGGAGGCATAGATGAACCCCAAGTATGGTAAAGGCAGTACAGAAAAGTAATGTATGTTTGCAATGGAAATGCTGGAGCATTTTAGATCCTTCAAGAAAGATGTATATAAATAGCACTTATGAAGGCATAATTGGAAATATATCAAGCAAAGAATTTTTTGGGGGACATTTGGGTGCCTTAAAAGATTTATCATAATCTTGAGTCAACCACAATTTTATATTCTGTTATTGATCAACATCAATTTAAACTTGCAGTGTGTGGAAACTTATGGTTCATCTCCATGAAGTTCATTATGATGCTGCAGAACAGAACACCACAGTACAAGAAGACTTGAATCTTGGGGATCTGTGGCAGAAGAACCCCAAGCCAATGGTGGCATATGGTCTTCATGCTCCTCCTCTTCCTGGCTGGGAAGAGGTTAGTTTCTTATTTGTCCCTGAAAGTATTTGATATTAAGAACAGTTCATTAGAAATTCTATGATCTTTTGCTTTACACAGTTGCAGTGAAGGAAAAGTTTAAATTGAAAATGCAGAAGCCATGTGACCAAGCAGAATCTATTTTCTTTCAAAAAACATAGTAAATAATTTTATCGATGGGTGGACATCTCAGGTGATATTAACCTGTATGTTTTTCTTTTTTCAACAGTCATGCAAGTGGAGAGTCAATGAGTTGCACCTACTCATAGAAGCTGCTGTTGATTTTGTCCTTCAGCAGCCAGGTTTAGACCAGAAAGGCAAGACTGTTGAATCAGTTGCAAGCAAGTTACTGAATATGCATGGTTATGAAAAAACTATAGAGCAATGTCAAGAACAGTGGCAATACATTGCGATGACTTTCCAAAGAGGTGGCTATATGCAGTTTAAAGATCAATTAAACCTCATTCATATTTTGGCCCCTTCTCTATTGGCATCACTCACTAGCAATGGTCATGTCAGTATGTCATTAGCAATGAGTCATCAGCAGCAACAAATTACCCATGGAGCTGATAAAACTACCATTTCATCAGTTACTGAAATTGAAGATACTACAATCACACATCCTTCAAAGAAAAGAAAAGTGGGAACCCATCATTGTATTAGACTAGCATCAAAGGCAGAAAATGATGACAGTAATGAAACTAGTGCATCAGAAAATATCTCATCCTATGTTCAAATCAATGTTCCAAGCAATAATAGTGTTAGAAAACACCAGACTCAGGCTTCTATTAGTGAAAGAAAAAGAGAAGACGGGTCAGTTTCACATTATACAGAGAAAGGTGTTGACATTTCTGCTGGTAATAAAAATGGACAAAGTGTATTAAAGAATGTGAAAAGATCAACTGGAATCTCAAAACAGAAATCAAGCAATCCACTAGTCAACACTAAAGTCAGTACTTCACCTACTGATGTAAAGTTGATGGATTCCAAATCCGGCTTCAAAAAAACAAAAAGTGTAAAAGCACCAAAAGATAAAGTGCAAGTAGAAGTTTTAAGTATAAGAGAAAGCAAAAATTCCAAACTAATTGAATGTCGCACAGTGGAAGCTGTCAGCCCAACCCAGTCACTTAAGCTTTATTATCCAGCAGATCACCCTCTGCCTCCAAATGTTAGGTACTTGTATATTCCTCAAGAAATGTTTAATTCAAACTGTGGCTCCACAACAGGAAATGATCCCTTACCAAATTCTCCAGATAACTCCCTCAAACCTTTATCTGGGACAAATGTTAAACAGGATTTAAATTGTGAAGGTAATGAGCAAAGTGAAGAACTGGATAGATTATCAGAATCTAATGCTGGAGGTTGTCTTATGATAAACTCTAAAAAAGAAGCCATGTTGGGGCTTCTGTCCCAGTACAATCAACATTGCCAACTTGAAAAAGAAAGATTACATAATATAATTGAAGAATGTCATCAGGGTCACATTTCTGCCCTGAAAGAAATTATTTCTTTATTTAAGGAACTCCAAGAATGTGTCTGATATCAATTTTTGTATTTTTCTTGTGTCAGAATATATTTTATACTGTGATGAAGTATTTTAAATCATACTTCTGCTCAAAGTAAGTGGTGTATTAATGGCTTTAATGAAAGTAATACACACACCAGAGTAAGTGGGCTAATGTCCAGAGGATTGTCCACTACATAGCTATGGATACTACAGTAAAGACTCAATACTCAAATGTCTTGGAAGTTGAACGTTTCACTACTTGATTATAAAAGTTTGACTGGGTACTTGAAAAAATATCTGGTACTCAAACTTCTGCTCACACAGTTGTAAAGATATGCTCCTGGTCTCTCCCTCCCCACCACCTCCAGTTACCCCATCGTGGTCTTGAGAAAACAACATTATCAAGTGTTCTGTCTGTGGTTTTTCATTTAGAAACTTACAATGGCATCAGAGGGGCTAATTAGTGGTGAAAATAATGAAGAGAGTGACAACCATCAAATGGAAAAAGGAGATTAATGATAAATACAAGAAAGGAGCAGGAATCACTAATCTTGCAGCTATGTATTGTATAACAAAATCTACAGTAGCCACCATACTGAAGAACAAGGAGCCCATTAAGGGAGCTAATGTGATGATGGATGTGAAAAAGCAACTTACGTTACCTGTGGCAGTGAAAAAAATGAAAAAAAATGTTATAAAAAATTTTACATTGGAATCTTTGTAAACTTAAGGTTTTGCTGGAGTTGGAAGGAATTACCTGATTTATTGGCATTCATAGTCAAACTTTTTGATACTCAAATAGCCATTTGGAACAAATTAAATTTGAGTATTGAGTGTCAACTGTATTTAAGTATGGAAAATGTTAATCTTTTAGAACCCAACTCAAAGTGGTCTCTTCCTTCATTTTCCCATATCTTACTTCCCTGTTCTTCTATCTGTCCATTCACCATGACATAATGTATTGCCAACTCACTTCTATGTCTCTATTTCACATGGTTTTCTAACTCCCAGTTTTTTATCCTCATTCCCATGTCAGCAGCAAAATCAAGGATCAGCTTCCTATTTTGGTTCATTGTCTTGACCATTAATCCTGTGTCCATTTAGATCCCACCTTATAACCCATATATTTTGTCCTGCTCTCTCTTTGAAACTAGCCACTGCCTCATAAAATTTCCTGTCATCTTAATTTCTGGTGAAGTTAAAATCAATTTTATGGGTTCAAAATGCTGAAAATGAGGAACTTCAACCAATGAGAAAGGTAAGAATTGCTGGAGTGAGATGGGTGTTGAACTGAATAAATACCCAGTCTACAACATTTTCATTTGTCTCTAAGGCTTACTCCCAAAATTGTGGGAGATTATATATATTCTCTGTTTAACATTTTCTTCTTTGTTTTCAGGAGATAACCCAAGTCAAGCAGGAGGAGTGTGAGGAACACGGAAGGTTTACAGAGAGGTTTTGCTGTTACAGAGGTTTAGAAAAGTATTATGTATCTTACTATCTCTTTATCTCATCTTTCTTCATTTTTCATTACATCATCTCATCTAACCAGATCTGATGACCTGGCTTGACCTCATCTCTTCACTGCCTCTAGGACCATAAAAAAACACTCTTGAAAATGCTCTGCTCTCACAATTTTTTTTCAAGTCCATAGAGATGATTAGCAAGGTTTTCTAGAATGGTTCTCCAGTAAATAGTAGAAATCTTGTCAATTTGCCTCTAAAACCATAAAAACAACCTTGAAAATGCTTTGCTTTCACCACAACTATTTAACAAGGCCACAGAGATAATTAGTGGAGTTTTCAAGAATGTTTTCTCCAGTTAATATTGTAGAAATCTTGTCACTGCCTAAAGAATGATGAAAAATGCCTTAAAAACCAGTGTTAATTTAGATAAAGCATTTTGAATTACTGGAGGTGAAGCATACAATACAAGCCTTCCATTAATACAAGCAATACAATACAAGCCTTCCATTAATGAATAATAGTAATAATAATAATAATACAATAAAATCCAAAGAAATTAAAGAAAGTATGTATATAAATCAAATGAAGTAAAGATGTGTTTGTTTATGTCTACAGGTAATACAGCTTAGTGTGCAGCTTGTTGTAGTGGTCCATGGTGGAGGTCATGGTCACAAGGGGCACTGGATCATAGAAATCGCCCAGCAGTGCCACATGACCCTCCTGCCGTGATGCAATCTGCCGGGCACTGGTAGGAGGAGGGAAGGAGAGACAGGTTGGCTTAGGTCAGGCAGGTCATCACTACAGTTTGTCATTTTACATGAATCAAATCAGGTCATCAGTATTGTTTGTTAATTGTATCTATGCATCATACTTTCAGGCCACCAGTATTGTTTGTGAAATGTATCTCAAGTTCTTTTTATGTCATACCAAGGGAAAGTTTGTCTAGGAGAGAACAAACAAAACATATTTTTCCCAGGCCACACTGTGATCTAGGAAAAGGACAGGTTCTATATTTTACTTATCAAAATTTGTAAAAAGATAAATTTTGGTGTAGGCGTAAAGAACAGGTGTTCATCTTCATTGAAACTGCAGAACTTGAATTTTTCCTGCTTCTTTTTCCAGACCAGATATATTTAGAAACAGTTGGCAGAGCACCATTTAAACCACAGGATATCAAACTTCCCTTTTCTTTTTGTAGACCACAAATATTTAGGAATTAAACAAAAAATAAATCAATTGTTGGGACGTGTAATTCATAAGTTCTTACAATTTTGCAGCCTGGCGAGCATAGGCGGCAGGCGCAGGGACAGAGACAGCCTGGGAGCAGCTAGCATGAAGGTGACACAAGCCATAGGTGATGGTTTGCAGCTCCTGGAGACTCAGCTGGTTGTCATCACACACCACTCGGTATTCAGTGGGTCTGCTGGTGCCACACTCACTCTATAGGGGGAGTAAGTGCTGAGTTTAATTGAGGGGATATGGTGAGTGAATGGGGTTTGTCAACATACTGAGAAGGGACATACTGTGGATCTGTGGCCTGTGGTGAGAGAGAGAGAGATTCTACCTAAACTGTGTGTGTGTGTGTGTTCATTTTGAGGTGAGGGGCTGTGGTGAGTGACTGTGGGTATGTCAACATACTGTGGGGGAGCATACTGTGGGGCTGTGGACTGTGGTGAGAGAGAGAGAGAGAGAGAGAGAGAGAGAGAGAGAGAGAGAGATTCTACCTATGCTGTGTGTGTGTTCATTTTGAGGTGAGTGACTGTGGGTATGTCAACATACTGTGGGGCTGTGGACTGTGGTGAGAGAGAGAGAGAGAGAGAGAACATTCATACTCTGATATGCGTCACCCTTACTACTACCATCATTACTACCACCACCACTACCGGATGAGAGGAGAGGAAGAACCCCCTGGTGGACGGATGGATGATGGCCCCCTCCACTACAGTGCCGGGTGTAATGTTGCCAGCACCTCCACCTGGCCCTGGGAACAGCCTGCAATGCCTCACACACATCAGATCATGTCAGTCAGTCTCAAGCCTCCTGCAGATTAGATCCTGATTAATTCATAATTATTACATCAACTCCTCTTCCTTCTCTCATTCTGAGCTAAAAACCTCCTCCTTGTCCTCTTCTCACTCCACAAGACTTTTTCCTCTTCCTAGTACAGCTAGTTTACCTCCAAGATCATAAGACCACCACCTCTCACTGCTTCTCCTCTTCATCTTCTTTGTCTTCGTCATTGTTACTGTTGTTGTCTTTCTTCTCTTCCTCCTCTTCCATCTCCTCTCTACTCCTACCCTCCATGACAACCATCTCTAATTTCTACTCTCACCTCAAGATTTCAACCTTTCACTGTTTCTCTCACTCCTAGACCACCAGACCAATTTTTTTCACTGCTACTAGACCTAAAGCCTTTCATTTCACATAGGTGAAGACCTATTTTCTCACTTCTGCTTTCTCACTTGACCAGGAAATTTAAGACTCATTTAACACTAACTAAACCTTCCCCACAATGCAAACACAAACTCACCTAACCTAACCTAATGTAATCTAATCTATCCCAGTACTCACCTTGTGTGGTGGGAACGTGACACCCACACATAGGTCAGGGGAGGGTGGTACTCCCTGTTCTCCTGCATGCCACTACATGCCCTCCGGATCTCTTTGGTCTCCCATGTTGTGACACGTTCCACCTCCTCCTCTGGCAGGTCAAGGCGATACACCAGCAGAGACTCTGGCTTAGTGTTGTTCATCTCATAGTACCTCAGAAGCAGCCGTCTGGAATGATGGAGCTGCATTAGTGAGGTGATGGTCTGGTTGGAGGTTTTTGAGGTGATGGTGAGAGGAGATAGTTTGGAATAGGTTTGGTAAGGATGCTGGAAAGAAGTGAAATGACAAGGGAAGGGTAAGTGCTGGTGCAAGAGAAAAGAGCGTCTGGATAGGAAGTGAATGGGTTAGGAGAGAGAGAGAGAGAGAGAGAGAGACTGATGATGCAAGATCTGGAATAGGAGGATTTACTGGTGATGATGGGGAAAGAAAGGTCTGTTAAGAATTAATAAGGATGCTGGGGAAGCAATAGAGTACTTGAGAGCGCTGGGAAAGAAGAGAGAAGCATTATCAAGTTTCCTTACAAAGAATTAATGAAATGTATATAATACTCATATGTATAAAAGAATTAAAATGATACCCATATGAAAACCCATTTATTTCTTATCCAACCACCTTACTGACTTCAAAACAACTTCATAAATTGAATAGTAAGAGATGACCTTACTATGACAAACTATACCAAACTCAACTCAAAATTAGATGCAGTGTTGGCAATGCAGTGTTGACGGTGCTGAGGGTGGACCAGTGTAACACATGGCCCTCCCTCCCTGGCCATCATCCCCACCATGGCTGCCAGATAGGCTGACCGGGGGTAGTTTTGGGGATGTCCATTAATAGCAGCCCCCACCACAAGCACCGGCTTGCACATCAGCGAGGAAGCCTGAGGAAAGGACTTAGAGGGGTGGTAGTGGTGGAAGTAGCGGAAATGATAATTAGAATGGTGAAAATATGGTTAAACAAAGCAAGCAGATATTAGGTGAAGGTAGGAAGAAGTTGATATTTATAGGAGTAATAAGTGACAAAAAGAAACAAAAAAGGGCAGATAAGGAAAAGAAGATAAAAAAAAAAGATGGATGGATGAAAAGTAAAAGAAAAGATAGCTACAACACAGAACAAGTAAAGAAGGAACAGGAGAGAGGAAATAATAAAAGAAAATTCACAACTCGGGTCAAGCTAAAGGTCACATGGCCACTCACAGGGAGAAGGGCAGGCCAGTCAAGGGCCACACTAACACCACCACACTTGGCATTCATCTGCAGCAGGAGGGAAGACACCACCTTGTCATCCTCCACCTTGTCCTTGTAGGTTTCTGGCACTACACACTGAGTGATGTGCTCTAAGATGAAGTTCCCAGCCTGTTTGGTGTCCTCTGAAGTCACAGTGGGGAATAAGAACATGACAAAATAAGGGAGGTTGCAAGAAAAGGAGGATTAAAGTTACATGACAAAAAGATCATGGAAACAACCAAGAGAAAAAATTATTTGGGAGAATTCAAGTAAATAAAAAATGCCAAACCCAAGCACATGACCTCCCCACCATGACCCACCATGTAGATAGGGCACACCAGGTCGCATGAGGAACATGGTCAACTGGGAGTAGGGGTAATAGCGCAGCAAGGCCACCAGATCATCAAGGGGCTTAGTGACTTTCCGAACAACATCAACAGATGGCTGCCTCAATTCCATCCCCAAAGTCCTGCCCACCTCCTTTAGCCGCTGCAGGAACCTTCTGCGTGTACGATTGAGAAAGATAGGAGAGAGATGGAAGGAGGGAATTGAGGTGAAGGGAGGAGAGGATTATGAGAAGAATGAAAGAGGATAGAGGGAATGGAGGAGGAGATCAAGGAGAGAATGATGGACGAAATTAAGAAGGAAGAAAAGAGATAATTGGAGAGAGAAGGATTAGAAGGATGAAAAGATGCTTGTATAGGAGAAAGAGGAGGAGAAGGAAGATTAAGAAATTTGAAACACCCTAACAACATACTCATGCAAAGTATTCCTCTTCAAACCCTGCACATCATACTGAACCAGAGACCAGGTGTGAAGTGTTGCTGGCTTGTAGAGACCCACACCCTGCCCGAGCTGCCACCTCCCTCTTTCAGGAACCACACGGTGACTTGCCAGTAAGATGGGAGGGGGAAGCACTCTGCCACTCACCTCCACTGCCTGTGTGATTGGAAGGGAAGGTAATTGAGGTCTATATATGTACACTCGGCTCTCCACTTCAGCAGTATTCGTATCTATAATTCCAAAAAAAGTGATATCTGTCATTGATACACAGACAAAACCTGATATCACTGATTGGAGATGGAGGTAGATGGACAAGAGGACACTAAAGAAAATCAAGAAAAGTCAATGTCTGAGGGACACTAAAAAGTTGTTTTCCACGTAGGATGGTGAGCATCTGGAACAGTCTGGATGAAGAAATTGTAATGGCAGAAAGTGTGCACAATTTTAAAGAAACGTTAGATGAAATTAAATAAGGAGACAGGTTACTATGAGCCCTCCTCTAACCCTGTAATATACAAGTAGGTAAATGTACACACATGCACACACACAAAGAGGAAAGAATGCACGGGGATGAATATAAAGGAAATAGGAAGAAAAATGAAGACGACCAGAAAATAAAGATAGAAATAAAACAAATATTATAAGAAAACAATAGTAATACAAAAGGTAATAGAAGAGGAATAGAAAAAAATATATAAATAAATCTTGAAAACGAGAATAAAAGGAAAAAAATAAAGATGAAAAAAGTACATACAAACAAACAAATGCTAATCCTTATACCCTCTGCTGTATCCTGAGGCCAAGTCGGGTCAAGGCAGGGTCAAGGGCGAATATGGGCGACCTAACCAAGGCTGAGATGTGCTGCTGCCTCTCCTCAGGTCCCAGGTCCCAGTGGCGGTCTTTGTAAGGGTCACACTGGGAGTCACACTTGGGGTCACATTGAGGGTTACATTTGGGGTCACGGTGAATGTTTCTCTCTAATAACCTTTCCCTCTGACCTTCCATCTTCTGTCCCTCTACCAGTTCGCAAACCTGTAGGGTGAACGGGGGAAGATAAGAGATGGGAGATGAATGATGGTGATGGTTGAAGGTGAGGGACCAGTAAGAGGTGACAGTGAGGTGGTGAGAGGTGTGTAATATTGAAAACTAATAATGAGTGATGATACAGTGGAACCACGTGCGCTCTGGAAATCGAGAGATCTCCAAACGCACCGCTGTTTTATGAAAGCGCGGATTAGCGTATCAAAAGCGCGCATATATTTCTATCAAAAGCGTGGCCGACTGGGAGTATTTTCACTCACTTGAAAGTCCGCTTGTGTAGCAGTTCTTTAATGATCGTTCACCTCTTCCGTGAGATTAGATTAGATTGGGTTAGGTTACATCTCAGTTAACACCATGTGAAGCATTATGACACATCGAATAGGAAGCGGTCAATTTTCGAATTCGCGCTTTTGAGATAGACGGGTTTGAATCTTGGCCACGGTCCGAGATTGGGTATCTACACGGGGTAACGGTTCTCAAATCGGTGGGCTTTCAGAAAGGAGGTTTTTTGGCCCATAAATTTCCGTAAAATTCCCACATATGTAAAAAATGGTGGACACAAAAAATCAATGAAAGGGAAGTGACAATGCAGCAACAGCGACAAATAATTAAATAACCTTGAAAACTGAATGATAGTCAAGTGACAACCTAGTGACAGTGAAATAACACCAACAAAAATTAATAACAACGCAACAATGAAACAACAACAAATAACAACAAAAACTACAAAAAATAATGATATTGAGTGAAACAACTTACTTCAAAGGGCAAGAAAATAAGCCGATGTTTGGGCGCCACATGGAGACAGTTGAGACGAGGATAGCGGAGAGGTAACCCATAGAAGTGGAGAAAGTACTGTTCCACCGTCCAGCGCGTGGTGGAGGCGGAGTGTTGGTTGTGGAGGTACATGAGGATGGAGTCTGCACCTTTGGCCGCCACCTCCACCACCCTGTACACCCGCCGTACTTTGCTGTGTGTCACCCTAACCTGTGTGAGAGATGGGCGAGCATTGGAACTAAGTAAACAGATAAGGAAGAGGAAAAATAGAGAAAAGAGGTAAAGGACATGATAACTTAGGGGAAATACAGGAAGTAGGATAATTGTGTGATAAGAATGAAAAGGAAATAGGGAGAGATGGAGGAAAAAAGATACAATCAAAATAAGGGAAACAAAGAACCAGGAAGAAAGAAAGAATAAGCGATAAGAATGAAAAAAAAAAAATCAGGAAGAAGGAAAGAATAAACAAGAATACAGAGAAATATGTGACATAGAGAAGGAAATAATAAATGACAAGAAAGAAACCGAGAAACACATAAGAAGAAATAAACAATAAAACAAGAAAACGAGGACACCAAAACAAATTAGAAATGCTAAACAACAATCTCATTTTAAACTATTACAAAAGACAAACCAAGAAAGAGCAAAACACAACACACAAAGAGGGTAGGCCACCTTGAGGTCACGAAGGAGTAGATGGAGTTCATAACGAGAGTTGTTGGTCATGGGGCGATGGAGTTCACTTTCCTGCCAGCCAAGATCAGTACGAAGGAAGTCCAGAAGAGGTACTGCCTTCGTCACCACTGGCTGGCACACTGCAGGTCACAGGAAGGAGGCTATGTAGGTAGAGGTGACATATGGGCTATATTCATAAGGGTAACACACACACACACACACACAGAGCGACAACAAAATTGGCACCAGAGCTGTCTGCATTAACATATGAAGAACGGTTATCAAAATTGGAATTACCAACGTTAGAACAAAGAAGAGAAAGAGGAGACCTGTTGACCATCTACAGAATTATGAAGAACATGGAAATCCTTGATAGAGAGGACCTCCTAATTTGGGACACAAGGAACACAAGAGGGCATGGAAAAAAACTAAAAAAGGACAATTATAGAAGAGATGTGAAGAGGAACAGCTTCCCCCACAGAGTAGTGGATGTATGGAACAATTTGGATGAAAAAATAGTGTGTGCAAAGACCATACATGAATTTAAGACTAATTTGGACAATATGAGATATGGAGACGGGACACCACGAGCTTAGCTCCCCTTCCCATAACATACAACTAGGTAAACACACACACACACACACTGAGAGAGAGAGAGAGAGAGAGAGAGAGAGAGAGAGAGAGAGAGAGAGAGAGAGAGAGAGAGAGAGAGAGAGAGAGAGAGTGTGTGTGTGTGTGTGTAAGACCATCCAAACACAGAAACAAGGAGATAAGCGTAAATAATGAAAAATAAATTCATACATACAACACTCACTAACTCATCCAATAATGCACTTGTTTACCCACTCACCCACTTACTCACCATCTAAGGAAAGCATGAGTGACGAGGCAGGCGTGAGGCAGGCTCTGTAACCCATCTGAACTTCCCTGCTGTGAGTAAGGGCGATGGAAGGCCAGACTGGAGTTCGAGGGAAGAAAACTCCTGCCCTCCTATCCATATGAAGTGACAGATTGTAATGCAGGATACCCTCAAGAACCTGTAGGATAGTGTAGGGTAAGGTGAAGGATTTACATGGTTTAGAATGTGTAGGATTCACTCAAAGGGTTAATGGTACCTTGATAACGTAGGCGGTGGTAGTGGTGGTAGTGGTGCCGGGTGGAGGAGGGCACCGCACCACCTCCACCACATCCTCCATAGGCACCTCCCCCTCCTTCCTAAACTCCACAGCCAAGGTTCTTCCCCATCCATGTTCTTCCACCTCATCCACCTGTGAATTGTGAAGTTGTTTGGTTGTCAGTATGCTATCTACTTATCTACTCCTCCTCCTTCTCCTCCTCTACCTCATACACTGAATTAATCAACAATTTCCACTAGATCATGTTAAAATTTTGAAATAGAACCACGAAAAAACACTTAGAAATTGTAAGATACTGCCAGAACACAATGGGAAACTACTACTACTACTACTACTACTACTACTACTACTACTACTACTACTATTACTACTACTACTACAACTTCCACCTCTATCACCACTATCACCACCATCTCCATCACCACCACCATCTCCATCACCACCACCATCTCCATCATCACCACCACTACCATCACCACCAACAACAACACACCAGAAACTTAGTATTAACAGCGTAGGTGATGTCTCCCAGGCTATAGGCAGCGTTTCCAGGCCCCAGGGACAGCACATGGCCCTGGAACACCTCAGGATATCTTTCCTTCAGGGATTCCACTACCTGCCTGAAAGATATGGAAGGATTCTTAGATCCAGTGAAAATCTTTGGGTATTTGTGTTAAAGAAAAAAAACAGAAGAATATAAAAGAATGATACGTAGAGGGAGACAAAGTGATGAGAGTGATGAAGAAAGTGATGAGAAATAATAGAAAAAATGAACAGAGAGAGAGAGAAAAAAAAAAAACTTTAAAAACTCCAAAACAAATAGATGAATAAATAAATAATGCAAAAATACCTAAAAAACAACTATTAATCAACTTACGTTCTGACTGGGAAGGGAAGATCCAACTGTGACCTTCCATCTTCACAAACCTCGAGAGAATAAACAACGATGGAGGAGGAGGAGGATGAAGAGGATGAATGTGGAGCAGGGTTGGAGTGGTCAGGTGTGGAGGCAGCAGAAGTGGACTGCGCAAGTGAAGTGCATGTTGATGGAAGCAACTGGTGGAGGTTTGTGGTTACGGTGACAACCTGTGTTAACCTCGCGTGCTCCTCCATAACTTCCATCACTATACAAGAAGAGAAATAGAACATAGGTTGATAAAGAGAGGGTGGAAGGAAGGAAGGAAGAAAAAAGAAGGAAAACTATTCACATTGTCATGAAAATGGCCAATTAGATATATTCTAATAGTTTATTAGATTATGGGGATCGAAAGTACCAGGAAAAAAGTAGCAAGAAAACCTAACCTAGCCTAGCATGGCCTAACCTAACCTAAACTAAACTAAACTAACCTAACTATTACTTTTTTCATGATACTTACTTTCAAATTACCAATCTGTTAATGGAGGTTTCTTTTCAGTGATGATGCAGGAAAGTTAAACATCACTGGAACCACAAAAAATATCCTTGTAAACCGGCGTTATTTTCATTAGAGCCTTGTAATCCCCATATCTTTCATTAGAACCTGTTGAACTGTCACTTGGCTTGTTGAAATACCACCACCCTTGTTTAACTGCCTATTGTTAAACTACTAATAGACTTGTGAAAGTATCACTAGGCTCGTTGAACTATCACTAGACTTAATGAATTACCCTAAAACCACAAAAACACTCTTAAAACCGTCCTCAATATCTTTTATTAGACTGGGGCTACGAAAACATCCATGAAAACCCCAATATCTTCCATTATACCTTGTTAACTAGTGACTAATCCTTCCTAACAACCGAGACTAGACTCATTAAACCACCATTAGCCTACTTAAACCCTAAAAATTATAAAAACATACTTGAAAGTATAAATAACCCTCATTATACTTTGTTACAATAATAGTGGACATTACAAACTTGAAATACAATGAATATACCTCATTGCCAAAAAAACTGTATGGCTAACACACACACACACACACACACATCGAGCCCCTGTTCACCTAGCAGCAAGGGATGTAACTCGAGGGGTTGTGGCCTCGCTATCTGGCCGGTGTGTAGGGTGATGTGGTCTCAGCCCTACTCGGAGATCGGTCTATGAGCTCTAAGCTCGCTCTGTAGGGAAAAGGTTGAATGACTGACCGGCAGGCGACCGGGAGTCGGGACTGAATAACGCACATACGAGTATCTTCCTCCTCCATCTCTCCTTCCTTCGTCTTCAATACATACCTGTCATACATGTGTCTGAAGGCCCCTCTACTGTTCTCTCCACCTTTCCAGCTTCTATCTTCCCTCCACTAGCGGCCATGACGTAGATAGAAAAAAAAAAAAAAAAGAAGAAGAAGAAGAAGAACAGGTTTGCCTCCTCTCAGCTCGCAAACGGAAGGTAAACTAACGAAAAGGGAGAGAGAAGCGAGGCACAGAGTGAAACGCTAAGAGAACCTGCTTCACTCTCTCACTACGGTTGAATTTTTAAGGTCGTAAAGATCAACAAACGGGTTATCAAGAGGTTTTATCACGTTATAACATGTGTAGAAATGTTATCAACCTGTAACTATAAACATAAAGGAAAGGTAAAAAAGTGGAACTGTAACTAGAATCCTTCGAATGTAGTGAAGGTTCGCACTGAAGGTGTTTTCAATATAGGGTTTAGACGTAAGCAGTAGAATGGATGCATTGATAAGTAAGGTAGATAAGTAACTATAGATTAAATAAGTATAGTAGTAAATTAGTAATATTGGTAGATAATTATGTAGATAAGCAGATATACGAGTGTAAATAGATACTTAAAAGAAGGGAGATGTAACTAGACTTCTCATTTTTATGTAAGAGGCAAGCTGGCCAAGGGCAAAAAAAAAAAAAAAATAAAAAAAAAATAAAAAAAAATAAATAAATAAAATAAAATAAAATAAATAAAATCAATAAAATAAATAAATAAATAAATGAATAAATAAAAATAAGATAAAATAAATAAATAAAATGAAAATAAATAAATAAATAAAATGAATAAATAAAACAAATAAATAAAAATATAAATAAATAAATAAATAGATGAAATAAATGAATAAAAATGAGTAAACAAATGAAAAATAATAAACAATATATAAATAAAGACCACTTGAAGGCTGGCTGGGTGACCAGCAGGCGACCGCGAGTGAATTACACACACGCCTCAAATTACCTGGAAAAAATTACTTCACAATACTATATATGGAGCGAGACAATATAACAGTATTACAGCACCACACACACACACACACACACACGCAAACACGGTAAACATACTCCGGCCCTGGTCACTCTGGCCTCCCTGGCTGCACGCCCGTGTGTGTGTGTATGTGTATTTACCTATAATATAATTTACCTATAGTTGTATTATACAGGGTTCGAGCGGGCTCATAGTGTCCTGTCTCCATATATCCAACATTTCCTTGAACTTATGGATATTGGTTGCTGTAACAACCTCTTCTTTCAATCCATTCCAGGTGTCCACAATTCTATGTGGAAAACTGTACTTTTTTGTGTCCTTTAGACACCGACTTTTTCTGATTTTCCTTGAGTGTCCTCTCATTTGTCTAGTTTCTTCTTCCATCTCCAGGTTTTGCTCGTCTAGCTTTTTCAATACCATTTACTATCTTATACAAAGTTATTAGATCACCTCTCTCTCTTCTGTCCTGTAGAGTTGACAGTCCAATTTCTCTTAATCTGTCCTCATATGTCAGCTCGCTTAGTTCTGGTACCATTTTCGTGGCTACTCTTTGGATCCTTTCTAGTTTCCTTATATCCTTTTTTTGCATGTGGTGACCACACTACTGCTACATATTCTAATCTTGGACGTATCATACTAGTTAGAATTCTTTTCATCATGTCCTTGTCCATGTAATGGAAAGCCACCCTACCCTAATATTGGCTAACATTTTATATGGTTGATCCAAATAGTTTATTTATGTGCTGCTCTGGATTCAGTGTATCCTGTATCACCACCCCAAGGTCTTTTTCTTATTTTGTCTTAGGTATCTCCTCCTGTCCTATCTTGCAGTTCCATTTTGGCCTTCTCTTGCTCTTGCCTATCTCCATCACATGACATTTCTTTACATTGAAAGCCAGTTTCCACGTCTTACTCCATTCATCGATCTTATCTGTGTGTGTGTGTGTGTGTGTGTGTGTGTGTGTGTGTGTGTGTGTGTGTGAAGTTAGCAAGGGGGTATGTATTTTCATATTGTCAAGCTATATATATATATATATATATATATATATATATATATATATAGAGAGAGAGAGAGAGAGAGAGAGAGAGAGAGAGAGAGAGAGAGAGAGAGAGAGAGAGAGAGCAGCATCACTTTCTCTCAAGAGGCAAAGGGAAAATTTTCTGGTTTATCTCATAATATATCCCATATGTGTTTGTGACACTGAAAAAAAAATCTTAAGATAATAATAAAAATTAAGATAGAAATACGTCCCAGTACTGAAGGAATCAATGTGTGTTTGGTGGGTTTGTTAGGGACATGATAGGTAGGAATTCATTGTATATATCTATGTACATATAATCTGATCCAACATCTCTTTAAGATGGTGCAATACTTCAGAAATGCTGACACAGCTTTGTCCTCTACAAGGAGTTGCATGTGTTTATATATATAACTTGGCATTTCCATTATTATTGTATCTATAGGATGTTCCATTTATTAATATATAATATTATAAACTCTCTAAGTAGGATGTAGTTTATAAGACATCACTATACGAGATAAAATAATGTACTTGAACATTAAGGTATCAGACACACACACCCATCCCTGCATCACATGACCACGCCTCGGAGTCAGCAGTTTCCTGCGGCGTGAGGCACGGCGGGCCGCACCAGGACCAGGAGAGAGAAGAAATCGAGCTGCGGTGCGATGCGGTTGGGGGAGACCCAACTGGGCTGCCGCTGGCCGGCCTCTCCCCGGTTTTGCGTGGTGTTCTGGGTGTGAGGACTTTTGTGTGTTGTGCCGTGAACATGTGTGTTCTCGAGACTCGGAAGTGTTCTCTCAGTTATATTCCACGAGACAGACTAAACATTTCTCCGAGAAAAAGACCGTGTGTCGTGAAATCATTGTAAATATCACACAATATATTTACTTTTATAATCCGAGTTTCCTTGCATCAAGGACAGTTGTTTAAGCTACGGCTATTGAAAGTCATGTCATTCCTGACCTTGTAGCTATGCACGTCCCTGTCTCCGTTCAAAGCGCACGTGTAGGTTCTGACATCTGCAAAGAAGGTTCTAGCCAACATAAAAATGGCAAAGACAACGAGTGGAAACCACACTTTGTGCTATGCGAGAGACATAAGATAAGCGGTTTTTGCTAAATTCTGAGTTAAAGAGCACACTGTTTCAATTGCTGAAAGGCGCCGTGATGTTTTCGTCTTACTCAGTGAACCGTTAGGTGCAACTGATACAGCAGGGCACCATGTAAATTAAAACAATGCAATACATACATCTCTACCTATGTATCTTAGTCCCTATGTCAATTTTCCTACTGTGATTGTACTATTCTCATCTTCTGTATTGTCTTCGTGACCTTGTATTGTCGTTTTAAACGAGCTACGTCATTGCATTATGATCTTAAAGTAAAACTCCAGCAACAGCCAGAAGACACTGAGGGTACACCAGTTTAACATGGATAGGTACATGTCTTCAGGACATCGCGAGGACGCGATGTTGTAGGTGACAGAGCGATGTTAGGGACATGAGAGGTAAGAATTCATTGTATATATTTATGTAGATATAATCTGATCCAACATCTCTTTAAGATGGTGCAATAGTACTTCAGAAATGCTGACACAGCTTTGTACTCTACAAGGAGTTGCATGTGTTTATATATATAATTTGGCATTTCCATTATTATTTTATCCATAGGATGTTCCATTTATTGATATATAATTATATAAACTCTCTAAGTAGGATGTAGTTTATAAGACATCACTATATGAGATAAAATAATGTACTTGAACACTAAGGCATCAGACACACACACCCATCCCTGCATCACATGACCACGCCTTGGAATCAGCAGTTTCCTGCGGCGTGAGGCGCAGCGGGCCGCACCAGGAGAGAGAAGAAATCGAGCTGCGGTGTATTTCTCTCTCTCTTTCTCACACACACACACACACACACACACACACAGTCACACAAACACACACACATACAAATACATACACACTCACAGACAGACACACACACACACACACACACACACACACACACACACGCACGCACGCACGCGCATACACACGGTAAACACACAGTAACTCCTGCTATATAAGTCAGCAAGACAGGGGGGGGGGGGCAGGCAGGCGCCCGCCCTATGACGTCACCGCTGATGACGTCACAGCTGATGACGTCACAGCTCAATATTTACGTAGCGCAAACCATTTTGAAAATGACCCCTCGATAAAACGATGACAGATCAATCTATTGCATTTGTTTCGACGCGATAAATAGGATAACTAATTCCCAAAGTGTAAACACACTCCTAACAACACCAATTCTGAAGAAATTCTACGGGAAAAAAACGTTTTTTTTTTAATATGACACTTTTGAACACGTTAAATACCCACTAACTGCCAATTCAACGGAACCAAAACACATTTCAAGACAATTAATTAGTTATTCTTAATTATTCTAAACACTTTGGAGTGATTTAGAGGCGGAAATAAACTGTTGAGAGGCTGATAATGAAGTTTTTAATGTAATATTGACTCCGCTGAATAACACAGTTCCTCTCCACTCACTTCACTGAACTGTAGACACAAAACATCACTATATATGAACTATCTTTTGCCATTAATAACAACTTAATACTGCCTCTAATAAAAAAGTGCATTGGGCGTTGCAAGAAATTTAGCCCAAAAATGCCCCCTTATTTACCCCCCCAATACCGCCCACCACAGCCACCTCCACCACACACACGCACGCAAATCACTCCAAACACGCAGCAGTACTCGTAAAAAGCCTTAAATTTGAGTAATGATCCCAAATAAACAGTCCAGAAGCAAAGACAATATCCTGCTGGTGAGGGCGCCGCGGTGGGGTACGCCCCCCCCCTCCCCTCTCCCTCCCACCTTCATTATGCTTAAACTTGACCGCGTAAACTATGTCCGAATAGCTCATATGAAAGATTAGTACCACTGCAGCAGACTGTGGCAAGATGAGACTGTAGTGATTGAGAGATGTGGCTTAAAATGACCGATGAAATGAGAATCCAAGATGGCACCGCGGGTGGGGGCTGGTGACTCACCTGACATAAACATTGACACGGCGGAGGAGGAGGAGGAAAACCAGCTTGTCATTTCAATCAAGGCGTTTGGAAGGTGGAAATCGTCTTAATATGTCACTAGAATGGTAACTAAACACTCCAAATACCATGTCTGTTCAACGAGAGGCTTTTAAGTATGAGAGGAATTTCTAACCCGCTCCAGCCTTGCCCCACCAAACACTGAAAAAGCACTGACCCTCACCAGCAGAGGGCCGAGGCGCCAGGCCCCACCCCGACCTGATTGACGTCATGGCTTGGCCGTCCTAAAACAAGCATTTTTACAGCACCACAAAGGCCAAACAGTAGTCGTATCTTGCTTATTTAATCTGCCACCGTCACCATCCACGAACACACAGAATAGCTTGTTTAATTACGGAAAATAAACACAAAATCACATCACTCCATGTGTCTCCGTAGCGAAAGGCTGCCAGGATGACTACATACCAGGGGACCTGGTGACACACACGTAATTACGACAATAATGACAAAACCCATGTTCATATTGAGAAAATCTTTAAAAAAATGAAGATATACTGATAATTATATGAGAGAGAGAGAGAGAGAGAGAGAGAGAGAGAGAGAGAGAGAGAGAGAGAGAGAGAGACTATCGTTTTGTATACGAAGAAAATAAGATGGTTATGAGGAAGAGGAAGTAAAACAGGAAGAGATAAAAGAGGACAAGGAGGAGGAGGAGGAAGGAGAAAAGAAGGCGAGTAGAAGGAGGAGGAGGAGGAGGAGGAAAAAGGAGGAGCAGCAGCTTGTAACACACTGACTTGCCCTCGTCCCGGACACCCCACACCCCACCCTCATGGCTGGTCTGGAACTAGCATATTATTTTAACAGCTGCCAAAAAGTGATTGATTTTTCCATGTTTCTCTTGACACAGCTAAGGAATCGAGTAGGTTATATGCAAAGAACATAGATAGATAATAGAGGAATATACATAGCCCCATAAACGCCACAAATAAACTTGATTGGCGAAAGAAAACACTCGTGAAATAAGTGGAAGGAACAAAGCTGACGGTAAGTCATGTTTACCGGCACTGGGAGTAAAAAGTAGTCGTATTTTTCCATGGTTCTCTTGACACAGCTAAGAAATCGAGTAGGTAATATGCAAAGAACATAGATAGACAATAGATAAATCAATATATAACCCCATAAACGTCAAAGTAAAGCGAATTAATGAAAACAACAACGCGAAAATGAATTAAGAAACACGCCGACCGGTAGTTCTACCAGCACTCAGAGCAAAAAGCAGTCGTATTTTTCCATGGTTCACTTGATACAGCTAAGAAATCGAGTAGGTAATATGCAAAGAACATAGATAGAGGATAGATAAAGATGTATATAACCCCATAAACGTCAACCTAAGGCGAATTAGCGAAAGAAAAAATACGTTAATATCAGGAAGGAACAAGGCCGACCTTAAGTCATGTCTACCCGCACTAGGAGCAAAAAGTAGTCGTATTTTTCCATGTTTCTCTTCACACGGCTAAGAAAATACGTAGGTTATAATTATACAAAGAATAAAGATAGACAATAGATTAATATATATAAACCCTCATAAATATCAAAATAGGCCTAATTAGCGAAAAATAACAAGTAATACGCTACAAGAACAAGGCCAAACAATAGTAGTAGTTGTATTTTTCCATGTTCCTCTTCACACAGCTAAGAAATCGAGTAGGTTGCAAAGAACGTTATATATCAAGGGGGTTAAGTAAGGTTATACATTAAAGATCTCTCTCTCTCTCTCTCTCTCTCTCTCTCTCTCTAAGGTAAAAATTGAACTATAGGGCACATTAGTGGATTGAAGGGGCGAGAGAAATGTGAGGGGACTCACTGGTCGTCTCTTCAATCCGCTAGTGTGTGTGCAGTATAATTCAATTTTTACCTTAAATGTAGGGAATATCAGGATTTGTATAAGTTTGGTATTCAAATTCCTTGTTTGGCAGTAATTCCGAACAAATTTGGCATTAATACACTCACGAGACTTGGCAACCCTGACAGGTTGTCCCCGAGCCAAAACCAAAACAGTGCCGTTACACAGCTCCTGGTGAAGGTGCAGCTAAGTTTCAAGGTGGCGTAAGTTTACCCCCTTTTACTTGGTTAGCAACTTCCTATTCTCCTTCGACTGTTAAAAGTGTTTTGTGGGGTAACTAGCTATCCACATGATAAATCAATCTCACAGATACAATGGTTTCTAAAGCCCCCAGTAATTGAAACTCGCATCTACTATCTCAGCCCTTATCTGATCAGTGGCAGAATGTGGCAGATCATGTCTTCATCTCAACTCTTGCTAACCAGAGGGATTTTGGCAAGTGGAACTCGAGGCATCAGTGCAACAGTACCATGTTGTCAGCAACCTGCTGGCTCACAATCAACTAAAAGTAATTAACTACAAACATATACAGTTAAATATCATCTCTATCACTTTCATGTCATAGATGTTTCTTATTTGCTCAAGTTGGTTATTTTTCTTTTTTATGAAACTGCAAACAATTCTCAAATATCAATCAACTCATATACCAGCTGATATTATATATACCTAAAATTATATTAAACAAAAATCTACTTACTATTGTACTTAGCTCATCTTTACATAAAGTTTATAATAATACCCAGTCTCTTATAGTTTCTGATGTAATGTAACAATTTTGCAGGTAGTGGTGGTGATGGAACAGAAAGAGACACTCTAGACAGCCTGAAGCAGAGGCTACAGATTCAGTTTTCCCGTGCCAGGCTTGGCCACTTCACTCAACCACCTCCTCATCAGGAGAATCCCTTTACCAATAATGCATTCTTAACATCCTACCTTACTAGAGTGTTACCTGAACAAGTGAGTTTTCACACAGTTTATTTTGTAGAAAATTAATAGATAATCATAACTTGCATACTATTTCTATGTATAATAATTCCCTGGGACTTATGGAATGACATAATCAATGAAAATAACAAATCTAACACTAAGAGTAATGAATAGTTACGTTGACTTTAAATGCTTATTATTACATTAATCATAACATTAAAGACTTAATTCTGTATCCAAAGGTTCGGAATAATGTGTGGTGTGACCTTGCCAGGTTTGGAAAGAGAGCCGTGGTGGACATTTACCCATTAGGGAGAGAATGTGAGCTGAATCAACCATTCTTGAGGCAATTTGATGCTTGGGGAAACAGAATTGATGAATTAGGTAACATCATGAATACATTTGATTAAATTTGAAAGAGTAATCCCTCATGTTTTGGTTTTATGTATTGATTAGTAATTGTGTCATTTCCACCTTGCTAGTTTTAACGAAAGTACTTAAGAATCTTCATATACTTTTGTGACAAAGAATGTTTTTCTCAATTTTGCTTGTATACTGAACACTAATTCTAAAAGATGTCTGATGGCCTATTTAAAGATTAACACAAGGAGGATGATTTTGATATTCCTATGTGTGTACAAACATGAATTTGTTTTCAGTCACATGTCAAGCATGGAAGGAGCTTAAGAAAATATCTGCTGAAGAAGGTCTAATTGCAACTGCCTATGAAGGAAAATATGGAGAATACGATCGCTTGTATCAAATGGTGAAGCTGTTCCTCTTTTCCCCGGTATCAGGCCTGTACTCCTGTCCTTTAGCCATGACTGATGGGGCAGCAAAGACAGCAGTGGTGAGAGGCTTTAAGTACATCCTATTAGTTAGCTACTCACTTCATTTATGTGCACCAAAAGGTACCAATAAGGTACCATATATCACAATGTTCTCTAAAGAAAAGTTACCCCTTATAACTGTTCTCATTTATCTTTCTACTGAGTGATTTTTCATTTCATTTCAATAGCTTCTTGTCTACATTAACTCTGAGAAAAAAGACCCATAAGTTTGCTAATTTTTCAGATGATTAAATCCCCCCATCTACAAAAAGCATTCCAACATCTTACTTCAAGGGACCCTCAACAGTTTTGGACATCAGGACAATGGATGACAGAGAAACAAGGTTTGTTTTATAAGGACATTTAATCACTAAACTGTAGTTCATATTACATTACATTAATTCTTATTGATCATACACTTTTCTCTAAAGAACTTGCAATTCACATTTCAATTTTACAAACTCTCTCCTGTGAGCCAGGTGGGTCAGACGTGAGTGGCTCGACAGAAACAGTTGCTGTGGAGCAGCCAGATGGGTCTCATCATCAGCTGTTTGGGTACAAGTGGTTCAGCTCTGCCACAGATGCTGATATGTCCCTCACCTTGGCCAATATAATCTCTCAGGAACAACCTGAACCTGTAATATTATCTTGTTTGTTCAGTTTATTTACATTTCTTTCTTAGTTCAGTATAGAGTATCCTTTCCTATGCATTACTTGCACATTTTCAAAAATATATTCACAAAAGATTTGGCATACTTTGTAATTATTTTTCCAGCAAGTAATCCATGTTTAACTTGCAGAAGCCTCGTGGTTTAACAATGTTTTATTTGGAGACGAGAAATGATGATGGAAAACTTAATGGAATTGAGATGGTTAGATTGAAGAATAAATTAGGTAAGTTTGTTATTGTGATTTTTCTCATCAATATCAGATGTAAGAAATGACTGACAGTGACAGAACCATAAAGAGTTAGAATTAAGCATGAGAATCAGTGTAACAGCAAATTTTACTGACCACCAAAACAATTATTGCTGATGACAGGCACTCGGCAGCTGCCCACAGCTGAGCTTCTGCTGGACGGTACTGTGGCCCACCAGGTGAGTGCTGAGGGACGTGGCATTGCCTCTATCGCTAACATGCTCTCCATATCCAGGCTTCACAATGCAATATCCTCAGCTTCGCTGATGAGAAGGTAATCTTGGGTTATTCTAGTTTGTGGATTATGTTGTTACTGACAGATGAAATGAATGCCTGGCATTCTTTATTTGTGGCCTTGCCTTTCCTAATAAAATGATTTACTTATTTTTCAACTTCATCAGGATTGTACAGCTTGTGCGTGACTACAGTCAGCGGCGGGTAGCCTTTGGACAAGGCGTGGATGGCCATATTTTGCACCAGCTGACAGCTGCCAGGATGGAAGTTGCTACAAGAGGCTGTGAGGTGTTCACTCTTCATATGGCAAGGTTATATTACTCACTGATGTCTTTGTGTGGTTAAAGAAGGTTTTGCCAAAATTGAACTGAGAAAACTGAATTTTTTTTGCCACACTGAGCAATCTCACATGACAATATCTTCATCAAATCTGTCTTTGTTTACTGATATAATGGACCCAATTACAGGCTTTTAGGAAGAGAGGAAGCAGGTGTAGCTTCTCAGGAAGAATCTTTGGTGCTTCGAACAATGACTCCCATCCTTAAGTTCTTCACAGCTAAGAAGGCAATGGAGGTTGTCTCTGAGGGGCTGGAGTGTTTTGGAGGCCAGGGTTACATTGAAGACACTGGCTTGCCTTCCTACCTGCGGGATGCTCAGGTTATTTCTTAACTATAAGTGTTTTGTCAAAATTGATAAATGTGCTAGCAGTATTTTTACTCTAAAAAGATGTGGCCTGGCATTTGACAGCATCTGGCAATGTCAGTGATGAAAGTAACATGAACACCACTCCACAGGTTCTGCCAATCTGGGAGGGAACAACAAACATTATGTCCTTGGATTTCCTTCGAGCAGTAACCAAGAGTAATGGAGATGCCCTCACAGTCCTGCACAGTGACATCACTGGTAAATTACATAATAAGTGTGAAGTGATCACACACACACACACACACACACACACACACACACACACACACACACACACACACTAAAATGGGAGAGGAAGTGATAATGAAGAGCAGGGAAGAGAAGGATTTGGGAGTGATTGTACAGGACTCCCTGACCCCAGAACGACATATAAATGGGATATGTGGCTCGACACACAGAATGTTAATGAATATCAGGGTGGCATTCCATTATATGGATAAAGATATGATGAAAAAAATTATAGCCACTATGATACGCCCAAGGTTAGAGTATGCAGCAGTTGTGTGGTCTCCACATAAAAAGAAAGATGTAATGAAGATAGAAAGGATTCAGAGGGCAGCCACAAAGATGGTACCGGAGCTGAAAGATTTAAGATATGAGGAGAGGTTGAAGGAAATGGAACTGCTTACCTTTCAAGACAGACGAGAAAGAGGAGATCTAATAATGATGTACAAAATAGTAAATCGCATTGACAAGATTGACAAACAGGATTTGGTGATACTAAAGGAAGATGATGGTGGAAGGATGAGAGGGCATTCAAAGAGGATCAGAAAAAGACATTGTTTGAGAGACACTAAAAAGTACAGCTTTCCGCATAGAACGGTGGATGTCTGGAATGGATTAAGTGAAGAGATTGTTACAGCAGCAAGTGTGCAGAAGTTTAAGGAAATGTTGGATATATATAGATATGGAGACAGGACAATATGAGCCCTGCTCGAGCCCTGTATAATACAACTAGGTAAATACACACACACACACACCTATCTACATAGTACAATTGTGATTACCAACTTTTGAACATCATAGAAGTACTGAAAAACCTATCTGAAGCCTAGATAAATTTGATTTGAAAGGCTCCTCTCTCCTGAAATCAGATGTGTGCCCAGATTATTGCAATGGTGTGCTTTCTGGGATGCATTATCAGTCAGGCCTTTAATGATCACTGCAGTCAAAATTATTTTACTTGATTTTGTTTGTTGTGGTACTGTGCAGCTAATTCATAGCTACTGTAAGTAGATTTACTGGCATATTTAAATATCTTTGATCTGTAGTAATTTATGCAAAGTATGTAGTGCATGAAAGTATAGCATATTGTATTTACCATAAAGGACAATAATAAGTCAACGTTTTAGGTCGTGTTGAGCAAGCCAAGCAGAGTAAAGGACCTCATGATTTGGAGAACTCGTGTCAAAAAGTGACTGAGGCCTTGGGTTGTCTGACTGGCTTCCTGCAACACCATCCTCACCTCATCCAGGCAGCAGCTAGAGACATCGCTAATTCCATTGCTCACATCTATATTGGTAAGTTTGATTAACATTACTTATGTAATGCAATTATAATTGGTGATGTTCTAACTGCAGAAGTCAGAAGTAGGTATTAAGAGGATTAAGGTAGTTAAAAGGAAGGCTGTTGGAATCAGGAAGTTGAGTTGATAGGAAGGAGGAAAGATTTCAAAAGTATGACCCATGCATCTAAGTACACCATCCTACCAAGCAGTTCCTTTACTTTTAACCTGTTGATTGCTGTTTAGTGCAGTTTTTCTTTAATTACTTTTTATTTCAAGACATTTTTACTGTTTTACATCCACCTTTAATCTTTAAACAGGGTAAGATTTACAAATGATATTCTTTTAATCCCCTTCCTTCTTGTAGATACTTAAACATGTAATTTTTTTCTGGTGTTGTTGATTGTTTCATATTGCAGTGAAAAAGGGTTATTGTACAGTTATTCAATAAAACAACCCTATAATGCTGCCTTGGAATTATACAATGATAAGACAAAATCGAATAGTGGAAAAAACTGATGAAAATGTTCAAAGGAGTATTGAAAATAACAGACAAATCAAATATTGCTGCTTTTGCAACTCTTGTAAGTACAATTACTGACATAGTGAAGGTAGTAGACAAATCTCAAGTCAACCCAGGAATACTTTACTTCTCTAATGTTGCGACAACAAGTCTTTCACAGAGAGATACACCACAGCACAGCACTATGCAGTACGTATATATACAATTCCTTGTCGCACAGCCTGCGGAACATTTGGCATTGGAGTGGCCTAATTGTTCCCTTCTTTCCATTGATGAGATGATCAATAATGTGATGATGCATGTCAGGGGGATGAACCCTTCCTTGTGATTGGTCTGTGGAAATTGTTTACATTACAATAAAGAAAATGACCAATCACAAGGAAAGGTTCATCACTAGCATGTAGTGTCAGGATGATGAGCCTGCTGGCCTTTCCCTCCCCTCTGCCGCCAGTTGTCTCTGCACTTGTGAGAAAAACAAATATCTTATGTTCTGTCTGTGTTCTTTTATTTAGAAACTTATAGTGGCACCAAAGAAGCTTATTATTAGTGGAAATAAACCTAAAAGGAAGAATGAAGTGATAACTATTGAACGGAAAAAGGAGATTATTGATAAATATGAGAAAGGAGCAAGAATCACTGATCTTGCAGCTGAGTATTGTATAGTAAAATCTACAGTAACCACTATAGTGAACAAGGAAACTGATGCAGCAATGGGTGTAAAAAAGCAACTTAGCAACCTGTGGTAGTGGAAGAAATAAAAAATTGTTGATATGAAAATTACATTGAAATTTTGTAAACTTAAGGTTTTGCTAAGGTTAGAACAAATGATCTGATATATAGGTATTGGTAGTCAAACTTTTGATAATGAAACAGTCTTTTGCAACAAATTAAATTTGAGTGTTGTCCCCACTGTATATTGCATTATCTTGTGCTTTACTGTATCTCTAAAGAAGACTTGTAGTTGAAACATTAAAGAAGTAAAGTATTCCTGAGTCAACCTGAAATATCTCAGCCACCTTCACTACTCCACTGTCCATACAACTGTATCAATTATGGACACGTCCCTGATAATGGCAACTGAGGGTATTATTTTCCCTAATTAATAATTTCTCTTATTATTGTGCAGGTAGCCTTCTCGTGGACCATGCTGCCTGGGAGAAGAGCCTGTCCAGCCTCCAGACAGCCAAGGATTGGTGCCACCAGCCCCTCACCTTCCTTGCCCTTGACCAATACACGGCCGACAACCACAATTTAATCATGGAAGGCTACCACAAGGACCAAGTGTATGGACCCATGTTTTAAAATCCTTGATATTTTCAATATTGTCTTCAAATATGATGCAGGTTTATGAATTTATATTTGCAACATCACATTTGCTTAATATGGTCTTTAGTTATAATGAATTATATTTTATTTAAAGAATAATTTGGCTGTGTTAATATAATGGAAAAGAATTATTTTTGAATAAATATTTTAAATATATTTAATGTGTAAAGAAATATATCTCATTCTGATACCCTGGAATACTGCACCTATACAGAGACATGTACATAATCACAGGGAAGAGAGCCTCAATGGTGGATATAGAAGTTTTGTATCAAAGAGAAAACACAACATTGAAAAATATAGCAAACTAAACAAGAGATAATGGACATACATATTCCCATTCACAACTTCAATGTTATACGAATTATATATTGCATATACAAAAAAGTAATTTGAAAGTTGTAATCTGTGTAAAAAGAGCATTTTTTAGACACTTGTTGACTCATATTCATAAGTGTACAGCACCAAACACTTGCATGTGAAAATATATTGTATTATTCATAAAAAAATGAAGAAAAAAAGACAACCATTTGATGTCCCCGAGATTAATCATAATTAAGTGGAAAATATCCAGACGTGTATACACACAAACACGCACACACACTTACAAGCAGAAGGCGTCCAAACTAGAGGACACACTACTAAGATAAAGAAAACCAGGTGTCTGGAAGATGTCAAAAATACAGCTTTCCCTCATAGGGTGGTTGATGTCTGGAATAGCTTGGAAGATGACTTGGCTAAGGTGATCGCGGTGGAACTATTTAAAGAGCTGGACAAATGCAGATAGAGAGACAGAACAGTATGAGCTAAGCTTGGACCTTGTAAAATGCAACTAGATGAATACAACTGGTAAATAAATACATGTGCATCTTCCAGAATGAGAAAAAAGTCCATGCAAATCTATTTAGCTAATGCACCAGAGTTTGCAAACCAGTGTGGGCCTTCCAGGAATACTGTTTTCACTATCAAACAAACCAAATATATAGTTTCCAAGGCACAAATAGCATTTTCAATACCGGACAGCTTGATTCACTAGATTAAGCAAAAAGTGAAAAAGTCTGGCATTACATGTAGCATGTTTTGGTAAAATGTATCTTGTACATTTCTAACTAACTTCCTGCTCTCCACTCTCTATATGTTTGTTGACCTATTATGTCAGTATCCTGAGCAATTCTCAATGTGTGTGTGTGTGTGCGTGTGTGTATCAAAATTTTCAATTGACGTTAACAAAAGTGTGAGTTTCAATCTTTCTGGCATCAATAGTCACACAAACAAGATTGACTGTACAAGGAAAACACCAGAGCGGGGTAAGAACAAAAAATTTGCTCGCATGTTGCCTTAATCTCGAATAGCTATCCTTTCTATACTATTTCCTCGTATGTGGGGAGGTGACATGCTACCCGGAAGCCGATCTTACTTATGGTTTGTCTCCAAAAGGGATAACCAAGCATGGAGGAGGCCAAGGGGATGCCCACAGAACTTATGGATGCGAGAAGTTGATGCCTCCTGCTTGGAGCTACTTAGTATGGGAAGGGAACCGCATGGAGATTCTCGAGGCGTGACCCCCTCGGGTTACACAATTGAGTAGGTGAGGCGACACGCTCCTGGCGTATGGTCCTCATGATTGATTGATTGATTCCTGAACTCTGGAATAAGTCCTTGACAAGCACTTGTATTCTCTATAACTAAGCAACATATTCGCTGGACCGTGCTGACATCAGGCCTCATGCATGCCGCCAGTCTTCCAGCAGAGTGGTGGTGGTGCCGTGGAATAACTTGCTTGTCATGACTTTCACACGGCTGGGGCTGGCTGGTGGTTAGTGTGTTGGCCTGCTGATCATGCTCGCAATGTGCGCTGCGCTTCCATTTCAGTACAGGTCCTCACTTTCGCGAAGGTTTGCCCCCTAAGCCACTTTATTTATTTTGGACAACTGATTTAGAAGTATGCACCTATTTTGTAGTTAGAAAGTTTTTCTTATACTAATATATATATATGTATATATATATATATATATATATATATCATAATTTCTGCATGAGTACAATCATATTATAACATCTGGTGACACACAATACAATTATTGGAGATACTGAATAAAGCATTGCTTTCAGCCTTAAATTTTCGACACTCCAGCTTCCCTTTTCCATTATTGATTTTATCATATAAAAGATATGGTATTATAAAGGACACCAACAAGAAAAACAAGAATAATAACAAGAACAAGAACAACAAGAATATAAAGAACTTCTTATTGCAATGCAGTATTGAGCTGTAACGAGGGAAAAATACCTCGTTTTCTGAGTGATGGAATATAATAATTACATCGGGAGTGATGCAACAATGCGACAGGTGTGGTTCCTGCGCGTGGCCGCAGCGGTGTCAGTGCCACGTCCTATATACACGAGGTAGAAGCTGGGTGGTGGGCTTCCTTTGATATTATTGCTCTCTCTTGTACGTGTGTAGTCATGTATGAGCTGAAGTGCTTATTCAACTTCAGCATATGCTCATGAGTGAGCACGCTTGTTTACGTGTCTGTGTGTGTGTGTGTGTGTGTATCCGGCGTTCGGTGGTATGGACATATACGTACAGGCACTGCCTATTCTAAGTGGAGCCTTCAGCTACCAGAAAGCAACGCCCCCCAGCCACCTGCTCCTGCGTCACCAAGTCTCTCCTCATTAGGGAGACATATTCATCTAAAATATGTGCACATTTTTATACCTATTTTTTATTTTTTTCTTTTTTCCTCTCTTATTTTAATTTTTTTATCAGTGTGTTCCGGACGACCAGTTGGCCAGGGTGGCGGGACGGACGGCCAATCCAGAACCGGTGCCTCCGGTCCTGCCGCACAACTTTCACTCACCATCAGTTACCAGCCAGTCTATTCTTCAATACTACCTCACTTTTACTCCTTCCTTTCTTGCAAGTTTTATTTGTTGTCTTTGGGGAGACATTCTGAACTCGAGTTAACATCACGTCCAATTGATAACATTAAACTTTACTATATTTATAAATAAGAGGAATGAAGTCACCTAATCTTGCAGAGCCAACACAGGGTTGGTTGGTGGGCTGGTTGGCGGCCGCGGCGGAAGTGCCCTTGTTGCCCGCGAGGCACTCACTAACTTTCTCACGAGGCATTCGTGCTGGCGCCCTGTTCGACTGCCACTTGTGCTACCACAGTACTCACTTTGCGGACTTCATTTTCACCATTTGCATGCATCACACTATTGGAAGGTTCTTACAAGGCACACAATTAAGTAACATGACTCAAAGTGGCACCATGCTTGGCTCTGTATGTTGATGAGGCACTTTAGGCGTGTCACTCAAGGAATGGCACTATAAATCATCGCTATCGATAATAATGCTTATTAACCAAGCATATGACTATGCCACTAGTGCCGGTGGATACCATATGAACCTCCTGGGGAGTAGTGTGGGTCGTGAAGAAGTAGAAGGGAATCCTGCCCAAAAATAGCTTTAGTAGTCGCCTCGGCCCAAGTAGCAGGTGCGAAGGCATGAGTGCTGCACATGTGTTGCTTATCCACGTGGCACGAGGAAAGAAGATAAAGACAAGAGCGAAGAGGATCAATGGGACACACACACACACACACACAGAGAGAGAGAGAGAGAGAGAGAGAGAGAGAGAGAGAGAGAGAGAGAGAGAGAGAGAGAGAGAGAGAGAGAGATTAACACTATCAAAATTTGTCAAAATTATGATTACGTTTTGATAGTATCAGGACACACGCGCGCCCGCAGACACACACACACACACACACACACACACACAACCACCACCACCACCACCACCACCAACAACAACAACAACAACAATAACAACAACGGGTCACACAAGTAAATATTGCGACCATGGTCTTCCGGGTCTTGCTTCACCATCATAGGCACAATAACCCGCCCGCTTCACCACCACCACCAATTTGAGTACAGACATCATCACTTCCACTTCGAGTCTCTGTCAGCAGGGAAGGAAAGGGTGAGTGTGGTAGTTTATCTATAGGTTTATGGTGGTGGTGGTGGTGGTGGCGGTGGAAGGAGGGTCGCGGGTCGTTGCGCCACCACCACCACCACCTGAGGGGACGACACTTGCCCACTGGTTCAACCTCCTCCTCCTCCTCTTCCTCCTCCTCCTCCTCCCTCACGCACATTTAGTTTTGTTACTTCAGTGATAAAGTACATTTGTATTTTTGTGTCAGTGTACTCATTCGTCTGTCTGTCTGTCTGTCTGTCTGCCTGCCTGTCTGAATGAGAGGGATGAATGAAGACAACTACTTACTTATCTCTCGTGGTGAAAGACGGAAAAGAAGGGGATAGGTCAGCTTAAAAGTAAGAAGA
>CM035203.1:19891127-19916411 GCA_020233015.1 Callinectes sapidus | reverse complement strand
GAGAGAGAGAGAAAATGTTTGATAAGATAAATAAATGCATGTTTCATGAAGGAGAAACACCAGGGGAGATATGAACTACCAAAATAGAAGAGCAGCAAGTGTGAGAATAGTGAGGCAAGATAGCAAGAAATGCAATATATGGGCTGGAGAAATGAATGTATAGTGCTTTTGTTAAGAATAAGTATGAATGAGTCTTACAAGTGAGGCATGTTGTAAGATTTTTATATAAGGAATGATCTGCAATTGTCAGTGTGGAATAACAGTAGAGGGCTCAATTTTTTATTAAGAGATGTATAAATGAAAGGTATATAATGAAAGATAAGGAAGATTTGGGGGATATAGAAAAGATTTGGGGGATAAATATAAAAAAAGATAAATAGATATATGAAAAGTTGTTGGGTATTTTAAAGTTATATGGGCCGGATGATAGGTTGCAAGAGAAAAATTTGTTAAAAAATATAAAAAGTTTAAAAAAATTGTCAGGAATTACTATATCAGTGATATATAGAATACCACTGTCTTTATAAATATTTTTCTTAATCTACATAACTTTTCTGCAAAGATTTGCCAGCAGACATTCTGCAATCAAAACTATTGGTGCCTCGCCACAGGGTCTGACGTGAGTGATGGGTGTGCTACTTGTCTGCTGCCACTGCTGCCATCGTATCTGCATATCCTGACGTCAGGAAGAACCACGTAGAGGCTGTCTATATCCCACTGATAGGTGTGCTACCTGCTGGGTGCTGCTGCTGCCTGAAGTTCATGTGTTGGTTGCTACAATAGAAATCTTGCAAGCCAGAGGCCACAGCAAATCAACTGCATGTGTGTGTGTGTGTGTGTGTGTGTGTGTGTGTGTGTGTGTGTGTGTGTGTGTGTGTGTGTGTGCGTGCGTGCGTGCGTGCGTGAAATAAATGTTAGGCAGTAGTAACAATTCATGCCCTCAAGATTAAGAATTAAAAAAAAAAAAAGGTTTAGGCCCTAAAAATAGACTGCGGTAATATGTAATGTATGACCTGAAGGGAGGTAAAACCCTAAAAATAGACTAGGTTTAAGGTGCACATAGATTCCGCCTATATGCATATCCTGGTGGCACATAACTTGTTCACATACAGGGGAGATATATGTGCAAGTTTCACCTTTAAGTTTAAAACTTAATTCTTTGTTATGATTTCTTTAGAAATGTTTGTGCACTGCAGACATTCATTTCACTCACATTTACTGCAATATACTATTTACTATGTTTACTATGTTACTATGTTTCTCTCTCTCTCTATCTCTCTCTCTCTCTCTCTCTCTCTCTCTCTCTCTCGCAGGGCTACATCCCGAGTGAAGGGAGGGAGTGTGACCCCCATCCAATAATTCGTGACCCGCCCCCGGAGAGCGTGCTGCCCGTGGCGTCACTGAATTACTGATGATAAATCTGATAAACGTCCCCGCACTTTCACTTAGAGAGAGAAAAAAAAGAATAGTGCGAAGCGGGGCCAGGAGAGCAGACGAGGTGGTGCTGGAAAAAGGGAGGAGCTATGAGAGAGATGAAGTGTCTGTCTGTTTGTCTGTCTCTCTCTCTCTTTCTTCCTCGTCTTCCCTCCTAAACTCACGGAGTATTTCATCTCATCGCAAGACGAAAGGAGGAGAAAAAAGAAGGGAAAGAAGTCAGAGTCAGAGGACGAGATGGGAGAGGAGGAAGAAGATCACAATACAAACAAGATAAGAAGACAAATGAAATCCTGGTGGTAGTTGGCGTCGCGGTGCAAAGGAAGGAAGGTAGAGAGGATGAATAAAAAAGAAAAGAAAAGTGTATTGTTTCCCAGGGAGTCTTTGCCACTACTTTCCTCAGCGTCGGGGGAATAACAATGAGGGTTTTCCAAGGCGTGTTGGGAGGGATGTGGTGGGGGATGAGTTGAGGGCGTGGCTTGTGTTATGATGAGGTGGTGAATGAGTTTCCTGCATGAGTGGCTGGTTGGCAGGAATGGGTGAGGACCAGGTCAAGAATAAATGAGAACAGGAAAAAGCCAAGAAGAAAAATATGATAAAAAAAAACAAGATTCCAAGGAAGAAAATGGAAAAAAAAACAAGATTAAAACAGGAAATGGGAAAAATAAAAATGTTCGACTGATTTAAGACAGCAGCACCTAAAACACGAAGAAAGAAAACAATATAAAGAGAAGAAAGAAAAGAAGAAGAAGAAGAAAAGGGGAAAGAAGAGGAGAAGTAGGAAGAGAAAGACGGACTGAAAGAGAGCGTGTTTCCAAGAGCGCAATACGGTAGCAACATTTTAAAGATTTTCTAAGGTTGCAAAGAATGAGTGGCCAGCATCCAGGGCGGTGATTAAGGAAGCAACGTGACCAGTGTGATAATCTCTCTCTCTCTCTCTCTCTCTCTCTCTCTCTCTCTCTCTCTCTCTCTCTCTCTCTCTCTCTCTGGATCCGCACCATAACCTCCATTTAATACTTAACATTCCAGCACGTTGGAAATATCTATGTTTTACCTGTCACATCTGGTCCGCTGTAGCAAAATAACGCCGCTTAATAGTAGTTAATGTGTTCTTGTTCTCGTAATGGAGGGTTTTCCAAGGTAAGGTACGTGTCTGGCACCAGATGTCACCGCTGCAGCAGATTCATCTTATTCAGAAGCTTCGGTCACTATTCTTAAACGCTCTGTTCTCTCACTAAGGTAGTTTTCAAAGGTTACAAAAATTAAATTATTCGCCAGGTTCTCGTGAGTGTGTGTGTGTGTGTTTTCTTTATTACTGATGTACGATTCTTGTTAAATTATCTATCACTAGAACCATGAAAAAATCTTGAAAATTTTAGGGGTCTTTTTAACAAGTGTTCGAGATAAAACCCTGAAACGTTTGAGAATATAGTGCTTAGCATAGTTACTTAAAAATTTAAGTAAAGTAATTATGCCTCACTGATAGCATACAATATTGCAATAACTAGGGTACATACTTCTTCCTGAAAACATAATATACAAAAATGCACAACTATTCTTACATTTCCCTTTCTAAATTATAATAGTTATTTTCTATCGCAATGAATAAATGTCTTCCAGAAAAAACCCACAATTTAATTATCTCTCTCTCTCTCTCTCTCTCTCTCTCTCTCTCTCTCTCTCTCTCTCTCTCTCTCTCTCGCTTTCTATTCTTAGTATCTTGCATCACATATTCATCACGTTCATTGAATATTTTCCTTCAGAATACACCAGTGTTTACTCTTCTCCTCTCCAGTCATTCCTTTCTCCCCACCATCCTCCGCCGTCCTACCCTCTTCGTTCCCTTCTTTTGCTGCTGAATGAGATTCTATTCAACTCTTATGGTATTCTGCTCCGAGCTATGTATTCTGCAGTAACAGTAACAATAGAAGTAGTGGTGGTGGTGGTGGTGGTGGTGGTGATCGTAAAGTAGCAGGAGATAAATGGTTCCTTCTTGGTCTAGTAAAACAATGACCCAGGAAGAGATTTGGAGTAATAACAATGAAGTATTTCACGGTGCTGTCACAAACAAACAATGAATGACAATGAATGAATGAAGCCTGTGACTTTACGCCCACACACACACACACACACACACACACACACACACACACACACACACACACACACACACACACACACACACACACACACACACAGAATGAATGAATGAATAAAGAGAGGCAGGCATGATAGAATGATTGAATAAATAAATTGGAAAAGCAAAACAAAAAGAAACAAAAGCTATAATAGATTAAAGTCAAACATGAAAATATTTACACACACACACACACACACACACACACACACACACACACACACACACACACACTCTCTCTCTCTCTCTCTCTCTCTCTCTCTCTCTCTCTCTCTCTCTCTCTCTCTCTCTCTCTCTCTCTCTCTCGCAAAACATGATAGAGCGGTCTGGTGGGACAGGAGGGAGAGAGGGAAGTAATTTGAACTTCCTCGCACTTTCCAACACAACAAATTCCCGTAGGTGAAGGAGGCAGAGGGTAGAGGGTGGACAGTCGGTAGAGTGGTGGGTGGAGTGGAGGAAGGAGTGGTGGTATCAATAAAGGAGCGTTCTTGGGTCAGGAGGGCGAGGAACACGGGCAGGAAGAGCACGGGAAGCTAAAGAAAAAAAGATGAATTGTGAACTTAAGGAAAAATGGATGAAGATCTGAAGGAAGGAGAGATGGGGTCGATTGAAGCTAAGGCTCGTATTCTGAAACACTTTTGTGCTTCACCTCCACTATTGCAAAAGGCTTTATATTTACAAGAGATTTTCAAAGGTGTTTTTATGGTCTAGGGTCAAAGTGACAATATTGATACATTATTAACTGGAGAAATACTCTTGAAAATCCCGCTAATCATCTTTGTGGTCTTTGAAAACAGTCGTGGTGCGAGAGCAAAGCGTTTCTGAATACAGATCTGAGTAATGCCACTGGAGGTCATTAGCGTTAGTAAGATCGTGTCTATGCAATTACTGTTTGTACTCCTGTGGTGGTATGGCGGCGAGGGATTTTGTAAAGTTTTAATCTCAAGACTCATGAAACCTTATGGATCATGAAGTGAGCTAGTTTTGGAGAAATTAATGTACAGTATTATACAAAGAGATTAAAAAAAAAAAAAAAACAATCAACAATCAACAACAACACTTTACTCTACGCACCATATTACCATAGTGAACATTCACCCCAAACGTTCTGGACAATACAACAAATCATCCCATTTCCAACAGTTAACTCGAACACCAGAGCACAATACACGCCATTACTTGACCCATCACGCCGCACACCCCTCGTTACTACAGCGATATCCCAGTCCGTAACACGCCACCACTACCCACCCACCACGATCTCATAATACAATGTGTACACGGCGATTTGGGGAATGAGCAGTTAGTTGTACATGTGTTTGCACGAGACAGGAGGAAAAAAAGGTTTGCGAGTGATAAGTATATTGTATCTGTTACTATTCATCCTTCTGCCTGTTCTGATATAAGTAACTATCTAACGAATTGATTAACTGACTAGATAACTAACAGGTAAACTAAATGAAAAAAAAAAAAAAAAAAAACTAACTAGAAAAGAAGAACGAAAGAAAGAAAGAATGAAAGAAAGAAAGAAAACAAATGAGAAAAAAATAAGAATACGACACTTCGAAACCAGTGAAAGTAAGAAGACCTCAACACAAAGGACTTAAAAGGCTGTTACTCGTGGGATGGATCTTAATGCTGTGGAGATCTCTGCTCTGTAACTGCATTCTGTGACTGGTGTTGAGAGGAAGCAGCATCAGCAGAGGAAGAGGAGGAGGATGCGGCAGAGAAATGAGATTAACAATTCATAACTCACCACTAAACACACACACACACACACACACACACACACACAGAGGTTGCGCCGCGGTACATGAAATAGGCGGAAAAGAAAAATGAAAGGGAAGACGAGGTGGAAGGGAAGCATATTAGCGAGGAGAAGGAGGGAGGGATGGAAGGGAGAGACGGAGGGAGTGGAGGGGGTGGAGGGAAGCGGAAGTGTTGCGCCATGAGTGTGGGCGGAAGTACGCCATCCAGACACACGCCTGGGAGGGAGTGAGGAGTGAGGAGTGAGCAGCGTGGAGGGTGTTGCTCTACTACGGCGTCACTTTCCTTGACTTCGACCCTCACGTCCTCCGACATGTCATACCATACAAGTGAACACAAAGGAAGAACACAGTAGCAGCAGCAGACCTGGGATTTATTGGCCATTCCATAAGTAGCCGTGTTTTTTTTTTTTTAGTGAAACGTACTGATTTCGATGTTTTTTTTTCATCTACTTCTTGTTGTTTAATTAATTTTTGCATCATTGGTAGAAACAAAAGAGATTATAAAAAAATGCCAACTGAAATTAGATTAAGTTTGCTGTTCCATTTTTATTTATTTATATATTTATCTTTTGTGATACCAACGAATATGGTCGACTTTATGTAGATGAAATAAGTGAGAGAGAACAACAGAAATGCTCAATCATAAGCTACTTAATCGAGAAAAAAAGGTGTTTGTTATTCTTTTGGTGTTTGTTGTCCCTGATGGATTAGTACTTATAAAACACTTACTGCACACTACACTTCATTATCATAGCTACCGTGTGTGTGTGTGTGATAGTAGTAGTAGTAGTAATAGTAGCAGTAGTAGTAGTAGTAGTAGTAATAGTAGTGTAGTTGTTGTAGTTGTAGTTGTAGTAGTAGCAACAGTAGCAGTAGCAGTATCAGCAGCAGCAGCAGTTGTAGTAGTAGCAGTAGTAGTAGTAGTAGTAGTAGTAGTAGTAGTAGTAGTAGTAGTAGTAGTAGTAGTAATAACAGTAGCAGGTAGTGGCAGTAACGGGATCACAACAACACAGACATTCGAATCCCGTCGTCTTGTCACGGTTCATTGGGCTACAAAACTTGACGTGAAAGACATTATTTTCTACGGAGATTTGAATATGAATGTCATTATGGCCTCAGAGAAGCACCAGCGCGGCGGTGCGTTGGGAATCAATTTCACGGTTCCCTACACAAAGTTTACGAGAAAAATAAGAGGCGGAGAGGGCTGTAGGAGTGTACCTGGGGACCCCGCGCACCTAACCAGCGGGAAAGGTTGTTCACAAGGCCGCGCTGTACCGAGATATACTTTTTTTTTTTCAGCTGTGGTTCACATTTAACAGAGTAATGAGTAATGGGGAAATTACAGAGTATGGGAGGAATAAGAATGCGAAAAAATACAAATGTACAATAGAAGATAAGCATGTGGAGTCAAAACGTGTATTCTCTCGCTAGCTAAGGTTAACAGTTTACAGACTATTGAGTAAGGGGAACTTACGAAAGAGGAATATGGATGTGACGAACAAAATGGCATTAGAAGATAAAAGTGTTGGACCAAGACGTGGGTTCTCTCGGCTACAGTTTACAGTTTACTGATTATAGAGTAAGGAAAAAAATGATCAAGTACGGAAGGAATATGAATGTGAAAAATAGAAAGGCAGTAGATATAGCGTTCAGGTGATCAGATAGGTTCTTTATTCGTCATCACTCATTATCATATGTCCAAAACGTATAGTGTAGGACAAAAAGGCATCATTTATTAGGCGCCATCTAGCCAGCATTTGTGTGAGTGTTGTCAGAAACAAATTAAAGAAGCATGTCTCGCGTCCTGGCCCCATGACTTACTTTTCAAGCAAACGCGCGCTGACAGAACGAGTCGCCGCTGATCGGGCGTGGAAGGAAATCAATTTCAATTCCATGCATATAAGGGAAGTGATACCAAGTGATGTCTGAAGGACGTGACTTTCACTGGGAAGACGCGGCGCTGGGGATGGCTGGCCCGTGCGGTGGCTGGTGCGGGGGCGACGGAAGAAAGGGATGGGGAAGGAGGACGAGGGGCAAGTAGGGAAAGTTAGAGATGGGGAGGAGACTGACCGTTGCGTTAATTTGAGAAAACTGAAGAAAACGGGTATTTGAGATCTTCGGAGGTCGGAAGAATGCGGTCATGTTTTTTACTTCGAAACGTTGCGAGTACTTTGGTCAGAATGAGAAGGAGGACGCGGCGGTAGCGAGGATGGCAGTGGTGGGGGGAGGAGATATTGTTTAGACTAACTTTTGCTTTCGGTGAATGTGATGGGTGGAGAGAGGCTGGGGATGAGTGTGATGATGGAGGGAGGGAAGCAGGGGGGAGGGGTACGCTTTATATTATTTTACTAGTTCCATATTATTATTATTATTATTATCATTATTATTTTTTTGCTTTTATGATCTAACCCTTATCTGTCTTTTGTAATATTTTGTGATCTTTGCATTGAGTTTCTATATGAAATACGGTTCTTCCTTCATTCCTGTTAGTTATTTTCATGTTATTATCACGTGTGCTCAATCATTTGTAACCAAGAAATATAAAGATTGTTTAAAATTGTGGTTAATCCTCATTGCCTTGTTCTTTAGGGAATGTCATCTTCAGTTGACCTTTTTTCTACGTTTTCTCCTCCTTTTTATTTATTCATTCATTGTTATTTTTTTCTAGTCTGCGAAAACAGATCTCAAGAAAAGAATCTTAAAATCTTAATAACTTTTAAGGTTTTTCTTAAAGCACTGTTACATTTCTTTTGTACGAATAAAACAAAGCAAACTTAACTTTAAGTAACCCTTAGGTAGGTAAGGGCCGTAAATGAAACATCGCCGCCTCTACTCACAGCAAACTCTCTCATGTCCCGTCGCCGCCCCTCTCCCCAGCTTTCTGTGGGAGGAGGGAAGGGGGCTACAGTTGTGGGTCATCTAAGAAAGGCCGGCGGGGTGGGGGAGGGAAGGCAGTGGTAGGTCAGGTGTAAAACTGGACCACTTTCCAGCGCATTTAACCGAGGCCAGCGGGAAGCAGACGCGCTCAGGTGGGATGTGGGAGGCGCTCAAGGAATGACATCTTTGTAATTGGATTTTTATCGTAGCAACACGACCAATAGAAATATGAATGTGTTTGCATCTCTCTCTATATATATCCATTTCATACTCGCCTATCAATGCTTAAGTAAAAAAGTGCGTATATTTTGTATAAATGCATTTATCCGTATGCGTCTATTCATTAATCTGTCTGCACAAAGAAGAGTCTATATATGAATTTGTTGTATGTATATATCACGCATGCATGTACTCATAAGTGTATATATCTACGTATCTTTTTTACTGTGTCTACTGATCTGTTTGCATTATACTCACTGAGACAAATAATACAAACGAGTAAACATGAACAACCTAATTACCACCACGTAACTTTCTATATAAGTTGATTGAGTTTATATTACGAAAGTGTGAGACGCAGCAGTCACTCCGGCAGACAGCAGGGCTCGTGGTAGTGGCCAGCGGGGCTCCTGCACGTAACCAATAGTCTTAAGAATGCAGCGGTCGTTGAGCCGCGGCGTTGCGGCGTTGTGGCGTGGGAGCGAGCCAAGAGCTGCGTCACACATGCCTCAGCTTGCGCCGCTTTGCTATTTTTCACCTTCATTCTTCGTACGGTTCCTGTTGGCCGGGTCTCGTTCAGCCACATTACCTAAGCAACAGGTGGGGGAAGTTTATGATCATGCTCAATTGCACTAAACCTCTGCCACGGTGAGAGGAGCCGCCAAGTATTCCAGAATATTGAAATACACAAGGTAGCTGAAAGGACGAGGGGACTTCGTTGTTGAACTTCTCTCCCTTTCTCTTATTTTCAGATTTATTTGTTAATCTAACAAACAGTCTTTAGATTTATTGCGTTGTAAGCTAATAAACATTCTTATAATGCATAGCTGAAGGCGAAGTTAGTGTCAGCCTCGCCGCGGGCCACGCACAGTCTAACCACGCCTCCACTTCCTCAGACACTCAGGATGCAAGGCTGAGGCGCTGACACCCTCAGGCCACGTTGCCGCTGGGGCCTCGCCACGTAACTGGTCAGTTTCTGAGTGATTGCTTTTATCAACGAGCAGAAGTCAAAACGAACAGGAGTTAAACTGATATTCCCAGTATTTTCCAATTTACAACTCGAAAGGCCTACTGAAGAGGACATCCCAGTGGAGTTCAGTGCATGGCGAGTCATTAAGAATCATTCTGGGAAAATCCATTAATCACTTTGAGCGTCTGGTGGCTGCGGCCCGCGGCGGCTGACACACTTTAGAGACAACAACTTGACTCAACGGTTTGCCATAGGGAATGTTTACTGAGAAGGTGCCTGACTGGACCCACATTGCACCAGTGTGACGCAACGGGATCCAGAGAGAGAGAGAGAGAGAGAGAGAGAGAGAGAGAGAGAGAGAGAGAGAGAGAGAGAGCATATTTCAGGCTGTAACATAGATGACGCAGTGAAGAGTGCAGCATCCGGGAGCTTGAGCAGTGACCAATAAAGAAGGCGAGATACAGTGACATCATCGCTCTCATCATACTGCAGCCTCTGATTGGAGGAGCCAAACATGACGCCACCGCCTCTCCACCAATCAAAAGTTGCTGTGAGATTTCTCCAAGGTGTTGACGGAGTTGCGCAACAGCCACAGCGACTGCACGGAGGTTATTCGCCATAATGACACCCAACTAAGCCCCCTTTCACTACTGCTTCTTTTTTTCTGCTTGTTACATCTACATCATAACAATTTTTCCTCTTCCTCAGTACACAACAAGATAAGAATGAATTTTTTTTTTTTTTCACTTCACGTACTTCCCCTCGATTGTTAAGGGCCACGATTCCTGTATCAGTAGAGCCTCGTGTTTATTGAGGTCACTGAAGGCGAGATTCTTTGTATGTTACTCGACCGAGGCTCAAAGGTAACCCACTGACACAGTCGTGGAGGAAGCTCATGCCGTTGAAATTTAGGTCAGTCGGTGCAAGGAAATACTGCGGCTGAGGATGTGACTTGGAGAGCGGGGGTGTGGCCGGGGGGAGAGTGAGAGCGAGAAAGAGAGAGTGAGAGGGAAAGAGTGCCCTGTAGAATTACCTGCTGCTACAGGTTTCTGGGATCTGGTGGCGACTCAAGAGGTTAGGGTGAAGATAATTTATCACTGTGTGAGCCTTAGAGTTTGGAAGCTTATTGAATCTGGTGTGTTGACTTTTAAAGTACTTACAGTTCATATGATATGAGAACTTACATAAAACTCCAAGAATAGAACATATAAGTAACTACCATGCTGTAGAGTGTGGAGATAGATAGAGAAATGTTTGTGAGGTGAGCTTGGAAGTTTCTGGAAGATGATGTGTCGAAGTGATGCAATGCTTTAAGAAGTAGATACAGTACATGTGATATGGGAACTAGTATAAATCCCAGGAATAGAATGGGCAAGTAGTTATCATGCTATTGAAAGTGGAGAAATGTTTGAGGTGAGCTTGGAAGCTTCTCGAAGCTAATACGAAGTAATGCAAAGGTTCGGACATAAGTGGCAAGGAAACTTACATAAAAACCCAGAAATGGAATGCACAAATAGATTGTCATGTTATAGATGCAGCTATTGAGGATTTGAGCCCCTCCAGTACTGGGACCATGAATTTTGGATATGTTACACATTGACATTTGGAAGGGTCTATGGAGGTCAGAAGATTAATGGCCAGAGTCTGTACTCTGCCTATTTCTACCTAACATCTTCATCCATTAACTTGTCTAATCTTCTTTTCTCAAAGAGAATACTAAAGCAGTCTTAATGATGTAGATGCTGACAAAGCGTGAACTCGTAAACTTAAAGTGGTGAGGTGATGCAAGCGATTGAACCACTGAGTGAATTGAGAGCTCCGGGAAAACGTCAGAAGCGGAAAGGGAGGATGACTAATGCTGTGAGGTAAAGATCAATGAAAAGTGTTTAAGCCTGGAATTTTAGAGTGGATTGGATGCTGAGGTATCAGTTTGGTGTTGCAGAAACTCGAGAATTGTTGAATGAATAAACTGAGAATACGATGCAACGTAAGGGATGGAACAGGATAATAAATGCTGATATACACAGCAACAAGAAGTGTTTGACATTAGATTTTAGTCATTTTGACATTAAGATATTAGTTAGATGGAAATGATGTGAGACCATTTAAACATAAAAAAATGAAAGAGTAAGTGTAATATTATGGACTTAAAAGAGAGTTGAATTTTAGAGTGGTTTCGAGGCTGATACTGCACAAAGTTTTGAGACCACTACGTGAACTGGGAACCTGAAAAAAAAGCCATCAGAAGTAAATGGGTCAGGAGCTGAAGCATTTAAAGTAGGTATGGGCAAAACGTGAAGTAAAATTAAAAGTTCTGAATTGTTAGAGTATACGAGTATTAGTTAAATGACACAAAGACAAAGAAATAGAACGGCAAGGCGTATGAAGTATTTCAGATGCAGAATGTGAGTGTTCGAGGTCGAGAATTTTGGGTTGGTATTGAAGCCGAGAAGTCAAAGTGCCGGCTGGTAAATTCCGGTAAGGTTGGGTACCTCAGAGATACAGATAAAACTTGAAATAAAATTGGGCGTAAATGGATATTGATCAGAATATTTCAGACTGTGAATTGTAAATTTGTCCTTCGAAACTGAGGAATTAGCTTGTTGGCTGGATCTCAAATAGTTTCCAAGAATGCAGAATGTCTTGGAAACTCACACAAGACTCTCAGAATTCGAATGAACGCGTGTATGGAATGCTATGGATGTGCAAAGACTGGAAATTCTGGACTTGTCACAGGGCTGAAGAATTAATGTGCCAGCTCGACCTTAAATGGGTTCCTGGAATGCTGCACGTCTTGGAAATTCAGATAAAACCTCAGAAATGGAATGGACGGGTAGGTGAAGCGCGGCCTTCAGTCTGGGCATCGCTCCCACCGCCAGGTACAGCGAACGGGAGGCAAAAGTAGGTTAGTGAACAGGTGGCCCAAGGGTGGGGGAGGCACGGGGAAGGGAAGGAAGGGTCCAGGGGAAGTCCATTGTTTTTATGTATGTGACCTGGAGGTGGTAGCGGTGGGCCATGTGCGCCGCCATGACGGGTGTTGCTTTCCAGGGGGCGCTGACGTGATGTGGCGTGTGTTGACGTAGGTGGTGGTGGTGGTGGTGGTAGTGGTGGGGACACGTAGCGGTCGGGGAAAAAAAGGCAGGTGTTTTGTAATAAGTATGTATCACGAATACCAAGTAACAATAACACCGAGCAGCAGTAGCAAATGCAACAACAGCAACAACAACAATAACAGTAACAGCAGTAGCATTATCAACAACAATAACATCAGTAGGAACAGCAGCAACAGCAACACAACAACGGCAACAACGATAACATCAATCTATAATACATCCCTACCTGCCTGCCTGCCTGCCTCCCCACCACTCGGTCTCCATTGCAGTAAACTCTCCCAAGACTAAACGGGACGTAGACTAAACTGTTCAGCGTACGGGTCGTGTTGGAATCCGTTAGCACCGTATGAAACCGGTTCACTTCTTCTTGCCTTGTTTTTTTATCTCGTTACGTAAGAAGAGGCGGAAAGATAAACAAAGATAACAAATAATACAGCCGATGTCTATTTATATACTTTCTCTTCACTACGCATATATAACTGTACTGAGTGGATGTAAAGGCTTGAAGACAGAATCACACACTCTTTGGCCATTTTTCAAAGTTATTTTTGTGTCTAACTATTTGCATTTTATCAATTAAGCTTTAGAGTTGTTTAACTATTCTTCTTTTCAATCTAAGATATTTTGAATTTAAAAGTATTGGTTTGATATTTTGTATAATGAAACCCCCCTTATAATTTTCCTTATACAAGTCTGACGTGTGAAGTACAAATCCTATGTAATCGCTTCAAGAAATTCATCGATTTTTTGTTATTTGTGTTACGAAACCAGAGAATGATAAAATATTATTAGTTTTACTCCTTACTATAACTCATTACTACTACTACTACTACTACTACTACTACTACTACTACTACTACTATTACTACTACTACAACTACTTCTCCTCCTCCTCCTCCTCCTCCTCTTCCTACTATTACCACTACTACTACTACTACTACTACTACTACTACTACTACTACTACTACTACTACTACTACTACTACTACTACTACTAAAACTACTACTACTACTACTACTACTACTACTACTACTACTACTACCACTTACTAATACCACTTTAACCACCACCACCACCACCACAAGAATCAGGGGTAGAATCGCAGAGGAAAACATAAAAGAAAGAAAGAGAGAGACAAAGAGGTTCAGATTCAAGACTTCAGCGGTCACTTCGGGATCTGGAGGGGAGCCAAAGTTTGCGTCAATGCCTCACAGTTCTTGTTCTCATCGTATGTCGAGGTTTTCCAGTCATAACTGAACGGGTGTGAATTTTGCCACCAGCATCGCACTTTGATGTTCTACCCCGCCTCTCCCCTCTCTCCCTCCTGACCTGTACAGTGAGGCTTGGGTAAAATTCGAAGGGAGATGGCTGGACCGTAGGAAACAATGTAATAAATGTTATGTTAGTAAGTTTGAGTTAAGAGAAATGTGTCTTAAAGGAAGATGAATGAGAGAAACTGGAACGAAGTAGTTAAGGGAAAAGGAAGAACTGCAAGAAATATGTTAGAAATAGTATGCTAGAAATATCCTACATAGGAGAGAAAAAGAGGACTACGATAAATATACTAGAATTACGTTAGAAATATGTTAGAAGAGTGACAATATGTTGAAAAGGAGAGGGAAGGAGAACTGCGATGATTATGAACCTGACTGGATTAGACTGGATTCAAATGACCTAAATGAAACCAGGAATAGGTCTGAAGCTACACTTGGATTTGGGGAGGGATTGGCGATTACTGAAGCTGCTACTGGATTTATTGGAGCTATTATTGGAAGCTTTACTGAGACTTAGATGGAAGTAGGTGTGTTGGTGCGAGTGTAGCTGTTACCGAGGCAGCTACTGGGACTGCAGGTATCACTGGGGTTGGGAGTGTTGCTTTGGGAAGAAGGTATTACTGTACTGGCGGTGGGACAAAGGCTGGGAATAAGAAAAGATGGAGGTCAGGGTGTGTAGTGTTGCGTGCTGCTGGAATAAATAAAAGCCACGTGGCAAGGACTACTAGACAAACTCAGTCACACACACACACACACACACACACACACACACACACACACACACACACACACACACACGCACGCACAAAGGCTGACCATCACTCTTACTATTGAGGTCACTATGCAATAAATACTCCGACAGGGTACGTCCACTTCCACTACGACCTTCCCTCCTCCTCCTCCTCCTCCTCCTCCTCTCTTCTTCTTTTCTTCTTCTCTTCTCTTTCTTCCTCAATCTTTTCGCTCGTACCTCTGTCGTTGTTCATCTGTTTCTTTAGTTTGTTCTACTTTTCACGTTCTTTTTTTCCCTCTTTTTTTTCTTTTTCTTTTTTTTTCTTTTTTCTTATCATCAACTACGTATCCTCGACCTATTCTTCTGCTATTGCCCTCAGCTCTTGTCGAACCTAAATCAGATTGACAACAACAACAACAACAACAAGAGCGCCACCACCACCATCACTAACGGCAACAACAACAACAACAACAACAACAACAACAACAACAACAACATCATCATCATCATCAGCAGCAGCAGCAACAATAATCCACGGGACTTTTGCAAGAAGTGGTTCATCTTCTTGAAGCGATACTAAGGCAGGTGACAAGGTGTGATGTGATGGTGGTGGCGGTGGTGGCTGTCGTGGTAATGGTGTTTAATCGCTTTTGTTGCTCTTGGTCAGTTATTTCATCTTACATAAAAAAAAAAAAAAACTAACTCAAACTGAGCCTCTTCTATTAAGCTGTGGGGAAATTACAGCAATCAAAAGAGTGAACAATACAGAGTCCAGATTTCCCTCACGATACACAAGGCTTGCACAACACCTCAGAAATAGCACATGGAAAGCGAAGAGAAAGGGGGGAAGGGAAAGTCTATAATAATAATACTTCAGGATTTTTCCTCCGTATAAATAACTAATCCTTAATTCCTTTTACATAATTAACGTCAGCGAGAATTTTCACGCTGCTTGGTTCATGTCACGTGAGCTTTGTTGCTGAAAAAATCCTGGGGTAAGGGAAGGAACATTACTATCAATTTTAATCTTAATTTTGCTCCCCCCGCCTTTCTCTCTCTCTCTCTCTCTCTCTCTCTCTCTCTCTCTCTCTCTCTCTCTCTCTCTCTCTCTCTCTCTCTCTCTCTCTCTCTCTCTCTCTGCACAATCTCGAACCTCCAGGAAAAAAAAAATATATATATATACGTAATTGCAATCACTTACCTCCGTGACGCGGCAGATGAAGGGACACTGGACACGGGACACGGCCAATTAGCATGCACCACATTCTCCTGCAAATAAAGATCCCTCCTTCAGTCTTATTAGATTCCATTGGACAAAGATAGAGGTTGGTTTAGTAAAATGGACCTGGTTTTGCTCTTGCAACGGGGAAGATTGACGGAACTCACCACACACACACACACACACACACACACACACACACACAAGGAAGTATAAAGGGAAGTAATATACAATAATCAAAGGGAAAGATGGACAATTAGAAATGCAAAAACAATACAAAACTACATTTCTTAAATACATTACGATAGAACAAGATAAACACATCATTATCCAGCTAAACCAACTCAGCCTTCATGATGATACGCAGTCCCTCACTGTTTGAGTATATGCAAAGAGTAAGTAACTTTGCATCAGCCTCTCTGCTTCACCTCGCAAAGTGCAAAGGGCGTTGCGTCATTCTCTTTACTTCACCGATTCCGCACATCCAGCCGTGCATTATTCACACACCCAGAGTCACTCACAGTCATTCAAAGTCACTCGAAATCCACAAACTTAAGCTATGCATCACTACCAGGTCTCTGTCATCGTTTGAAGGTCCAAGATCAAAAGTTTAGGATCAGACATTTTATTCTATTTCATTTTTTTTCTTTTGCTTTACCTATCTGTCTATTTATTTTTATATATGAAACGGGTTAAGCCAGGAGCAATAAAAAAGCGGTGGAAATCCATAAAAAAATACTATTTCAAAAGAATATGGAAAAATACGAGGTGTCCTGAAATCTGCACTCTTGATGATGACATTAATTCTCACGTGTTTGTTCAGCTTCAAACCATTTCGTCTTATACATAGATCCTATATTTTTTTTTAGGTCTTCTCGCCTTGGTTTTGCCTTCTTCCCACTTCGCCTTACTTTCTTTACTTTTCGCTTTCTCATTTTACTTTCCCTTTTCCTTCACGTCATCTCACCTTACCTTCCTCACTCCACAAACTGTTCTTTATCCTCCAGCTTCATCATCAACTCTCATTCACTCTCCTCACTCCCTCTTTGCTGCCAAGATTGACCTGCTACACAATCTTCTCCCTTCCTTGCATTCGCCTCTTCCTACTCCTGCTCTTCCTCCTCCTCCTCCTCCTCTCTTCAATAACTAGGCAGTGTTACCAATCGCTCTTTTTGTCTTTGGTTATTGGCAAAACTGTTTTCTAAATATATATATGCTTTATATTCTCTCTCTCTCTCTCTCTCTCTCTCTCTCTCTCTCTCTCTCTCTCTCTATATCTCTCTCTCTCTCTCTCTCTCTCTCTCTCTCTCTCTCTCTCTCTCATATGCGACCAAATTTGAAGAAAAGACAATGTTATATTATTTTTCCTTTTTTTTTTATATATTCAGTCCTCCTCCTCCTCCTCCTCCTCCTTTATAACTGCGCTGTTTCATTACTTTCCAGACATATCACTTACTCTCTTTTCGTTCTTCGCATCGTTTCCCGCTTTTATTCTTCTTTCAATATTGCCTGTAATTATCCTGTTATTGTTTCTATTTTCTTTTGGTCCGTTTCCTCGTATCTTCTGTGTGATAACTTTTCCTCTTATCCGGTAGTTTATCTCTCTCTTGATTTATAATTTCGTTTGTAAAAGAAATTTTGAATAAAACGAAATACTCTTGAAGTGCGAGTTCCATACCAACCCCACGCATCCACCCTAGCCACTCGCCACACAGTTACCATATACCTAAAGTTATCGGTCTGATATCACACAGGCCGGTGCATGGAAGACATGTTACAGGAAACGAAAGATGATAAGTGTGAGACATGCATAGGAAAAACTGAACATAAGAAAACCTTGGTAAAAACATTGCTAATAGTAATGAAACTATTATAGAAACAAGCAAAGAGGAAAATAAAACGATGCCTCTGAAAAACACAATAGCGAAAACTGAAAATACTACGATAACGATTGATAACGAAACATAAACAGATGGCAATGAATATGAAAGTTTACAGAACAAAACGATGGAACTAGAAAAAAAAATTGCGAGAATTGAAAATACCACGATAACGAATGAGAAAACAACTGTGAGCATTCAGGAAGAAACTGATGTTCTAAATAACGAGACAGCACTTATAATGAACCGAACAGAAGGTCACGAGATAAAATCAATTGACATGAAGAACAGAATGCTGGGACTTGAAAACCAGACGATGGGTATTGGAAACAAAACAGACGCTATGCTAACGAAGACTGCCATTCAGGGGCGAACGATGCAGCGTCTGAACGCAGAAGCCACAGTGATTGAGAACAAGGCTGTGGGTTTACAGGAAAGGAGAGAGAGTCTCCAAAACAAGACAGAAGAGCTATTGGACCAAACTCGGAGTCTGCAGGTCCAGACTAACGCTTTACAGAATAAGTGTTGCAAATCTGTTATTTGGTCTTCAATATCTACTATGATGGTTTTAAGTTGTGCCTGAATGCTCACAGTTTTTTCCTCAATCGTTATCGTAGTATTTTCAATTTCCGCAATCTTTTTTCTCTAGTTGCATTGTTTTGTTCTGTAAATCAAAGTACACGATGGCACAACTTACAACCATCATAGTAGGCATTGAAGACCAAATGCTTGATCTTCAAGACGAAACACTGGAATTACAGAATATGACCGTTGATTTGGAAAACAAGATGACCGGTTTTTACAATGTGACGCTACAGATGCAAAATCGAAACTCAAAGCTTCAAAATGAGATCACTGGACTAGCCAAGACCGTTGGTTTGCATAACAAACGATTAATTAGCCTCAAGAAGAACAATTTACCTCTAAATGATGATGTGTTGTCTTCAAGAGAACTGTGAGACAACAACGAAGGCCGGCGAAACAACGGTACTACTGTGGATGTAGCTTAAGAAGGTAGACCCAGTAACTTGATAATGGATGAACCACAGTAGTGCTGCTGCGACACAGGCACAATAACGATACTACTGTGAATGTAGCTCAAGAAGATAGACCCAGTAACCTAATAAAGGGCGAACCATAGTAGTGCTGCTGCGACATGCAGGTGCAACACTGTGCCCTGAGGTCAGAAAGAAGACTCCTCCTCCCTGTCTGGGAAGCAATAATCCTAATCTCTCACAACCGAATTACTTTTACTTTTCTCTCTTATCTTATTAATTCAGCATCTCTCTCTCTCTCTCTCTCTCTCTCTCTCTCTCTCTCTCTCTCTCTCTCTCTCTCTCTCTCTCTCTCTCTCTCTCTCTCTCTCTCTCTTTTTCAAAACATATGGTTTTTTTACGGGAATTTATGGGCCAAAAGACACCACCTAATGGAGACCTCCCATCTGAAAGCTCAACCATTTGGGAACCGTTACCCCGAGTGGATGCTCAATCTCCCCTCGGACCGGCCAGGATTCGAACCCGTGCTCAAGGTCCCCAGAGCGCATGTGGTTCCACTGTACACTGAGAAATAAGCCGTATAAGGAACGCCTGGAAGCATTAAATCTATTCAGTTTAACAAAGTGCAGGATAAGAGGAGACCTAATTGAAGTTTTCAAAATCTTTAAAGGATATAGCAACCTTGATGTTCATAGATGTTTTACCATTTAGCATTTAGACATAACAAGGATTAATGGTTTTAAGATTACACCCAAACGCTTCAGATCTCATGAGACTAAGCACTTTCTTTACCAGAATTGTTGATATCTGAAATATTTTCCCTTCTTAGATTGTAAACACCAGTTATATTCCATCATTAAAAAAGTTACAAATATTTAAAAGTTAACCCCCAACAAGTTCTCTTCTTGTACGAATAATTTACAAATGAATCTCCAGACGATATCGTTGGTTTGTGTTTGTTTTCTTCTTCTTTTTTCCCCTTTAAGATAGAAAAACAGCTCATTTTCCAGCGAAAATTTTATGTCAGTTTTTTCCATGCTGCATGGTACTTTTTCACTGTTTTTCATGCCAGGGAAAGCTGGAGGGAATGGTGGGTGGGTGGAAGGAGCCTTCTCCTGTACTGTCCTGTCTCTCTTCCCTGTTGATAGTTATTAGTAGTTACCAAGCAGCCTTGAAAGGATCAAAAGGTCTGTTGTTGTTTGGCTCTCCTTTGTATTCCTTTGAAATGTCACTTCCCGTTGCTTCCCCCGGCTTGCCATCACGCCGGTGCTCTCAACGCACCAGTAACGCCTCAGTGACTCTCAAGCACATCATTTCCCCAGAAGGAAATTACGAACGTCATCGCTGACCTAAATATCTTCGGGGTTAAACATACTTGTTTCTCAAGCACAACACACGTACTGGATGGACACTTCGAAGGGTGGAGTGGTGGTGGTGGTGATGGTTGTGGTGCGGTTTGTTAAGGTTATAGTAGAATAGTAGTAGTAGTAGTAGTAGTAGTAGTAGTGGTGGTGGTGGTGGTGGTGGTGGTGGTGGTGGTGGTGGTGGTGGTGAAGGTAGTGGTGGCGGTGTTGATAGTGGTGGCGGTGGTCGTGGAAGTAGTAGTAGTAGTAGTAGTAGTAGTAGTAGTAGTAGTAGTAGTAGTAGTAGTAGTAGTAGTAGTAGTAGTAGTAGTAGTAGTAGCAGTAGTTGTTGTTGTTGTTGTTGTTGTTGTTGTTGTTGTTGTTGTGATAGTTGTTGTTATGGTGGTAAGAGGAGGAGGAGGAGGAGGAGGAGGAGGAGGAGGAGGAGGAGGAGGAGGAGGAAAAAATAAAGAATGCACATGAATATATCTTTACCATCTCGTGTGTGTGTGTGTGTGTGTGTGTGTGTGTGTGTGTGTTTCAATCCACTGCCGCCGTCCGTCACGCCAGCGCTTTTCGACAATAGGCAAGGAGGGGGAGGACGAGGAGGAGGAGGAGGAGGAGGAGGAGGAGGAGGAGGAGGAGGCTAGAGGCATGGAGAAGAAGGAATGTATAGGAACACATAGGAAAGACGAGTGCCAGGAGATCTTGCGACTTATGATGATGTCACTCGTTCACTACACTACAACTATAACAAATTGTATAGTAGGAGGCAAATAAAGGATCGATGAAGCTCCTCCCCACCCACCACTCCCTCTGGCGGTATCTGGCAGGAAATAAAGCGAGAAAATGGACTCTGATTGTTGTTGAGGAGGAGGAGGAGGAGGAGGAGGATGTGGCTAAAGGTGGAGAGGAGGAGGAGCAATAGCGGGAAGTTTTGAACGTTACAAGTGAAAAGAGTATAAGGAAAAATGTGAATCGAGTGAAAAATATCTTGGGAAAATTATATAAGACGTTCAAATCTTTAAGGGTTTTTGTCTGTCTGTATGTCTGTTTGTCTGTCACTATCTCTGTGTATCTGCCTGTAATATACTTTCTTTTTCTTTTTTGTTCCTACCCCAATCTTCATTATGACACTAAGATAACACCTTGAGAAGCACTTATTTCAAACATACTTACTTTCATTTGGAGTAAAACTGAACTTTGTACTTTCAATTCATCAATCTTGACCATCAGAATCTTCAGACCCCTCAAGTTTCAATAGATACAAATAAATATGAAAGCGTTATGGTACCGAGTTATGCATGGGGAGATCAGTAAGGGAGGTAGTGGTGGTGGTGGTGGTGGTGGTGGTGGTGGCGGTGGTGGTGGCGGGGAAGTGTGGCACAGTGCTGTCACTTGGATGATTTATGTTAAGGTTATTCTGCACTGTGCCCCATTACTTCCCTGAGCTACACTGACTGTTTGGGTTATGAGTTTTTGTCAATTCCCTTTGTGACGTGTGTTGTGAATTGTAATGGTAAATATTGCGTGTAGGTGAAGGTGTGGTGAATAGACTAACTCATTTTCTCTCTCTCTCTCTCTCTCTCTCTCTCTCTCTCTCTCTCTCTCTCTCTCTCTCTCTCTAAGTTCGTCACTATCTATTTGCCTATATACTAACCTACCCGTGTATCTATCACTTGTTATGCCTGAGGACACCAGCCATTTCTTTATCGCGGTGACTGCCAGGAGTCGTGCAGCAATAGGTACAATAAGCCGCCGCCCCGTCATCAGGATGCAGACAGCGGTGCACGGAGGGGCCGAGTACCGCAACACTCGCCGCCTGCAAATCTGTACACTTTGGCTCATGCGACACAAAAGCCTAATGAGACGCCTTGTTGTCTTGCCAGTACTGTTTTCAAAGACCACAGAGATAATTAGTTTTCTTCTCATGAGTGTTTGGACTCATTAATGATTTAGTCTGCAATGTACTCTGTAATCAGGTTGTTATGGTTGAGTAATAAGATAGCTTTAAAAGGATTATGAATGAGGTCGAGGAAATAAGTAAGTGTGTGTCATACAGGGACTGCCACATCTAGGTGTTGGCGTTTCTTGTAGTTGTCTTATTCATATTTTTATGTTCTTATGTTTTCGATCACTAGATTCATGAAACCACCACAAAAATATCAGAGCCACAAACACTGACATCAATCTGAACCTGTTAAAAGTAGTCGAAATCAGAAGAAAAACCTGAAATGTTTGAGAATACGGTTCAGTGTTGAGATGCTCGACGCAGCAACTAACACTTCCAGTTCTGCGCGCCGACCACGCCCGCTTATTCATATAAAACTGAGGCAGGGAGGTGCACAGGAGTGTGTGGAGAGAATACATGACATAGGCAGCACTTCACAGTCTGCCATCACTGTGCAAACACCTGCCCCACCAGGACAAACACACCGGCCCAGGTCAACTCACCGCCGGCAACGATCACACGCGTTTAGCAAGAAAAATATAGGACGAGAGTGGAAGGGTTGAGTTGGTGGTGTTGTCGTGGGGTAAATACCTACGAATAGGGCATAGGTATTGCGGGGGACGGAGAAGAGGCAGAAAGATGAGGGAACACAGGTTTTCATCAGAATAGGAGAGTTGAAGGAGGTACGTACCTAGATGATAGGAAAGGGGTTTCATTGGCGAGAGAGAAGTGACTAAAATGTGGGCTTAATAGGATGAAGAGAAAGATAAATAATTTAGGTGGAAGATGCCGAAACTTTACAAGGTAGGGTGGGAGAGAGTACAAGAGATTAAAAAAAAAGTAAGGAGGGAGAAGACGCGGGTTGTATGGAGAAGGAAGACAAAACATTGCATGAGGGGGAATAGAAACAAGATCTGGAGGATTCCCTGCCTTCATTCCCGCACAAAATGAAGTTCTAAATTCACAAGTTTCTCAGTTCCTCTCATCACTGTATCCACACGACACCTCGCCAGCCAACCCTTGTGCTCGTGACGCCAAGAACCAACACTCTTGAAGGCAGTCATGCGCGACCACTCCACGCACGTCCACAGTGTGTCCACCGTCATGCACTGAGCCCCCCTCCTTCCACAGCCTCCACTTCTCTCCACTCCACACCATCCATCCCACTATCATCATTAGTGCGGCCACCACCACCGCCGCCGCCATCATCAGCACCACCGCTGCCTCTTTTTTTCTTTTTCTTTTTTTTTTGTTCCTCTTCTTTTGCTCCTTGTTCTCAGTGTAATTTTCCTTCTCATTTTTCCTCCTTCTTATCTCCTTCTTCTCCTTTCATTACTTATTGTTTTCTTCTCCTTTCTCTTCTTCCTCCTCCTCCTCTTCCTCCTCCTCCTCCTCCTCCTCAATCACTCCAACACCACTCAGTATAGGCAAGACAGTCATTTGTCATAGCCATCTTCGTAAAGACCAAACGATCTGTTACTGTTTCTTCTTTCTTTGTACTCCATCATGAACCTCCTCCTCCTCCTCCTTCTCCTCCTCCTCCTCACTACTTTCTAGGACGTGGTCAAAATGCAGGGCGCGTCCGAAGCAAGATTTAATTCCTGTGTGTATGCCATATTCGTCTCTCGTTCTCTCTGCCTCCTCCCTCTCCCGTCCCTGGCTCACCCGCCCTTTAATTTCGGCATCAACTGACCATTGCGCATGTCAGACGCTTATTGTTGCCGCTGACTAACTGGCGGACGAGGCATAGCAGTGGTGCGAGGGATGCAATTAGCAGGTGTGATACCGGTCTCTCTTTATGGGAACCCAAGCTAGGGATGAAGACGTAAAGTGTGATAAGGAGATTTAATAATGAGTGAAGCTAATATTTACAGTCCACACAGCACAAGGACGTCATCTGTGTAATGGTGACCGCAGGCGAGATGCAAGAAGTTCGGGAAGAGTTGGTAAAGTAAGAGGGAAATGTCCGAGTAATAAGAAGAGGTGTTTAATACGCAGGCCGAGAAAAAGTAGCCCATCTATATGCTGTCCATTCAAAGCAAGAACATCATTTATATAACGGTGTCTAGAGGCAAGGTCCGAGAAGAAGAGAAAACATTAGTAGGAGAAAAAATGTAGCGAGAGAGGGAGTAAATTAGACAACAAACTGAGCAAGTATATGTAGTCCACTCAGAAGAGTCTGGAGGCAGGGCATGGGGAAGCAAGGAAACACTAACCAATAAACGGAGAAAACTTAAAAGAGATTAATCTTATTGACAGACAAAGTATATAGTATGAAGTGAGAATAAAAACTAGTCATATATTATAGGATTGAGTCAAGGAAAGAGTATTAAGATTAGATTAGGTTAAGGGTATAAGGACATTAGATAACAAAGGAAGCTGCAAAGTGATAGTCCTCGTATGAAACAAGCGTGTATGAAACTAAGCATCATTATTGCAGAAACACTCAAAGGCAAGGTTAGCTAGATTGAACTATCGGGTTAGGTATCATCTCAATACAGCGCTAAGATGTTCCAGGGTTAGCAAGACTAAATTAGGTAAGCTAGTCACCATTAAAACGGCGTTGACTCACGGCAAGGCTAGCAAGATCAGGCTACGCTGTGTTAGCTAAAGCATCATCAATACAGCGGTGACTCAAGACTGAATAAATGAAGTTATGACAGTTTGAGCATAATCAGCAGAGCGGTAACTCAAGGCAAAGCAAACGAGATAAGACCGTGTTATATCAGGTTAAACATTACCAACACACAGATGACCAGAGGCAAGGTTAGCTGGATACCGATTATGATGTTGAGGGGAAAGAGAGAGAAATTCAGAACCCGTCCTGTCCGCGATCCACCGATGAAACCTGCCGAGTATAGATAGTTTCACCATTTTTCCTGATCCACGCTAGGCAGCAAATGTGCGGGACCCACAAAGCGCAACACACACGCTAACCGGACTCCTCCAGGTCTGACTCAACACGCGAGCTAAAGAGAGAGAAAGAGTAAAGATGAAGAAGAAAGAAAACAGTAAAAACCAAACGAAGAGAAAGTAAAAATATTACATCTTGAGAGATCATTTGAAACACAGAAAACGTAATACAAGGCACGAGCTAACAAGTTTCAAAAAGTAGGTTAAGAAAGAGATACTGCGTTGGTGGAGGGAAACTCTATGAAAAAAAGAGTTAGTGTTACGAGGGAGAAGAAAAAGATGGAGTAGGAAAAAAGTAAAAACGAGGGAATGAAAGTAACAGTAAGTACAGACACACTGAACCGTTTCACTCTCAACGGAACGAATGGAGAGTGCGAGTGTATGTGTGTGTGTGTGTGTGTGTGTGTGTGTGTGTGTGTGTGTGTGTGTGTGTGTGTGCGTGTGTGTGTGTGTGTG
>CM035203.1:19773974-19790113 GCA_020233015.1 Callinectes sapidus | reverse complement strand
TTCTTCACTGTTTCATTACTTATTTTTCTCTCACTAAAACGTCTTACCTTTCAGTTGCATAGATTTGTTAATTTCCTAAACACACACACACACACACACACACACACACACACACACACACACACACACACACACACTGCGTAGTGTAGTACGTAGTTAGCTCGCTCGGCTCACAACCGAGAGGGCCCGGGTTCGAATCCCGGGCGCGGCGAGGCAAATGGGCAAACCTCTTAATGTGTATCTAGCCCCTGTTCACCTAGCAGCAGCAAGTAGGTACGGGATGTAACTCAAGGAGTTGTGGTCTCACTGCCCCGGTGTGTAGTGTGTGATGTGGTCTCAGCTCTACCCAAAGATTGGTCTATGACCTCTGAGCTCAGTCTGTAGGGAAAAGGCTGGCTGGGTGACTAGCAGGCAACTGCGACAGTGAATACACAAACTCACACACACACACACACACACACACACCAAAAACATCTGCCAGGTGAGTCTGTAAGGCGTAGATTTGGCGCGGCTCTGCCAGGTCGCCGCTCATGCCCTGACACACTCTCCGCGCCTGTGGCCAGGTCAGCTTTTTCTTATTCATGTAGAAACACTCGTGGATGACCTGTGTGTAAGGGTAGGGGCACGCCACCACTGTCAGGGAGACCAGTGGACGGCAGTGAATCCCCAGCAAACATATTCTTAAACACTTGCAACACATCTCGATAACATTTTAAAGTTCCTAGTTGAAGTGACGCGGAGGTTTTCATTATTCTAGTGACCGATGATAAGATTTCTGCATTATGAACACGAAAAACACTCTTGAGAAAACGGTTAAACATCTCTGTGGGTTCTTAAAATAGTCGTGGTGAGAGCACAAAGCGGTTCTGAAAGAATATAGACCAAAGAATCCTTCACGTTTCTCTTTGGCAAAGTGAACAAAGTGACACCAAATATTAGTCTTACTTTTCAGATATCATAAAATCCTCATTATTGTACGTTCTAATGGAGCAGTAACAGTTTCTTCACGAGGCAGCAACGACAAGCGCCCCTACCTCGAGCGGCGGTGGCGGCTCTTCGCAGCAGCTGAATGAGGGTGGTAGCCAGGGTCTCCCCCTCCTGGCCGAGGCTCTCTGTGGAGGGTGGATACGCCTGAGTCACGGCCGGTGTGCTGCGGTGGCCGGTAGTTCACAGTCTGCTATTTCAATATGATCAGTTTATTGTTATTTTAATCGTCATTAACAGTACTGTTAGTGGTTTGGTATACATGCCAGTACTGGTGTTAGTGCTTCATCATTATTATCAGCATCATTATAATTGCCGCACAACAACAGTGATGTTTATTCATCCAATAAACTTTTAAACAGATAACCCGTGACTAAACATGAAAAGCAGACCTAAATAAGGCAGTTTCACGTCATACTACCACTCATATTAAGAGTTTTTTACTCATTGATGGATACACCAACTTTAAGTTTATGATCAAAATCGTCTTTAATAAGACAAAAAACAAAAACACAAACACAGCTATCATTGTGGTTCATCACGGACAGCAGAGCAAGTAGAGTTGTCCACCACCACACCTTGGGACAGGATGACTGACTTACTGACTGACGCTTCGACAAGGAAGTCAAATGGCGCACCTTGAGGCAGCACAGCGGGTGGTGGAGACGGTGAGGGAAGCACGTGTGGGTCAGGTGTGATTAGTTCCTGCTTGAGAGCGGCGGTCTGCTCAATGGGGACTCCAAGGCCCCGCGCCGTGACCACCAGCAGGAGGAGGAACGTGTGGGGCATTAGTGCCGTTGAGGAGACACTGAGGAGAGACGGAGTGGAGCAGCGGCGAAGGGACAGGACAACGAAATGCCCTGTGGCGTCTGTGTCTTGGCGTTGTTGCAGGCCAGGGTGAGGTGGTGCGGGGTGGGGCGGAGTACTGATGAGGAGAACAGGCATCTGCGCATCACACACACACACACGCACACACACACACACACACACACACACACACGAACTCACGAACGCTTGGAGTGTAAGCGATTTAAGAATTTTCCTTGTATAGCAAAATGAATATTAATTAAATTATCTCGTGCCTTTGCTTTGAATCACTCGCTGATTGGTACTGGGAAGCCTGGAGGTACTCATCTCCTGTTCCCCTCACTCAGCAGCATCTGTTTATCCTGGATAGCTACTCATTTGTCTTCAATGACCTCGCGGCGTTTCATTAAGGACTTTTACAGCTGCGTGGCGCCAACACAACCTAGTATGTGACATTAAAGACGAGAAGCACGTGGAAGAGAGCTGAATTTGACCCTTATGGTAGTCTGTACCTGCGTCCCTCTTTGTCTCGTTCTGTCGTACCTGAAACGTTCATTACCAGTCAATTTGCGAGAGATTATGAAGCAGACAGGAGCCTCTTAGGGGGTAGTCGCGATGCTCCTCCAGGCACGCCGGAAGCTGCATCAGCGGGACGGGCGCCACCGCCACCAGGCACGCCACACACACACACACACGCACACACACACACACACACACACACACACATTCATCCTACCCCATAAGACCAAAGGCAAAACCCAAACCAGCTTAAACCAATTTGAAGGGAAAGAATAACATTTTATACTACATATTATAGTTACTTCCTGGGATTAGTGGCGATGTTAGTAAATTTGCAGATGACTAATTAAGGACTGTCACGTTTAGGCCTGATAGCGTCTTGCAGTCCCCCTCCCCCTACTTTATATTTTGAAGTTCTTAGGACCACGACCAAAAGACCAAGACAAGACCGCCCCACCAGTCTCTCTCACCACAAGCCGCCGCGCAATCACTCACCGCTGTCTGTTGGCCTGCTGCCTGAAGGAGTAATGGTTGACGTCACCAGTTCGTCACCACTCCATCACCACTCCTTCACCCAATCATTTTTTCCCTCCCCGACTTTCCCCTCCAGAGTGACGAATGAGGAAAATATGAAAAGAGGAAAGATTAATAATTTACCCAATGAACAGAATCTCTCCGTGATGAATTTTGTGGGTTTTCCGTCCCAGCGATGCATTTTTTCTTTCTGGTATTCGAGTGTGGCGCGGCTGAAGGGCGATGGAATGAGAGCGAAGGGGAAAAAGAGGGAGGAAAAAGAGAAGATCAAGAGAAGAGAGGCCGGAAATGAGGACGCGGAACTGCGGTAAAAAAGAGAAAAAGACTGACGGTATGGGGCAATGACGAGAGAGAGAGAGAGAGAGAGAGAGAGAGAGAGAGAGAGAGTCAGGGGAAACATTATAAACAAAGACAGAGATACAAAGAAGCAAAAGAAAAAAGAACTAAAAAGAGAAAGATACGCCAAAAGACCAACAAACAAAACGAAAACAAAGGAGAATTAAAAAAACGATAATACTAAAGAAAATAAGACATATTGGAAGAGGAACGAGGAAAAAGGAGGGAGAGTGGGAGGGATATTAATACTAGCGGGTGGCGGGAGGGAGGGAGGGAGGGAGGGAGGGAGGGAGGGAGAGGGAAAGAGGGAGACGGAGATAAAAAAGAAAAAAAAAAAAGAAAGAAGAGGGAACAACTCAACTTTTTCACGCTCTGCTGGCTGCGACAAAATATCACGAACATCTCAATTCAAGGTTATCAAGTCACACCATCTTGGAATCATTTTAGTGAAGCAGTTGGTGTTATTCTTGTTCCCTTTTTTCAGTTATTTATGGAGTACGTGGAAATGTGGCATGTTGGTTACAGGTTATAGGGTTTTTATACTTGATCTAAAGGATTTACTGCAGTCTGTCTTGCTTTTGTGCTTCTGTTGTTCACGGTGGATGGCAGTAAGTGGAAATATATAATGATTTTCTCTTTTGAAGTATACTGCCACGTGTAGCCATGATGGGGTGGGGGGGGGGGGGGGGGCGAAGGAGTGTTCCCGGAGCTTCCCGTCTTGTAATCTTACGTTTCTAATCTCCGGAGGCGTCCCCTTGATTGCAGAAAAAAAAACTAAAAAAGATGACAAAAGACAATGGATAGAATGTTTGAATTTCTCCAGCAATATAGAAAATCCTGCGTCATTTTGGCTATCAATGTGCACTTTGTTATTACTCTTTTTTTTCAAGCGTATTTGTCGATCGAGAAATACGTTTATTGGAGGCTTTAAAAAGGGGTCAGGAAGGCAGGCATCGATCCGGAGAGGCGAGGCGAGGTGAGGGGAGGCACACTAAGGGGAGGAGGCTGGTGGGACTGACCTCGTGTGTGTGTGTGTGTGTGTGTGTGTGTGTGTGTGTGTGTGTGTGTGTGTGTGTGTGAGAGAGTATGAAAAATATTGACATCATTAATTACTGTTCTTTGCTCTTCTTCGTCTTCCTCTTCTTCTTCTTCCTCCTCTTCTTCGTCCTCTTCTTCTTCCTCTTCCTCTTCCTCCCATCTCTTCCAAACATAAAGCCCCACCATTCTTCTTCCCCTTCTCCCCATCTCTACCTCCTCCCTCTAATACACTACCTAATTCTCCTCTTCCTCTTCTTATACCTCCTTTTTTTTTGGTTCCCCTACTACTCTTCCGTTCTTTCCTCCTCTTCCTGCTCCCCTCCCCCCTCCTCCTGCTGCTACTCCTGCTATTCCTTCTCAACACAACACCCACCGTCCCGCCATTCACAAGCCACTGCCGCCGGAGATAGGGGGGCGTGTGGGTCTCTCGTTTAGTAACCCGATACGTCGATATGAAAGTTAACTAGCCGATAGACGAGTTTAATGACGCGAGGAGATAACGACGCTGAGCTGGGTCATGGGGCTCGTAAATCATGGGAGGTGACTGCATCATGTGAGCCACGCGTGTCCCATCCATCAAGGCCCCAGGGAGGAATGTATGGCGGCAGCACAGAGATAGAGAGGGATAGATGGAGAGAGGGAGGGAGTATGTGAGTATGTGAGGATACAGGAGGTAAAAAGGATGAATGGATGAAGACAAGGTAAAAATTTGAGGGTTACAACAAGGAAAAGAGGGGAAATTGATGTGATACTGGGGAAGAAGAGAGAGAGAAGAATGTGAGATGAATAGTACATGTTGTGGTAAGGAAAAGAAAAAGAAGTAAATTAATGAGGTACTTATTAAAAAGAGGGGAGAAATAATATGAGGTGAAAAAGGAAGGTTGTAGTAAGAGGAATAGGAGGAAAAATAAATTCGAACCTGGTGGAAAGATAGAAAAAAAAGGGAAGTGTACGAAACGAAAAAAAACAAACAAACAAAAAAATAGTGAGCAACAATACAAAACGAAATGCATAAGAGCAAGACAAAATAGAAAGATTTACACACACACACACACACACACACACACACACACACACAAACAAAAAAACAATCAAAACACCGCATACATTTCCTCAATAACCAAGTCCTAGAAGTACCAAGCCACCACAGCATCACCATTACTATCCCTCTCCCCCCCCCCCCCCTACCACACCGTCACTGCATCCCTCCACACGGCAGCCATTCCCTCTTCCACCAGCCCCTTCCTCACCACGTCACTATCTCCTGGATCAAGGGTGACGAGCTGCCACCAAGAAGGAAGGAAGGAAGGAAGGAAGGAAGGAAGGAAAGGAAGGGATGAAGAAAGCGCAGCAAAAATAAGGCCACGAGAGACAGGATGCAATGAGAAAACCAATGACGATTCCTTTCTGCGAATAGAAACAAATAGATAGACAGAAAGAACAGACAGCCAGATAGATAGATAGATAAATAGATAGGTAGATAGATAGATAGATAGATAGATAGAAAGATAGATAGATAGATAGATAGATAGATAGATAGATAGATAGATAGATAGATAAATAGATAGATAGATAATTAAATATCGAAAGCAAACTAATGAAGAAAAAACCGTAAAACCAATAATACACAGTACAAAGAAGCTGCATTTCATTTGCCCGTGACTGATAAGACCATTAGCATGATGAAAGTCAAAGAGGAGGAAAAGGGTAAAGGGTTTCGAAAGGAAGGAGGGAAGAACACGTGATGGGATAAAGTTCAAGATTTTACAGATATTCCGAGATTGCGCAAGAGGAACGGAAATGTATGATGGTGACTGAGCGTAAATAGGTGTAAGAGAAAAGGGGAAGGTTGAAGGGGAGGTTAATGAAGATCACAGTGGTCATGTCTACTGAGGGGCAGATGACTCATGATGATGGGATGTCACGTCAGATTACGCCATGTAACTGTAAATTTTGAAAGGAAGTGAGGAAGTGAGCTGTATCAAATGACATAGGATACCTAGATAGTGGTAGGAATTTAGGTCTTTGCATAGCTATTTGGGGGAAGGAGGAGAAGGAGGAAGAGAAGGACCAGAAACAGGAGGACAAAAACACACACAAAAAAATGCAACGATAAAGACGTCAATGATAAATGCAATGATAAAAAAACAGCAGCAACAAAAACAAGAACTAAGGGAAGAAGAAGAGGAAGACACTGCTCTTAAACCATCCATTCATTATAACTTAAGCTCGTATTCTTAAAACACCTTTGTCCTTCACCTCCATTATTTCGAAAAGCTTGACCTGAATTGACAAGAGTTTTTAAGATGTTTTTTACGGTTCTAGAGGCAGATTGACAAGATTTCCATATTTCTGAATAGAGAAACACCCTTGGAAACCTCGCTGATCATCTTTATAACCATTGAAAATAGTCGTGGTGAGAGAGCAAAGCGTTTTATAATCCGGCAATTAACTACAGTACTCACCCTCATCACAGGAGAGAAAAGTCTGCGCAGCTCGCCATCCATACTTCGCCTCGTACCTCCTGACGAAGAAAACGGGATATCATCTTTACTGCAAAACGGATAATCAATAGAATCTCAGTGAAAGAAACGCGGAAGGACTTGAATATCATGATGATGGAGAGAAGACAAGACTGAATGAAAGGAAGAGAATGAAGTGAGCAAAAAAGAAAGGGAATCTGAGTGAATAAGAGAATGATGAAAGCAGAAAAAACAAAGAAAATTGAATAAAATTGGAAAAGAAAAAAGAGAATGAAGAACATATAGATTTAAAACAAGCACAAGATATATTGGACTGAGAGGCGATGTGGTATGTGGTGAAGATGTATTATGTGAGGTGGAAGGTTGATTATAGCATTACAAGCTTTACTAAGAGATGCCACTGCTGGAGGGTTAGATTAAGTGAAAGCTCCAGACTCCAAAAAGGGAGGAAACCGAGATTAGTGTTGACTTAATCAATCTTATTAAAACTTGGAAAGATTAATGCAAGAGTAAGGTACCTTTGTCTTCATAACAAAGCACCCTTCACTGCAAGAATATTGTATTGTGTAGTTTACAAAGACGTCCTTTGTGTTCTTTAGTGTTGCAATATTTAAATGGGAAAGAACGCAGTTGAAAAAAAATAAAATAAAAGTTGATTACGAATGTGTTTAAAAGTAACTCTGGTTTCTTGCATGTGAAAAAATTACCATAAAAGAGAGCAAATGTTTGCGAAAATAAGAAAATAAAAGTTGATTGGGGGTTAAAAGTTTGGTAATGGTTTTTGAGAGGAAAAATAGTTAATTAATTGCCTCAACAGATCCACAGAGCAAAAACTGGCAACTTAAAAGCAGATCTGTGTGCAATGAGCATTAACGGTGAAAACCATCTCGTGGTAAGGATAAAGGAGCGTTTATGGCAGATGTGGAAAAGTTTTACAATCCACATCGCAATATTACACAAAGGAGAAATGAGAAGGAGAGCTAAACAAAGAGAGATGGAGATATACAAACCGATTAATAAGAAAATATATATAAAAATGGACATAGATAAACATACAGACAAAGAGAGAGAGACAGATAGATAAACAAATAAATAAATAGATAGATAGATAGATAAGCAGACAAGCAGATTAATTGATTACCTGACTAATCTTCAAACTTTCTGTCCTCAGCACTTGTATGATTCACGTAATGAAGCACATGCTCGACCTTTGACCTCCGCTTCTTACTCCCATCTAACTATAATGAATACAGTGCAAGGATTCGCCCGAGTTAGAGGGATGAGAGACTGCTCAAAAATAACTAAAGGACGAAAAATATATCTGACGAAGCTTTAGCAAATTATACATTTATTTTTGAACATATTTATATAAAGACTGTAATGGACGAATAAATGAAGGGATACGTAATTAAGCAAATGCATCAAGATAAAAAAAGGACACTTCATTTTACTCCCATTGTCTTAGCAAACTATATACACCTTTACTTATTTATTCATTTGAATAATAGAGTTATAAATAAACAGATAAACCAATACGTAAATAAGCATAGTAAAAAAAATAATAAGTACTTCACTTTACTATCACTGTCTTTCCGTCTCCTTTAACACACACACACAAACAAAAAACAAACAAAAAAAGTTCAATTCTCCCTGCAAACATAAACAGGTGTCACGTCTCCTTTGCGTCCTTTACTGTCAAGCCTTCCCTCCCCTTTCTCTCCCTGTCCCTTACCCCCTCCCTCTCCCCGGCAGCTGCGTCTCGTGTTCCCCCTTCCCATCTGTCTCCGTCAGCGAGGGGTAAACAAGGAGGGCCACAGGAAACCATAAATGCCTCCTGTCATGGCCCTGCACGTCCTCCTACGGCCTCTATCTGACGGAGGCTGGACGAGGGATGGCGAGGGAGCCGAGAAATGGATGCAAGAGAGAGAGGGTGAGGGACTAAGAGGGAGAGAGAGAGAGAGGGAGAGGGAAGGATAGAGACAGACGGTAGGAGAAAGAAAAGAGGTGAAAGATAGAAATTGAGAGAGAGAGAGAGAGAGAGAGAGAGAGAGAGAGAGAGAGAGAGAGAGAGAGAGAGAGAGAGAGAGAGAGAGAGAGAGAGAGAGAAAGAGAGAGAGAGAGAAAAAAAAAACAGAAAAAAACATACACTTTATAGCACAATAATTATGAAAAAAAGTGTCTACAACTTGTCATATATTCCTCCTCTGAAAGTGGCTGGATTTTTGACATCACCTGAATACTGTTGCGGATTTATTCTGAGGCTCTCTTGATTTGTATTGGTCTTGGAGTCTGGCTTAAGATATCCACTGTCAGGGATTAGCAGGTAGCGTCTCTCTCTCTCTCTCTCTCTCTCTCTCTCTCTCTCTCTCTCTCTCTCTCTCTCTCTCTCTCTCGTCCACATTAATCATCGTTTCTAACATATCATTTTTCCCTTTCTCTATATTTCTTACATTCATGTCTCCCTTCCTCCCTCACCCCCTTCTTCCTTTCTTCCTTCCCTCTCTCCTCTTCTTGTCTTTCTCTTTTTTTTTCTTGTTCATAAATCTTCCTCTCTCAGTTGAGGTGATGGAAGGGGAAGAGAAGGAAGACAGGGAGGAAAGAAGGAAGAAAAGTTGAAAGAACGTAAGGAAGGATTAAGGAAATGAACGATGAAAGGAGAGGAAAAAAAGAAGGAAGAAAGGTAAGAAGGAAGGAAGAACACTAATGAACAAAGGGAAAAAAAGGAGAAAAGTGAAGAAAATGGAAAGAATAAGAATATCACCTACCCCTGATGACTCACAGGAAAATTCACGAAAGAAAATGGAATAACGCGCTGATGAGGAGGGAGGAAGGGGGGACTTAAGAAAAAAATATATATATGTACGGAATAAAATAGAGGACGAACGGTAGGAGAAAGATGATGACAAGGAGAAGACGAAGAAAAATGGAATACAATAAAGAGGAAAGGACAGGAACATGATGACGACAGGTAGGAGAGGCCGCTGGAGGAATGGAGAGAGAGAGAGAGAGAGAGAGAGAGAGAGAGAGAGAGAGAGAGAGAGAGAGAGGAAATAAGAAAAGTGGGGAAAAAAGAGATGAATTCACGTTAAATATGTTTCGTAATGCGCTCACGGCTATAAACCAAATGAAGAGGGAAATAAGCTACTGAATGAGTGGAAAAAGAGAGAAAAGAAATAAGAAGAGTGAGAGAAAAAAAAAATAATGCACGTATATAGAAAATTTAAATATCTTCCCTGATGCACACAAGAACATAAACCAAATGAACACTTAAATGACAAAACTTTACAAGAAAAAAAGAAGAAAAAACGATGAATAATGACCAATAACAACCACCACCACAACCATCACTACCTTCATTAACATCCCCATTCATGCTCTAGTTAATTATGCAAAAATAAGAAAAGATTATCTCCACCTCGTACTATAAAGCGCCGCTGGTGTAGTGGTATCATACAAGATTCCCATTCTTGCGACCCGGGTTCGATTCCCGGGCGGCGCAGTTCGTCTTTTCTTCCGCTACACTGTATTGAATGAATATCATAAACAAATACAGCTCGTTATCGTCTCCTCAGTGTAGGGGAAAGTACAGTATCTCGCACTCTAAACAACCCTTAAGCGATCACTCAAGAGGAAGTGAAGGAAGAGGAGTTGAAAGTTTGTATCTATTTATAAGTAATAGTGGCTGAAATGAGGTCAAAGCGAAACGCAAACGTAATACACACACACACACTACCCTTCACTCCCTCTCTCTCTCTCTCTCTCTCTCTCTCTCTCTCCCCTAATTTATGCAGGAGCAACAAATATAAACATGCACATAAATGAAACCGCGAAAATACAATGAGTAATAAGAAAAACAAAATAAAAGTAGAATACAGAAGAGAAAAGTTCTCCCCCCCCCGCAAAAAAAGGGGGGGTTGAGTTGGCACGGGTCAGCTGGCAATGGCGGAGGGAGGTTGAGTGATGGATGAGGAAGGGAAGGAGGAGGAAGGAGAGGGAAGGAGAAAGAAGGAGGGAAGGAGAGGGAAGAAGAGGGAAGAAGAGGGAAGGAGAGGGAAGAAGAAAGGAGGGAAGGAGAGAGAAAGAGGGGAGGAAAGGGAAGGAGGGAAGGAGAGGGAAGGAGAAAGGAGTGAAGGAGATGGAAAGAGAAGAAAAGAGAGAAAGAGAGGGAAGGAGAGGGAAGGAGAGGGAAAAAGAAAGAAGAAAGGAGAGGGAAGGAGAAGAGAGAAGAGGGAAGGAGGAAAGGGGAGGGAAGAAGGAAGGAGAGGGAAAGAGGGAAGGGGAGGGACGTAGAAGGAAAGAGAGGGAAGGAGGGAAGGAGAGGGAAAGAAAAAGAAAGGAGAGGGAAGGAGAGGGAAGGAGGGATGTACAGCCGTGGGTATCTGGTAAGGCTATGAATCGCAGTGTTGTTATACTCGTTAGAGGTTTTATGGCTGTTCTTATTTTCTATATCTTTACCTTAATTCTTTTCTAGTCTTTTCTCCTTTTCTTATTTCTTTCTTTTTTTGCTCATGTTTCTCCCTTTATTTTTCTTGTGTTTTTTTTTCCTTCCCTCTTTTCTGATCGTTAGAGATATTACAGCTTTTTCTTGATTTGTCTATTTTTACCTTCACTCTTTTATAGTGTTCCCTCCTTTTCTTACTTCCTTTTCTTGCTCATGTTTCCCCTCTTTGTTTTCCTCCCTCTTTTTCTGATCGTTAGAGATATTACAGCTTTTTTCTTGATTTGTCTATTTTTACCTTCATTCTTTTATAGTCTTCCCTCCTTTTCTTATTTCTCTCTTTTCCGCTCACGTCTCATCTCTCTCTTTTTTTTTTTTTTTTTTGTGTGTGTGTGTGTCCTTTCCTCTTCTTTTACGTCTCCTTCTTTTTCTGATGGCAGAGAAACAAGCCAATAGTGAAAACAATTCCCTCCCTTTTCCTTACTAATGAATGTCCTTTTCCCATCATTTTCCCTCTTATCTCTACCTTCCCACTAATAACTTCTCTATATACTCTTACTTCTTTTTCTCGTCTCTGCTCTCTCTCCTTTCTTCCTTCCCTTAGATTAGTCCTTTATTTATCTTCCCCTTTCGTCCTTTCATCACCGGAGTACCTCTCTCTCTTACTCTCACAATAATTTATCACCTGAGCATTCTTCTTCCCACTCCTCTAATACCATCTCTCCTTTTCCTGGGTATGTATAATATTCTTCACTATGTAACTTCCTTCTCTCTTCCCCAGCCCTACTCCTCACTGAGGCTTCATCCTTCTGTCAGTCTTTGTTGGTTTCCTTCTTTCATTGAAAACTTATAGAATCTTGTGCCCTGATCAAAGAAGAAGCAGTACTGATTACCAAAGGATGGAGAGAAGGAAGAGAAGGAGGAGAAGGTGAAAGGGAGAAAGAGTGGAAAAGTAAAGGTATAAGCCAAGGATAATAGAAAAGAAAGATAGTTGCTACATAAGTTGCTACCAGAAATAAAAAAGTGATGTCGATTAATCAGGAGAAATGTGTCGCTAAGTAATCCAGCGAGCTACAGGTGCTGGCGGCAGAACACTGGAGGGCACTGGTGATAAAAGGATATGTTACTAGTTGTGATGGTTACGTGGCTTATTGTGAGTGGAATGTCTCTAATTACCAGTTGTCAGTTTACAAGGTTTTCATGTGTTTTTATTGATGTTATTAGTTGTGGTGGGTAGGTGGCTTGCTGTAAGTTGAATGTCTCCACTACAACGCTCACCGTCAGCCACTAGTGGAATACAGTAACACAACGCTTCCTTCCACTGTGGTTAACGTTTCTCCGTCCCCGCTAACCACCAGTCGTCGGTGTGTAAGGTTCTCATGTGTCCTTATTAATGATGCAGAATTCTTGCTAAACTATCACTATCAAAATAAACCTTCAAAAACTCAATTTCTTCCACTTTATTCTAATCGATACGAGATAAAATCTCAAAAAGTTTAGAAATATAAGATCCGCGAACTCATACGAATCAATCAAATATAAGGAATATATATATATATATATATATATATATATATATATATATATATATATATATATATATATATATATATATATATATATATATATATATAAAATGATTACGCAGAAATTACTTTTACCATACTTATTGCAGAAATCATTGGAAATTTAATAGAAAAAAGCCTCTATAGATACCATGAATAAAGTTGAATAGACATCGCAGTATTGAACATCTGCTATTTATGTATGTATGTATGCATAACTTGTTTTATCCAGTCATAAAATGCTCTTCTGAATTTATCTCATGCGTAACTGTATATTCAGGTGTGAGGCTCATAAAACACTACCTCACTTTTGTACACTTAACACACACACATGTCCCTCATTATAGCTCCATTTCTAGCAGGGACAGTGACGCACACACCTGGTTACCTGTCTGGCGAAAGAAGGTTAATGGTCGCACCTTGCATTGTTCATATCTTGCTTCATTTCCTCTCATCTCTTTTTACCTGGTATGTGTAGTTTTTTTTTACTCATTCCCCTGAGTTCTATCACTTACTCGAGGTATTGCAATCCCTCATGAAGGAAATAAGCGAAGGTTAGGAAACAAAAGAACTCTCATTTGATCCAGTCTTTTCTATCAATGATACTTTTCTCCAGATATTTACGTTACTCACAGTCATCATTTACTGTATCTTCCTACTGGACACTTATCCCATCCCATCCCCCCCCCCCCTCTCTCTCTCTCTCTCTCTCTCTCTCTCTCTCTCTCTCTCTCTCTCTCTCTCTCTCTCTCTCTCTCTCTCTCTCTCTCTCTCTCCATCCTCGCGGGCAGCTTCCTTAGTGGCCGAGCGGGTGACGAGGATGCTGTGAAGTTAGCCTCGAAATAATCCTAATTAGAAACCGTGGATGGAGGAAGAAAGAGCTGAGCAGGAGAGAACCAGGAGAGGAGGAATGCTGCCAGGAAATATGAAAGAAATGAGTGTTGGAGATGGCGGAGAATAAGAAGGAAAGGCAGCAAGGTGGCAAAAAAAGGCGAGAAATGTTAACTTTGGAAATATGAAAATAATGAGAGTAAAAAAAGTGAATGGGTGTTAGTAAGAAGGTAGGATGAAAGGTTCGGGGAAAAAGGAAGGTCTAGGAATGCAAAGTGATAAATAGGAAGAGAAATAAATAAGGTTAATGGAACATGGATACGAGAAGAAATGAAAGAGAACGAAAGAAGAAGAAGAAGTACAATGCAGACAATAATAAAGCAGCAAGAGACAGAGAGAAGACAATAATACAACACACCACTGAGATATACACTAATAAAACAACAACAACACCACTAACCACGGCAAGAAAAAAATGAAAGAGAACGAAAGAAGAAGAAGAAGTACAATGCAGACAATATTAAGGCAGCGAGAGACAGAGAGAAGACAACAATACAACACACCATTGAGATAAACACTGATAAAACAATAACAACACCACCACTAACCACTGCAACACACTACAACACCACCACCACTTCCAGCAAACTAACACAACACAGGAAGTCAGGATCAGTCACCAACGGAGCAACACTTGAACCCTCAACCTAAACCCAGGACAATACTCCCTCTCTTCTCTATCCCTTCTGAGACCTCCACCAGCACTTGATTTCCTCACCTGAGTGGCATGGGAGTCTCAGGAAGATTACAGCCGAGCAGATCAATGTAGGCACTTCTGAACACCTCCAGAAACCCTCAATGAAAACGTGAAGAGAGAGAGAGAGACACATGACACAAGCAAGAGGGGGAAAGGAAAACATTAAAACCGTAAATTCCTTCCTTCCTGGTCTTAATTTCTTTTTAAATGCATAGATGAAAGCAGAAAATGGGAATCTTACTAGAGGATTTAATTCCGTTCATACGCCTCTGGTTGGGAGAGGAAGGGAATTGAAAGAAATGAGAGATAGAAGGGAAGGACAGGCAGAGTGGAGATGGGAATGGGAGGAATAGCAAGGGAAGGGGGAGGGGAAATGAAGCTTTAAGAGGATTAAGAGCGTGGGCGGGAAGGGAAAGGCAAGGTGGGGGAAGGGAAAAAGGGCAGCAGGGACGTGTCAGAGTGACAGTGCAGTAATAGGAGTGGGAGAGGGGAAATGCGGGAGAGTGGATGCCGCATGAGTGAGAGCTGGGCAATATTACGTGTTTTGTCTCTATTACTAGAATAACCACCACCACCACCACCACCACCACCACCACCACCACCACCACCACAACCATCACCATCACCGTCATCTCTTACATAAACAGCAAAATAAATAAAAGTTGCTGAGTTAATTAACCTCCCTGCTCCTGGCCATACGTAGCCTTCCTGGTACTGGCAAGATAAACTCAGCTTGTGGCTGGTAAACATTCACCACACTCGTCCTTACCCCCAGCACTCCTCCCAGCATACGACAGAGGCAGGCAGTATACAGGCAGTACACTTTACAGCTCCACCACCGACAGATGCATCCTCTCCTGCTCCACTCCCGTTCATTCGCTACCCGATGTAGACGTGTACTCAAAATAAACAGCAGACTACGGAGATGTTCTTGTGTTTCTTATCCTCTACCTGTGTCCTGGCTAGAGTGAACACTATACATTCGAATCTCAACATATTTGTGGAGCAGAGAGTCAGTTGAATGTTGCGCGTGAGTTGATTGGCACTCTAAACTGTTCGTGTCATAAGCAGCTTACCGGCGTACGTGACACTGATGCAGCACACGTGTTAGTGTTAATTAGACTAATACTCTTTATTCCTCCTCGTGACACTTGTTTGCATAGTGGGAGTTTTCGAGGGGAGAATAAATAGATAAGTCAGGAATAATGATTTTCCCCACCATCATAACTGTTACTCATTCCGCCTTCTTAATTGTTATTCTCTCCATCATCACAACTCTTCTCTCTGCTATTTCAACAATTCTCTCCACAATTACTCTTTCTTCTTGACGACATTCATTTATTGTGATGTATTTATTTGCTGAGGAGGTGAACGAATGGAGGAAGGCCAAACAAACATGATAAAGTTATAATTATTATGACCATTCAGAGCATTTTGAGACATGGTTTAAAAGTAAGAATATAAAGACATGCACACGGATGATTAAAGAATTCTTAAGGGAATTAAACTCAATTATCACAATTATCAGATGTGGATTCATAGCCATTAATCAGTATTTTGTTTCTCATGATGAATTCATAAATTTATGTACAGAAATATACATGCATATATACATAAACATATAACCTACATACATTCAAATATAGCACATATTTGTCTTAACAGACATAATGATAATAGTAGTCTTTAATTTACATTACCATAATCATGATCCAATAGGATGTTACAAACCTAAATCTAAATTTGTTTAGAAAAGGACGGCCACGTAGTAGGCCAGACAGAGACAGGAATGCAGTATGTCCATGAGGGAAGCACAATAATAATACAAATAATGATAATAATAATAA
>CM035203.1:19738626-19749183 GCA_020233015.1 Callinectes sapidus | reverse complement strand
ATATTCAGCAGAGTAACGAGAGCAAATCGATAATTCCAGAGAAGTAAAGATAAAAGGTGATTGAACATGATACTCTCTTGGAAATAGTTTCAGATTCAACACTTTACACAAAACGAATTAACGAATGAATAATAAAAAATCTACTATAAGCAATTAAATACTATGACATGTAAGTTAAAAAAAAAAAAAAGAGGATTTCCGGTACACACGATAGGTTCCGATTAAATTAAACTCGACAGAACACAATAAAAATATGTACACCTATATAGATAAAAAAAATAAAAAAAACCGAAGGAGTATGACGATAAGAAGGAAGGTTTCTCCCCACCTACGCGAGACAGTTTGTGATCAGGTACGCTAACAAGTATATAAGCTATAGTAAGAAAAGATGTAGCCTCTCCTCCACCCACACACTGTAATAAGCTACAGCAAAATAGCATCATACCTTTCAGAGCTGGGACGCTATTTTCCCGTGAGTTTGGGGTACGATTAAACGATTTTTATTGATATTAAGATGGGTCTTTGGAGGTCAGAAGATTGATGGCCGGAGTCTGTACTGTTCTAATCCACATACGAGTTTCTGAATGTGTATAAAACCATTGCTTGAATATGAATATGAAAATGGAATATGGAAAATGGTACTAAAGGGGCTAAAATGAAACACTGTAGGATAGTAAAGGCTAAGATCCCTCACCACCGATATAATTCTGCACCAACTGAGCAGTAAAGGCGAAGGCATCTCCATGTATAGTGGAAGAAAGGGAACACACACAATACTCCTGACTCAAAGGGCCCCAGTGTCACGTGTCCCGCCCTCAGAGCTACAAGGAAAAGGCGTCATGTGATATATCAGGTTTGGCGAGTCAACACGAGGCTGATTGACTCTTTACACTTGGCGATGGTGACCGATGTTATTGAGTGAATGAGCAGCGGCCAGCCAATACTGCGATGTAGACTCATTATGGCGGCCAAGGACAGACGTGTTTACCCACAGGCGCGAACACACACACACACCCACACACACACACACACACACACACACACAAGCACTCATCCATCCCCACACACACTTATCATTTTTCTGAACTACATATAAGAGAGAGAGAGAGAGAGAGAGAGAGAGAGAGAGAGAGAGAGAGAGAGAGAGAGAGAGAGAGAGAGAGAGAGAGAGAGAGAGAGAGAGAGAGAGAGAGAGAGAGAGAGAGAGAGAGAGAGAGCACGTTACACAAGCATTGTTTATTACCTTTTAACAACAGACTAACTAACTAAGGACACCTTTAATTAACTACATAAAAAGAAAAAAACACATCACCACCATCACCATCACCACCACCAGCACCACCACCATCACCATCACCTCCACCATCACCATCACCACCACCATCACCATCACCATCACCACCACGTCTTTCCTTTACAGCAAACCAAATAATAGTGACCTAATTTCCCGGGATAAGGTTATCGCTTTATGAGGCTGTGAGTGGAGGGAGAATATGGGAGGGAGGGAGTATGGAGGGAGAGGATATGAAGGGACACTCTGAAGGGAGGAGTGTGGGAGGAAAAGGCTATTAAGGACACAAGACTTCACTGGGGTGGTTGGGGATCCCTGTGAGGGTTTATCCTGTGGGGAAGGGAGTATATGAGTGCCCTGATGGTGTGGGGGAAAGAAGGGAGTGTCAAGGCCTCAGCGCCACGTCTCCTGCTGGCAAAGAGACGAAGGTTCTCCACTTTGCAATAAAATCCCATTTCGAAGAAAAATGTGAATTTCTTTTTCCGTAAAATTCACTCTCAGTTTCTTTCCCAGTATTGATGTTACCGTTTTCCTCTTCGAAAGGGAGATGAAAGTTGAGGAAAAATATTAGAATTAGTCGTTGTCGTCGTCCTCCTCGTCGTAGAAGTAGAGGTATTATTATTATTATTATTATTATTATTATTATTATTATTATTATTATTATTATTATTATTATTATTATTATTAGTAGTAGTAGTAGTAGTAGTAGTAGTAGTAGTAGTAGTAGTAGAAATGGAGGAACATAATGAAGTACGTAATGTATAACTAACCATTCTATCGTTCAAACTCACTCACGCACCAGACACACACACACACCCGCCCATCCTCCTCCTGAAAGGTTGGCCCTCTAAGCTATCCTGAACACCATTTCCCCATTCCTTCCTCTGCCTTACCTCCACCCTTCAGCCTTCTACTTTAAAACTACGATAATATAACTTCAATCATTTCCCCGAGTCCTGTTTACCTGACAAGACCTCATTCGTAGCTAGCAGGCCACACATGTTACGCTAAGGTCCTCCCTCATGCACCTCTTGTATGAGCGACACGTGACCTCGCAGACGAAAGTGGCTCCATTATTTCCACTGAAGATCGTCTGCATTCAACGATCCATAACAGCGACATCGGATCGCCTGGTGGGTGCATATCAGTAGACTCGAACGCGTCACATAAGACCTCAAGAACTTCCCTGCTAAAAACACGGCAAGGCACAGCGATATACACACACACACACACACACACACACACCATAGCCTGGTAAGATGCGGATACTATTTACTTTCCCTAACAGCGAAGTCTTGTCAGGATTATAAACGCTTCCTCGTTCAAGGTGGCTGGAGACTTGGGACGCATTAAAGGCGGTAAAGAGAGCGTTGTATAATATAAAACCCTGCTAGCGGCAAATATAAATGTTTTGTTAAGGAAGCGTAACGAAATTTTTTCTCTCTCTCTCTCTCTCTCTCTCTCTCTCTCTCTCTCTCTCTCTCTCTCTCTCTCTCTCTCTCTCTCTCTCTCTCTCTCTCTCTCTCTCTCTCTCTCTCTCTCTCTCTCTCTGCAACATCTATAAATCTGCTTCATTCGTCATTATTTTCATCTCATTGTGAGGAACCTGAGGAGGAGGAGAAGGAGGGGGAGGAGGAGGAGGAAGAGGAGGAGGAGGAAGAGGAGGAGGAGGAAGAGGAAGAGGAGGAAGAGGAGGGTGATCTATCTGATTGAGTAATGGAATAGAAGTCGAGTTTACCGGTCAAGGTCTGACAAGAGAGATACGGCAAGGCCAGGCAACCTCTTTCCCTGGCGATGACCGTGGCCTGAGTTCTCTGTGGTGGCTGGGTGTCTCTTGGGAATACAAAGATCTGATGCCAGAACCTCTGTGTCGGCAAACAGTTTTTAGTTCTGTCAGAAGTGACGGCGCCAAAAGCGTCACGCTGCTGCTGCCGCAATGATCGTGTTGCACTGTTCTCATCTCACGTTGAGTCTATAGTTTATTCTATGTATACACAGTTTACCTTTGCTCGATCCGTTGTGTCTGTGGCCTCTGTACAAGACTGTCCCCCTCAATCCCACGCTCTAGGCGCGCGAAGTATGGCAGTCGACCTCTGTCTGTGGGAGAGAGAGGGTGTCCGCCACGTTTGCTGCAGCCACTCCGCACACGCGCGCACAAGTCGCGGCTCAGCAACCACGCAAGACAGCGAAGCCCAAGTATCCTCCGTCACCGGAGCCTCACTATCACCCTCAAGCTGCAGGGACACCATGAGGCAGGCGGCCTTAGTGAGGCACTACATCACCGCTCAGGCTGGGGCGAGAAGACGTGCACGGTGATGATGTGAGTGATAAGCATGAAGTGCATACACCATGCGCGAAATTATCTCTCTCCCCGGGGGCGCGACGCGACCAGCAGCCCCAGACAAACACACGACCTTTCCCCTGAAGTGACTCCCTTGTTACTCTTCACTCGACGCTCTACGGCAATGGCAGTGTCTCATGGAGCTGTGTGTGTATCCTTGGTGCTGTGTGTCTGCAGCGTCAGCTGCGGCGCCGCCGAGCCCAACCTGACGGCGAGTGACGCCCTCCCAAGACTCCGCCACACACCCACGCTTCCCTCAGTGCCTGTGGACCAACTCAACACCGTCAATTATAACTCTTCCGACCATGAAAACCCTTACAGCCCCGAGCTTTACAGTCACTACCCTGCCACCAACTTCCCCCTGGGCCCCCTACGTACCCCGCTCTTCGCTGAGCAGGGGGCGGACATTGTAAGGCACCGAGGTGATGCACGGCGGCAAGGTCAAGGCAACACTGTACTTTACTTTAGTAATGACAATAACAATACAGTGGTTAGTGGTGAGCGTGACGCAGTACACTCCAAAGATAATAGTTTGTTACTTCATGCAGAGTCTATGAATAATGTTTCTATTCCATACGTTTACAACACAGTACAATCCGTCAGCCCCGTAGACCACAGCGGGGCGCTCTTCAACACGGGCCAGCGGGGGCATCACAGTGTAGACCAGGTGTCCAGGCACTTGTCCTCAGGCTTGAGAATTGCGCTAAACAGAACAAACGAGGACAATGTGATTGGGAGTGAGGACTCTTCGGTGTTGTCAAGTGGCACTGCCGCGGGAGGTGGGGACCCACTCGATCATTTTCGTTTTTCGTTTCATGCAGTGTCTCCCCCGAGGCTGTGTAACGTGACTCAGCTCCCTGAGCAGCCTTCCCCGCCACACAACGCCCCAAAAGACTCACGGCACAGCACGGGTCTGAGTCACTGGTCACCTGCTGATGATACTCAGGACTACCTGGTTAGGTACACAATGACTTGTGACGCCTCGGTCTCACTCAGCAACCTTACTGATGTGGCCGAAGTTACCTACAAGCGGCGCACCATCAATATGTAAGTGTCGTAACACACACACACACACACATACACACACACACACACACACACACACACACATACACACACACACACACACACACACACACACACACACACACACACACACACACACACACACACACACACACACACACACACACACACACACACACACACACACACACACACCAGCTTATCTATATATACTTTAAATATCTACCACTTGGTATACATATGAGTCCAAAGGAAAGTATAGAGGTGTGGATGCTGCAGCTCCCTCCACCGTGCTACAGCACCTACTCTAGTATACATGTTTGGATACTGTATGTGCGGAGGACTTACATACAGAAACACAAACACAGAGGGACTGACACGCACGTACGAATGAAAGGGCAGACCTGCAGGAAGGAAGGAGGGAGAGAAGGAAGGAAGTAAAGGTAGGGGGAAAGGGTAACGAAAAAAAATATATAGATAAAAAAAATATCCACACCAACGCACTACCAAAGAGCCAGACTGACTAGTGGAAGTCAAGCGAGCATACAACAGAGAAAATATCCCTCAGCCTCACCACTGGTCGGTGCGGGGCGGTAGAGGAGGCTTGAGCGGGGCACGACAGGAGTATCAGGATGGGTGAATGAATCCTTGCTGGCCTGCCTCGTCCCTCATAATCTTTTCTGGTCTCGGCGCTCCTGTATGTTCCCTTTGTGAGATGTTCCAAGGCTGCTCCTTCTCTCTCTCGACGCTCAGAATAGCATTAGTTATTATTTTGTTTGCATGTTCTCAGAGCTCGTAAATATTTCAAGATTTCGCCAAAACTTTCTTGCATACGCCTTCACCAAAGTTTTCCAAATATTATTCTACTATTTGCAAGACGATCTGAAAGTTAAGAAACGCGCGCGCACACACACACAAACACACACGCACACACACACACACACACGCACTCCGTCTCTTTAAAAGTGAAGCAACTTTTCTGCTACTTCCTTCTCCCTTCTGCTCAATCTCACATTCATCCCGAGCGTTACATTGTCCTCGCTGCTTCATTCCACCTTTTCTTTCTGCTTAATCTCACCGCTCTTCTGCTTAATTTCAAAATCCCTTCTCCATTTGAGAGTTTGGGAGTTTGATAATCTCTTTTCCCTTCTGAACAATCTGGGTTTACGTGAAAGCTTTAAAAAACAATGTTAAAGGATAAAAATAAATGACTTCAACTCTCGTCCGCCACTACTACGTATGTTATTGCTATGGAAACTGTTACCTCTCACATTACAAAGAATCAATCCAGTGTTGCATGAAAGGCAGGCAAGGCGATGCTCGTTGGGTAATATGAAGTAAGGACGCTATGAACCCACCCTTGTCTGCTATAATCAAGTGAATTACCACTGTGAACATAAGAACATAAGTAAATGAAGGAAGCTGCAAGAAGGCTACTCGTGGCAGTCCCCGTATGAGCACCGCTGCCTAATTCAACCTATCATCCTCATTCATAAACTTGTCCAATCTTCCTTTAAAACTCCTCATTACCTCAGCACTAACAATATGATTACTGAGTACGTTCAACTTATATCAACTACCCTATTGGAGAAGCAGTTCCTTCCTATTTCTCTCCCAAGGAAGGTAGTCACTCGAGAAAAATAAGGAATAATCAGTTTTGCGCTTTAGAATATGAAAATCCTTCCAATCTCCGCTATCGTCAAGAAGATTAATCAAACACGAAACAAACACTCTTTTCCTTAAACTCAGAAAGGCTAACCAATACACTCACTTCTACCTCCAAGTCTCCACGCCTGCCTCACTCAACACACACTCTCCAAACTCCCTCATTCTTCCTCTCTCGAGTTGTGTAGCCTCCAATAGAGCCAAAGGCAGCAGGGATCAACATCATCATCAGCATCGTCATCATCAGTAGCGGTAGCAGGAGCAGCACATCTTTAACGTTTTGAATATTGATGTCCCCCCATATTTTTGTCACTTGGAGGAGTCAGTGGGTGCTTATTTTTTTTTTTCCCCCCACCATTCCTTGATTTCTCTCTCGGATTCTGGGGTCAGCTTTTTTCCTTTATTGGAGTGAGGAAAGTATCAGACCGCCATTCAGCTGACGCCATGATGAGCCTCTAATTTATTTCCTCCGTCACTGTCCCACTCATCCTTTAGTACGGGGTTTTTATCATTCCGGCTGAGTAAGCGAGCCAACCTGAACTCTCTCTCTCTCTCTCTCTCTCTCTCTCTCTCTCTCTCTCTCTCTCTCTCTCTCTCTCTCTCTCTCTCTCTCTCTCTCTCTCTCTCTCTCTCTCTCTTGGTTCAACTGCAAAATCATTCAGTAGAGAAGTGCCATTAAAAAAACAGTCTCTTACTTCCACAAGATTTGATGTCTTCAGTTTCTTACATGTTTCCTTTTTTCTTTTTTCTTTTTTTCTTTTTTCTTTTTTTCTTTTTTCTTCTTCTTCTCTTGACCTGTTCCACTTTTTAGCGCTTATAGGTCCTCCTTCCCCGCTTGATATGATTCACCAGTTCAGGCACATTCACCTCTCTTACCTACAAACAACCCGTGCACACACAACCAAATGAAATACTCACTAATATACACCGTTTGACAATACCTCGACTATTCACCCCGTACTATTTTCGCAATCGCCATTCTAGTCTCTGTCATTGCGGAACTCACATCAATGACACGCCTCTATTGCACAACCGTCCTTTCAACACGTCCTGGCATTGCTAATCTTCCCACGCTGGTCATCTGGTATTTACGTCTTTTCTACACATGCACTTTCCCTTCCACGAACACTCGAACATTATTCCTGTAACCTACATCATGGCATTAATACCCGTTCCTTTGATTTCAATTGCCATTAACATCCTTTAAATGTCTTGCTTTTTGATAACATCCCTTCTGCCCCTTCCCACTACAATTAGCGGCTTTTACACACCGTCCTTTAGGTACAGCCAACATTTTTCCTGTTTCACCACGGTGTTGGGATCTTTCATACACCTACCCTTAGAACGCCTTTTCCTGTCTTCTGCACTTTTTCAGCACTCTTTTCCTTTCACCAACACCCTTTGAACATCTTGGCATTTGGATCCTTTTAACAACGTTGCCTCGCCTTTCCACGTCCTTTCTGGCACTGGTACCCTTTAAAAAAATATTTTCCAGGAGCCAGTTCCCTTTTAACATTATCCAGTGGCACCGGTACCCTCTCCTCACCGTCCCTTGGCACCATTACTCACGGTGTTTACAATGGGCGCATCGTGAGTCACAGGGGAAAAAAAATGTCAGATTCGTTTGCTTCAAAGAGAGCCTCGGCACAAATCGATAGACAATCTTCACGGGACTGAAGCACAAATGGCACGGATATTAGAAAAATACAAGCAAAAAAAAAAAAAAAAGCAGCGAAAAACAAGGCAAGATAGGACTGTGTGTGTCTTCTCGCGACTCTCTGTTCTTTCCCGGCAAAAAAACGAGACGAGGCGTTACAAAGGAACTCATGTTTACTGTGATCATGATGATGATGATGATGATAATAATGATGATGATGATGATGATGATGAGGAGGAGGAGGAGGAGGAGGAGGAGGAGGAGGAGGAGGAGGAGGAGGAGGAGGAGGAGGAGGAGGACAGCAAATTATGTTATGTGAGAGGGATTTTGCCCAAGAGCTACAAAAAGACCAAAAAAGTTCACTAAAGGATCCCCCCCCCAAAAAAAAAATCATCCTAGAGGAAAATATACGTTGCAACTCTCAGCACCTCACTCTATCTATCATCACCTTCCCATCACCCTCTTGTGGCGGTTTGTGAGGGGCGTGATGCTGGGGACGATCTGGATGCATAGGTGGTTAAGGGGAAAGTGTTACATATTTCTATCACGAGGTTTGATGGACACGCGTCACTACCACCACCCTTTTGTGTCCTGAGAGAAGAACGAGGGGCTGTGGAGAGTTGAGTAGTGTTAGTGTTGATATAAGGCGGTGGTAAAGGCTCGTATTCCGAAACGCTTTGCTCTCTCACCACCACTACTTTCCAAAGACTCTGATCGGAGATACTTGTGTTTACTTAAGGCTATTTTCAGGGTTCTGGTGATGCTGATTAGTAATGTTTCTAGTAATTATAAGGAAAAACGATCTCGAAAACCGGTCAAGTCATTTTTGGGGCCTTGAAAAATTTGTCGCAGTGAGAGATCTGAGAAAGATAGACACTGCACTGTCCTCGTTCTCTCTCTCTCATCCTCAAGATACAAGAGAAAGGTGTAGATGATAAAAGGGAGTGAAAAATGCAGCGTTATAGTGAGGAAGAGGCGAGAAAAGTAGTAGGTATATTTGATAAAAGAGAGTGAAACATGCAGTGTCAAAAATAAGGGAGAAGTTAAAAAAGTAGCATAGTCGATAAAAGACTATAAAAAAGTGTTAGAATGAAGTTGTGATGAAGAAAAGTAGTATAGTTGATAAAAAAGAGAGTGAAAAATGCAGTGTTTGAGTAAGAATGATGTGAGAAAAGTAGTGAAGTGGATAAATGAGAATGAAAATGCAGTGTTAGAGTAAGGATGAGGTGAGGAAAGTAGACGCGTAGGAAGAGGCAGTGTTACGCTAGAATGAAGGAGAGAAGATTGGATGGCAGGAGAAGAAATGAAAAGAGACAGGAATACTGGGAGGAGGGATTAACAGGGCCAGATGAATAAATGGGAGGCAAGAGAACGAAAAGGTAAAAAAAAATCATATGAGGAAAAGATAGAGAGCTTTTTGAATGAATCAGTATAAAGGAAAGGAGGAAGCAAGGCCAGGTTGAAAGAGAGGGATAGGAAGCAATGACCAGTTTGAAAGAGGATGACAGGAAAGAAGACAATATTGGAAGACGGAATAGGGAACGAGGATTTGGGGAAGAAAGGGAAGAAAAAAAAGATAATAGTTACCTTGGAAATTATAGAGAAACGAAGAAAGCAAAGGTAAATAAACTAGAGACAGAGAAGAAGAGAAGAACGAAAAAAGGACAGTGAAGGGAGAGAATAAAATCACTGATGGGAAAATCTAAAGAAAAGAAATAATGGTTACCTTGAAAGTTATAGAGAGGAGCGAAGAAAGCAGTGGTAAAGAAACTAAAGAGACGGAGAGGATGAGAAGAACAAAAAAGAAGGCAGTGAAGGAGGAGAATAAAGCGTCATTGGTAGAAAATTAAAAAAAAAATAATAATGATTACCTTGAAAGATATAGAGAGGAACGAGGAAAGCAATAGAAAAAATAAATAAATAAATAAAGAGACGGAGAGGAAGAAAGGAACCAAAAAAGGTAATGAAGAAAGAGAATAAAAGAGTTATTGGTAGGAAAAGCTAAAGAGACAAGAAGGGAGACAAGCATCAGTCCATCCCTGCATCCCTTGGCGGCAAGATGGACGTGTGAAATCCTCGAGCATTATCTCCCACGGGTGCTCCGGGAGGGAGGGAGGGAGGGAGGGAGGGCGAGAGGGAGGACCAGGGGTAGGCTTGTGAAGGAAGATATGACCTTGACCTACACGTCTTGTCACATCTCCCTTGGGTTGAGCCTGCTTTGTAGTGACGTGTGTGTGTGTGTGTGTGTGTGTGTGTGTGTGTGTGGTATTCATTAACGATTACGCATAAATTAACAAATAAGTAACTAACGCAAGTAAAAAAGTGTCAGATTTAATGAGTATTTTATTTCCCGCTGTCTCTGCTCATTCTAAATTAACTCCCTGCATTATTACTCGTCTTGAGTGGGTTTCATTCATCAAGGTGTTAATTAATTACCGGAAGCCATTAGTTCCCGTACATAAGAGACTCAGGTGTCACTGCTGCGGGATGTGAGATGGTGGTGGTGGTGATAGTGGTGGTGGTGGTGGTGGTAGTTCAGTGGAGGCAGTCTGGCGTTTATGTATCATATTTCTAGTT
>CM035203.1:19684487-19694966 GCA_020233015.1 Callinectes sapidus | reverse complement strand
TAAGCGCTGTGTTAATAAAAGAATACAAAAGTCAGGGATTCGTACCTTCTTTTTTATGGAAGAAGGGAAAGCTGGCCAAAGGCAACATAAAGAGCAGGGAAAAAAGAAAAAAGCCCCACTTAGTTGCCAGTTTCCGTTCAGGTTCCAGAGAGTTAGCCAAAAAGAAAGGGATGCCTTGAAACCTCCCTCTTAAATGAAGTCAATTCATATGAAGATGGAAATACAGAAGCAGGTAGTGAGTTCTAGAGTTTACCAGAGAAAGGGATGAATGACTGAGAGTACTGGTTAACTCTTGTACTAGAGAAGGGGACAGAATAAGGGTGAAGAGGAAGAAGAAAGCTGTTGTTGCATGATGATGGTGATGAGTGATGATGATAATGATATGATAAAAGCCGCAGTCTCCATATATTGCGTATCTAAAGGGAAGAAGTAGTGTAGCTCCTTTTTGACGGCATTTTTCTTAATCCTGGATACCAATTTTAACTACTTTTTGTTGCTCTAGACTGGAATTTCTCTTGCATGAAAAACAGATGGCTGAAAAAAAAAAAAAAACATATCTGTATACATTTACCTTCTATTTTACCTTTCTATTCACTGTTCCATCCTTTTATTCTTTCAGGGGACCGGCAATGATAGTGGGCTTTTTTTGTTTTCATTGTGTTTGTTGCCTTTGACCGGCTAACCCCACTTACATAAGAAAATCCACTTATTCACGCTACGATGATCAAGAGAACTGTACTCTCTCGTCCCTAAGAGCACTCTGGTAAATGACATGAAGCCAGTAAGCTTCCATGCAAACATAATCCTATTCCCATCAACAAACGCTCTTTAGCCAGTAACCTTCTATAGAACTTTATCGTCGTAATGATTACCGCTCAACCATTTGTATTAACTCTTTCTGTAAAGTTCAACTCTTCTAACTCTTTCTTCCGCATGTGATATCCTTTATCATCAAAGTTTCCCAATAACCTGCTATATAACTTTTGCCTCTTCTCTATTAACGCTCCGGTAATATTACTGCATTAACCTTCTCCCTGAACCTCATCTTTACTTAATCCTTCTCCATTCAATATCCCTCAATTATTCTTTTGTTTTTCAATGAACTTTTTACTAAGAATCTTAGATTAAAATGTCAGTGTCAGTTCTTCCTAAAGCAGGTTCAATCTTCCATCCATTTCTATCACTATCTTCTTTTCCTCCTGCTCCACTGTAAACATGTCTTTTTCTCCTTCCCCTGAGGTTCTTTTGTTGCTCTCAATTCCAGACAAGAAATTGGAAAATGTGAGAAAGAGAGGGATGGAGAAAAATAAGGGGACTTGTTTTGTCATTCCTCTATCCTGTTATCTTCTACTTGCGCTTCCTTTGCTCTACGTACATAAACCAATTATTTCATTCCTATTGATATACATACATCCTTCTATCAGAAAAAAAATATCTCACTATGTTATTCTATTACTGCTTCTGTTTCGTACAAGCTTTTCTTTTCCTTTTCATATTCGTTCCAGAGGTAACCACCACTAATACCACTTCCAGGTAACTCGCTCCCAGGTGACTCCCTCCCACCAGACCCAATGATCCCTCTCTCCCATGACCAGTTAGTGGATGACAAGCTGAGTCTCCTCCTCCAGTTACCAGAACACTACACTTGCACAAGGACACACACACACACACACACACACACACACACACACACACACACACACAACTGAAATCAAATACGCTAGGAATTTGATAAAGAGTAAAGATAGACGGCAAAAAGCGAAAACTGAAGAGAAAAATAACGTTATCTAGCGGGATAAGGACGAAAAAGGGGAAAAAATTGAAAAAAAATGGGAGACGGAAAAGATGTTAAAAAATAAAAATAAAAGAGAAGAGAGAGAAGAGAGAGAGAGAGAGAGAGAGAGAGAGAGAGAGAGAGAGAGAGAGAGAGAGAGAGAGAGAGAGAGAGAGAGAGAGAGAGAGAGAGAGAGAGAGAGAGAGAGAGAGAGAGACCGGGAGAGGGGAGGGGGGGAGAGGAGAAGGAAACAAAATTGTGACTTCCATACCAACTCACTTTTGCTATAGATATCAGGAAAAACCCACTATCAAGAATGTAACGTATGTGATAACTAGAGTACGGAGACCACTATATAGAACCAATCCTGCGTATCAACCCTGTAAAGTAATTTGGTTTTCATGCACTCAACCTAAGTAACGAGAAAGTGAACGAAGAGAGACAAGGAGAAGGCAGAATTGTGAGAAGAGGTGGGATGAAAGAGACAAAGAGGAGAGGGAGCAAGGTCATAGTGAGAGATGAATAAGTGAAATAGGATAGGAAAGGAAAGCTTCAGAGAGACAGACGAGATAGCAAGGTCATAGGGGGACATAAGATGAGATAGAAAGGTCACAGAGAAATGAGAGCAAAATCAGAAGAGAAGAGTGATGAAAGAAAGCAAAGTAAAGGAAGGAAGAGAAGACATGAGGGTAATGAAAGGAGACAAACAAAGATCAGAGGAGGAGAATAAGTTCAGAAGGACAAGAAGGTAAGCAGCATCAGAAGAAGGGAAGGGTGATGAAAGAAGGCAAGGTAAGGCAGAGGGGGGGGAAGGAAGGAAGTAATGAAAGGGGTGCAGGAGGGTAGGAGGTGAAGATGCCATATTGTTAACGCTGATGACAGGTGCCAGATGTGAAGGCAGGCGAGGTGAGGCAGGGACGGGACGAACAGTGAATGAAAATTGAAATGGTAAGATGAGAGAGAGAGAGAGAGAGAGAGAGAGAGAGAGAGAGAGAGAGAGAGAGAGAGAGAGAGAGAGAGAGAGAGAGAGAGAGAGAGAGAGAGAGAGAGATTACATGATTTAAGTTCATGTGAGCGAGATATTGAAAAGGGAGGAGAGATGAAATGTGTAAATGTAATCCTTCGCGTATATCTGGCTATCATACCTGAAAGAAAGGTAAAAAAAAAAAAAAAAAAAAAAAAAAAGAGAGAAAATGAAAAAAAACACTTAAATATGATTAGAACAACTGATACAAATTACTAATTAATTTGAAAGCACATCACAATTCTCAAAAAGCAAATATACAAAATCTAACCTTCCCTTTAATAAACGAGGTAGGGGAAAAAAAAAGAAAATCATAATACTAATCGAATTGAAATCATCGCTTTGCAGAACTTAACACACCGCCAACGCACATCTTTTTTTCAGACACGCTTTACTTTTTAACCCTTGGAAATATTACACACAGCCAGCTAGCTATGTAACCTGTGAGTCTTTGTCGCGGACGAGTATAGCGAGTGGTGCTAACGGTGATAAACACGATAACTGCAATATGAAGCAATGTGAAGGGGACTTTTGAAGGTCGTGTCACTGTCCTGAGAGAGAGAGAGAGAGAGAGAGAGAGAGAGAGAGAGAGAGAGAGAGAGAGAGAGAGAGAGAGAGAGAGAGAGAGAGAGAGAGAGTATATCCTTCTCGCTGTCACTGCACCACCAAGAACATTACACCAAGGAGCATTAAAGTGGAGCAAAAAAAAAAAAAAAAAATATTAAGACTCTTGTTGCTGCAGATGGAGACACTCGTGAAGGTGGAGAAAGAGGTGAAGAGGTGACACGTACCGAGAGAGGTGAATCCATAAAAAAAAAAGTAACTTCATCACACTTTCTTCTTGACTCGATCCCTCTGCTGTACTTCCTCTTCGATTTCCTGTCTCCACTCAGATAATTATTCCCTTGCTATGCTGACGACTTCCTGGCGACACGAAAGACTAACAGAGCAGAGAAACATTGTGGAGTGGAGTGGAAGCGAATATTGCCAAGTAGTTAGTTGTTGGTATTGTTTGTTCATCTGTTATTGCTTTTCATTCCAGGAAAACACTGAAGCAAATCAACACTACAGGCAACCCGATGTTTCCTGACGATTGCCTCAACAAATGGCTCCACACCTGGCGGGAGGACACCAGGAGGCGGCGGGAGGTGTGGCGGGAAGAGAAGCAGACCAAGGGGCGGGAGGAGCAGGAGGTGAGAGGAGAGGTGGAGTTGGTGGAGCAGCAGCAGCAGAACATCACAGCTAACATCACAGTACCAGAGGAAGGAGAGCTGCTGAACGAGTGTCCTCAGGAAGGCTCCAACTCCTCTTCCTGTTGTGAGTTGAAGACATCGCTCATTCTTGATACACGTCACGGATTTAGGGTTCGAGAAAGCGACAGTCTTACAAAGTGTAGGCAAATGAGTACAGCTTTTATATAGCACCACAACTGCTTGGCCATAAATTGAAATTCCTCTACTGTACTATTTGAGCCGTGGCGTATTCTGTCCTCTACATCTTACTCTCGCTTAAGTAACACCTGGGAAACAGCTTCGTGACTACTGAACTGTATATTCTTCCTTTGCGAACCTTTGCCTATACGTACATTATACATATATGGGTTTTTTTTTATCAAACTGTGTAGCATATTACAAACAGCATCGTAAGGGCCAACAAATCTACTATTATTTGTTCTTCCTTTGCGTTCCATTGCATAAATAGACGTGTGGTCCTCGTCATACTTAATTACTGCACACCTTCAACTTTGGTGGAGAAGGCCTGTGTGCAGCCAAGATGAGCTGATAATGGCTAAGTCTGCAGATCTGGTCCGAAGCTTTGCCTTGCATGACTTGGCTCTTAGATGCAACACCCTCCCAGTTCAAAGTTTTGGCAATATACACTGCCGCATTTCATTTCGTTGAATTTGACGCCTTGAAGTTACGTTACGCCCAATAAAAAGTGCATATCTTTTAAAATTAGTGGCAACGAGGAAATGAGAGAGAGGAATTATGTTCAGAAATGAAAATGGGAGAATGGCGAGGCTTCCATTAGTGCTAACTTGACTAAGACGCTTCTGGCTTTCAGCATATTCCACGAACTTCCCCCAACTTGGGGAATTATCAACTCTCACCCGCCCTCTTCACCCGCCACTCATTAACCCGTCCTTTCATCTCCTCACCACCACATTCGTTCACGCAAAATACCCTCACCCATCTTACCCAACCTATTTTACTCGAACAACACCCCTTATCTATTTTACTCAACCGACTTTCTCACAAATACGCACTCTTCGCATTATTCATTCACACAACACCCCTCACCAATCCTACTCAACCATCTCCCATCTCTATTGCTTAAACATAACTTACCATTCACCTTCTTCCTATCAGTCATCCTTCACTCACACAAACGATATGCGACCTTACTATTGTGGCGAAAAATACCAGCAAGTCAATCAATCAATTAAAATTCACCCCTTCACTTAACCAATCATTCAATCAGTGAGTCAATCAGTGCATCAGTCAGTCTCACATTATATTCCCAGATCTGTGTCCAGCTGAAGTCAACGTCACTGAGGGAATGAAAGAAGACTGCAAGATATTTACTGTGGAGTGGACGGTCAAGGGCAACCCACTACCACGAGTAAGTACGTGACTCCCTTACCTAACTCCCTTACCTGACCCCTTTACTTGCCTCTTACCTGACGCTTTATAGACGAGTCACGCGCGCCAAGATACAAATGGTGGGGTAATGGTAGGAGAGAGCTAACTGGCGCACGAGTGAGATAGTGAGAGCGGCAAATGGAGAGAAACTGCGTGTGAAGAAAGAATATGCAGAGAGAGGAGAGAGGAAAGAGGAATGAATGAGAAGGAAGAGACGAAAGTTGAGTGGAGAAATGGGAAGAATGTTCATGAGGTGATTACGTGAATGAATAAATGAACAGAGAGAGAGAGAGAGAGAGAGAGAGAGAGAGAGAGAGAGAGAGAGAGAGAGAGAGAGAGAGAGAGAGAGAGAGAGAGAGAGAGAGCAAATAAAGTCAGAATTACCAGACACCCCCCCCCAAAAAAAAAAAAAAAACCACACACACACACACACGCACAGGTAGATTAACAAACATCCAGACACACACACATATATACCTAAAACTCAGCCACTTGTTCCCTTACCCTTTCTCAGATCACGTGGCGGATTCCCCCTCATCTTCTGAAGCTGGACGAGAAGCAACTGCGTGTGTCTGGCTTCAGCGTCACCTCCTCCATCACTGTCATCTACAACCTGACACACTCACACCAAGACCGCCAACCCCTTGAGTGTGTTGCCGAAAATGACAGATCTGTGAGCGTGGAGAAGGTGGAGCTGGGTGAGTGCTGAGTCTGTGAAGTGGTGTCCTTGATTTGCCTTGTGTTGTGCTGTTATTTTTTTCTTGTGTTTTTTTATGTAAGAGATGAAAGCTGGGAGAGGGCAATAAGACTTTCTTCTTCCTCTCATCCCTATTTTGTCCAACTCTCTAATGCAATAGTTAACCAGTGCTCTCAGTCATTCATTCCTTTCTCTGGTAAACTCTGGAACTCCCTGCCTGCCTCTGTATTTCCAACTTCCCATGTCTTGACTCCATTTAAGAGGGAGGTTTCAAGACACTTGTCTCTGTCTCTCGCCTAACTCTTTTATTCTTTCAGGGAACTGGCAATACTAGTGGGCTTTTTTGTTTTCACTGTTTTTGTTGCCCTAAAGAGTAGAATAAAAGGTCTACTTAGTTTCCAGTCCCCTTGCAGACCCAAGAAAGTTGGCCAAAAGAAAGAGATGAATGTCTTTAAATCTCTCCCCTTAAATCAATTCAAGTCATAGGGAGATGGAAATACAGAAGCAGGTAGGGCGTCCTTGGTTGATAAGAATAGTTAGGGTCGAAAGTCATAATCTTTTGCAAATTTGAACTAGAGATAATGCACGGTCTTTAATCTCTCTCTCTCTCTCTCTCTCTCTCTCTCTCTCTCTCTCTCTCTCTCTCTCTCTCTCTCTCTCTCTCTCTCTCTCTCTCTCTCTCTCTCAGGGGAGGAAGGCCCTTTGGATCGGTCGCCCAAGATCTGTTCCAGTGAGTACAAACACACGTCGCGAGAGTGGTTTTGTTTCAGCGCCCAGGCTGTGCCGCCCTCGAGGCTCACGTGGCGCTTCTACCCGTGCGATTCCTCCCGTTGTAACAGCAGTAACTCCACAGACACCAAGATCAGGTGCACAGTCCAACGCCAAGACACTGACTCATCCTACATGACAGGTGAGTTGAGTTGCAGGTCACACCCTCCACCAACCTTCCTTTGTTTCTCTTCATACTTCCATCCCACGCCATGCCTCTAAAACAATCTTATTCAAAGCAATCATGAAGTTTTCACCCAGCGCTGCGCCGGTAGGTAGTCACTCCTCCCCCACGTCAGCCTCCTTCACCACCATCACGCCGGAACCTTTCTCCTCATGAGCTCAGCCACGGCGCAGTGAAGGCACGGAGGCCACCAGTTTTGTCTACAGAGTTCCTGTCTTCATGCTTCCGTCTCCCTTTCATCCCTTGTTGGAACGAGCTCTTACTAAAATTACTCCATCACACTTCTCCCTCATTTGTCTTCTCCCCTGCTCCCCTCATCCAAGGGAACACCTGCAGGGGTCTCATTTGTCATTTCTCAGCGTCCCTCCATGTCAGCCTCTGCCTTCACGTGTTCAAATTCTTTCCTTCTCCTGACACTCATGACAGGCACGACGAAATCATGATCAAGTGAGGAAAGGAATACAAATATACACAAAGCAACACAAAGGACGAAAAAATCAAGTCGACTTATTAACCTGGACGAGTGTGTTTAGAAGCTTTACTATACAGTTTGATGCAATTTAACGAGAAACTAGTCTCCTCTAAATGTCTGCGTCTCTCACTGCTCTTCTCTCCTTTCCTCCCCACGCCCCACACTGCTCAATACAAAAGCATTAGGAAACCTTAAAAGTTCTCAAGCCCCAAAGTTCTGAAAATTGGTTCTGGACTCCCAAAATGTGCCTGAATTCTTCCTCACTTCTATGGTTTGGACTCGTTATGTTTTACCTTTGAAATAGCTTTTGTGTACTTCGACGTGGCTAAAAGTAAAACAAAAGATGGATTTTAAAAAGTACATTCTCTCTCTGGCAACGTCATCCTCTTCGCCTCACTCGTACAACTCCAAACTAAGCTCTCTCTCTCTCTCTCTCTCTCTCTCTCTCTCTCTCTCTCTCTCTCTCTCTCTCTCTCTCTCTCTCTCTCTCTCTCTCTCTCTCTCGCTGTTTTTTTCTCACCAACACCCCCACCACCAATGTATCCCCACACTAAACACCCTTTCTCTTGTGTCTCTCAGGTTGTATCATGTTCCCCAACTCCTTCACGGACGCCAAGCCGGGGAAGTACGAAGTGCAGATCACCAATGACCACGGCAGCGCCAACACCTCGCAGCACCACTCCCGCCGGGTCAGATCAGGTCGCCTCTGCACCATCAGTAACTGCAGCTGCGTCATCGATCCCTTTTGCAAACTGCCTTATGTCTTGTCGCCTCTATCCACACACGCGCCCAACAGTTCCTGCCCCGCCACCACTGCAAGGCCTCCCATACCTACCCCCATCACCAGACTCCCCATTCCCACAACCTCCTCCACCAGCGTCTCCACCACCACCACCCCCCCGGAAGGTCTGCCTCTCTCCATCACAGTACGTGCCTCACCTCGCCGCAGCTGCTTCCCTATCACTCTTTCGTCTTCAAATGTGGAAAGTTAGGTAGTGCGGTAGAAAACTGTTGAGAAATGTGATTCTTCTTTCCTCTCCGAACTACACACAGTGGCGTGGTGAAGGGGAGGAAAGGGGCACATGCAAATTTTGATAACTCTCTCTCTCTCTCTCTCTCTCTCTCTCTCAGCTGACCATCGTGGTGTGTGTGACTGTGGTGGTCTTGGGCGTCACTCTTCTACTCCTACGTAACCTGCGCGCCGCCCGGAGACGCCAGCCGACTTACGTAGACTCGTGCCCTGACTCCACCTTCCAAATCACTTTCATGTAAGTGTCTCGCCCGATGTCGTACAGTGCCTAATATTGCTCGCTCGGCCACGCGAAGATAAAAGAAAACGACTTCTATTTCTCTTTTAACCCCTTCAGTACTATGACGCATTTTCATATCCATTCCTGCTATTTGACGATTTTATACAGCTTCAGAAACTTATATGGGGATTAGAATAACGAAGACTCTGACTAATAACTTTCCGACCTCCATAGAGCTTTCCTAATGTGAATAAAATCGTACCCAAAACTGAAAGTAAAAATGCGCCCCAGTACTTGAAGGGGTTAACTGCAAATATAGATGCTGGAGACATGAATATAACACTGATCTCATCTTGCATTACATAGGTTTCTCAGTAACGGAATAGAAGAGAAATACAAGAAATAGTGACTTGATATGGACTTTGCATGAACACAGTAAGGGAAGGAATGAAAGGTGTGTGTGTGTGTGGGAGACAGAAGAGTGATGGATTTGAATTTAGGAGGCAGATCAAAGACAAGAGAGAGAGAGAGAGAGAGAGAGAGAGAGAGAGAGAGAGAGAGAGAGAGAGAGAGAGAGAGAGAGAGAGAGAGAGAGAGAGAGAGAGAGTGCGTGTCAGGTGCGCGTTACAAAGGATTATTCCCCCTCTAAGTCTTCTTTTTATTCTTTTGAACTCGTATTTTCTGACAAAGAAAAAATACTAGGAAAAAAAATTCCCCTTAGGCTCACACAGACGCTGGAATCTTTGCCAAGGTGACAGGAGACAACTTCCGCGCCGCACCTTCCGCTACTTTCAAAGACTCTAGTTGAAGTTACGCGATTTCCAACCTTTTTTTTTATGCGTGTCGTGTGTGTGGAAACATGAACAAGATTTCACCATTACTAGTAGGTGAAACATTTTTGAAAACCCAGCTAATCATCTTTGTGGTCTTTCAAAGTAGTTGAGGTGAGAGACCAAATTGTTTTCAAACATGGAGCTGATAGAGAAAGGTGAGACAGATGTTGGCAGCGGCGGCTTTGATGATAATATTCTTCGATGAGGCGCCCTAAGGATAGATGGATTGTTATTGGTGGACTCCAGGCCTATAGAAGGCAGCTCCTATAGCTCCCGTGCACCTCCATTCTTCGTATTATATTATTTTATTAATTGTGATTGAGCTGAATTGATAAAGGAAGGAATTTATAGTGTATTGGTCATGTGAGATGAAAGAACAGTTAGATAAGACGGTTAGAATTGCCGAGAAACGTGGTTTTCAGATAAGAACATTCAACTAAATCAATATTCTGATTTTTATCAAATTTTTTAGTTAGGCTTTCCTGTACACGTTGATATAGTTTTTATGTGAAAAAGTAGACGGGAAGGTTTAGAATGGCGTCGCGTCGGTAAGTCCGTGGCCACGAAAAATGTTCAGAATTTTTTTTTCATTGAAAATTATAAAAAACGGTTTTATTCGTTACATAATTTCAAATAAGGCATGCTTATTTTGGGTCATTATTTATACGAATATGGCACGTGTAAATTAGAATCAATTCCATCCGTATTTGGATTTATTTCGAATATTTATGAAAAAGTATCTACTGTCCGCGGTGAATTCCCCCCCCCCCCCGCCTTACACTACTGGAAAGAAGTACATGTGGGGAAAAGAGTGACGCAGAAAGGACAGTACTGC
>CM035203.1:19656954-19683917 GCA_020233015.1 Callinectes sapidus | reverse complement strand
GAGAGAGAGAGAGAGAGAGAGAGAGAGAGAGAGAGAGAGAGAAGAAAGAAAGAAAAGAGAGCAAGAAAAGAAAGAAAGATGAGAGAGAGAGAAAGAGGAGGGAGAAGGAGTTTAACAGGAGCAGTGGGTGCCTGTGCAGGGATGACGAATGCCAGAAGAAGAGTGACGGGCTGCAGCTGCAAGAGTTGATGCCCATGAGTGTGGACCGCCTCGTTGAGAACCCAGAGTACATTGGCAACGGAAAGGTCACCCTCGCCGCCAAGAAGCAGGTAAGGACACTACTTCCTCCTCCCTCACCCCTTACCTCACGCTTCTCCTTTTTTAACCCATTTAGTACCATGACGTGTTCTTTTTTTATTACTATTCTGCTTACTATTTGGCGATTTTATACAGCTTCAGAAATTCGTGTGGGTGAAGACTCTATCCATTATTAATCTACTCACCCTCACCTAGACCCTTCCCTGGTGTCAATAAAATCTTTTAACCACACCGTAAACTTGTGATAAAAAAAATGCGTCCCCGTATTGAATGGGTTAATTATAGCAAACTAATCATACTCCTTTCTTTCCTCGACTTGTCAAACCGTTTTCTTTCATCGGGTTTTTCCTTTCTTCCTTCCTTCCTTCCTTTTCACTGACAGTCCTCGTAGTTAATAATCAAGGTTTATGTAAGAGAATACTTGGAAAATGCACAATACGCTCTTGATGGCAAGGTATGTGTGGGATAATAGGAGAGAGAGAGAGAGAGAGAGAGAGACGTTTCAAGACACTTATCCTCTACTTGCAGATCATACTTCATTTTACCTTTCCCTACCAACGGTGATCGAAATGGACGTTATCTTACCATTTTTTTTTTTTTGTAACCCAAGACAAACACCCTTCTTGCATAGGAAAAGACAAACAGACACACGGACAAAGACAAAAAACAAATGTCCAAAACTTTTAAATGGACGTCATCTTACCTAATTATTTTTATTTTCATTTATTTATTTATTTTATTTATTCTTTTTTTTTTCTTTTTTTTTGGTAACCATAGAAAAGTACCTCTCTTACAAAGGAAAAGAGAGAGACACACATACGTACTTTACCACAAGGAGCTTACTGTGCATTTTTCATAAACCTCAATCATTAACTACGAGAACTGTCAGTTAAGATGAAGGAAGGAAGGAAGGAAGGAAGGAAGGAAGGAAGGAAGGAAAACCGGATGAGAGAAAATAGTTTGCCAAGACGAAGAAAGAAATGGGACACGGAGAGACGAAACCAAAAAACAAGCAGAGCAAAAATAAATAGATGTTAGAATGCCTGGTTTCCCTAACACGGCCCAGAATCGCCCCACGGCTCTACCAAGAATATCAATGAAGCCACTAGGCCGCCTGCAAATCAACCATAGGAGGGGAAAGAGAAGGAGAGAGGAGGAGAGGGGGGAGAGGAGGGAGAGGAAGGAGAGAAGGAGGGAGAGAGGAGGGAGAGAGGAGAAGACAGGCGGCAGGAGGGAGAGATTGGGAGGCAGAGAGGGAAGAGAGAAGGAAGAAATACAATAAGGAAAAGGGAATAGGAGTCGAAATATTTAATGGCGGCTGATTTTCTTTCTTTCTTGTCGAGGTAGAGTCCGATTTCTCTCTCTCTCTCTCTCTCTCTCTCTCTCTCTCTCTCTCTCTCTCTCTCTCTCTCTCTAGGGATCGAAGGACATGAAAAGCACCACCAGGAACAAGCAGGTGTCTTGATGCTCACCGGAAAGCAATAATGAGAGACAGGTAATTATCTCCTCCCAGCACAGGTGAGAAGCGGTCGTACTGCACCTCACAACGAGTCAGTCACGACGGGACTACCTGCAGTTCCCACGCACACCACGCGCATCATACATTGTTTCACCACACCTTACATTGGGATCGTGACGAGATTCTAGACCCACGTATTTATCTTTCTTAACCTCCCTCAGTACTGGAACCCGTTTTTTATTCTTATTTTGCTTAGTATCTATTGTTGTTGCCTTTTTTCAGCTTCGGTAATTCATGTGAGCATTAAAACAGTACAGAATCTGGCCAGTAATATTCTTACCTCAATAGACCCTTCCCAATGTCAATGAAATCGTCTCCTCATTCCCAAATTAATGGTAAAAATGTGTTCCAATACTGAAGGAATTAAAGTAGAGCAAGTTTTCCCCATCAATAATTAAATAAATCATTTTATATGTGTTAAGCACCGGTTGGGTTCAATACACCTTAAATGATGGAAGGAAGCAAATATTACTCTCTCTCTCTCTCTCTCTCTCTCTCTCTCTCTCTCTCTCTCTCTCTCTCTCTCTCTCTCTCTCTCTCTCTCTCTCTCTCGCTTATCTAAACAGCACAATTATTTCTAGCACCTCACTTCGTTACTGCTCGTACACCATTAAAAGAGTTTCGTTTAATCTTTTGGCTATCTATCATACACAGCTCTAATTTTCTAACCCTCCTTCTCCTCCTCTCATCTTCTCCTCCTCTTTCTCTTCCTTTTATCTTCTTCTTTTCCTCCTCTCATCTTCTCCTCCTCTCATCTTTTCCTCATTCTCTTCCTAACCTTCCTTCTCTTCCTAATCCTCTCATCTTCTCCTCCTTCTCCTCCTCTCATCTTCTCCTTCTCCTCCTCCTCTCATCTTCTCCTCTTCCTCCTCCTTCTTCTCCTCCTTTTCCTCCTCCTCCTCCTCCTCTTCCTCTCCGTTCGTCTTCTCGGTCTTCTGTCCTTATACTTTTCCTCTCTGTCATCTCATTAGCCACGTGGTTCAAAATCTTCTGTTTATCGATGAAGTTAACCAAGAACAGATTTCAATTAATGACAACCGAATGAGTCTTTTCACAAGGAAGAGAAGGAGGAGGTGGAGGAAAAGTAGAAGGACGTGGAGGAGGAGGAAGAGGAGGAGGAAGAAGGGAGACAATGGAGAATTTAGTCAAAGTCACGTAGATTACTTTGATAAAACTATTGTATAATTCACAAAAAAACTCAATGCAATCTTTCTTAGTCACTCCATGATCTTCAAAACGGAAGCGTGACTAAAGAACACAAAAAACTCACAAAACTTCACACTAACTAAGCCAAAAAAAGTATCAATTAAGACTTCCAACAATCTTGAAGAATCTTGGCTTCATATTTCCACGATCTAACGAACTCAGAAATTACCGTGAGAAAATATTTCAGCTATTCTTATTCGTTACTTTTAGGTATATTTCTGGAGATCCTGCCTAGATTCACCACCTCTCGTCATTCCTTGTTTCATTATATCATCACAAACAAACCATTTATGGAGAGAAATGTTAACTATTTTCATTTTCACGTTTAAGTATGTTTCTGAATATTCTTCTGCACCGTATTTATCTATTTTTTTTCTCTTCTGGTATACGTTGAAGAATTAAATGAGAAAGAAATGGTTCTCAAACAGAGTGGCTGATGAATCAGACACAGTGGTGGTTAGTGACAAGTTAACAAGGAACTTTCGAGGACTAGACAGATATATGGATGGGGAAGATAAATGAAAATAGGAAAATATAAATGGATTGCCACATGTAGATCTAATGATTGTCGTAGCTTCCTTCATTTTCTTGTGTCTATTATGTCATCTGGACCGCATCAGATCGGCCAGTTTAAATTAACCCACCCATAGTGGCCCAATACTTTCCTATATTTAGAGTGAGTAATTTTATGAAGGTTAAATGTTGCTCAAAATAAAGAATGTCTGTATTGCTTAACTTTTCTCCCATTCCTACACTCCTTTTCCATCCAACCGGCACCATATGACCTCGCTGTTGTGGCACTCATCTCTTCCAATTAATCAATCAGTCAATTAGTCCATCAGATACCACTATGGGGACCTGTACCTCTTGATCCTTTTACTCTCTCTCTCTCTCTCTCTCTCTCTCTCTCTCTCTCTCTCTCTCTCTCTCTCTCTCTCTCTCTCTCTCTCTCTCTCTTCTATTTCGTCACCATTTCTTCTTCTTTTTCTCCAACCGACATCTTTCTTTCCTGTTACATATTTCATCTTTTATCCCTCCCTGCTCTCCTCCTCTTTCTCCTTCACCTCCATCTTCTCCTGCAGGTAAAGACGCTGAAGAGTGTGGGGCCTGAGGCGAGGCAGGAACTGGAGAGAGAGGTGGAACTTCTCAACAACCTCCAGCATAAGAACATCGTCAGTTTCTATGGAGTGTGCTACAGCTCCGACCTTCTACTTATGGTCTTCGAATATATGGAGCACGGAGACCTCAACAACTACCTCAGGTACGGCAAAAAGATGAGTTCTGGGAGACTTAAGAGGATCAGAACGAGAACCACGGCAGGAAAAGGGAGAGGAGGTGAGAGATGAAGGGGATGGGAGTCTGGAGTGGAATGGGAAAGCTTTGGAGGGGTAAATTGAATCATGGGTAATAAAATGAGAGTCGCAAGGGTAGATTAGAGAGATGATGGAATATGTGTTAGATAAAAGATTGTGCGTGTATGTGTGCGTGTGTGTGGGTGGGTGGGTTGGTGCATGGGTGTGGGTGGAGGGGTGGCGTGTGTCGTAGGTAGGCAGGTAGGTTGTAGAGCGCATGCGTTGGCTACCTCCAGGATGCCGAGAGGTTTCGTTGAGTGGAGGCAGCTCAGGGTGGAGTAAGAAATATTGATGAGAAACAAGAAGAAAAAGCGCAAGGAGGTGAACGGCTGAGGGGAAAAAGTAGTGGTAAAGGAAATAGGATTCGAGGTTTCGCTTTCTAAGGTTTAGGAAGCGAAAAAATGTCATTTCCCTTCACCACTTATACACACACACACACACACACACACACACACACACCTATACGCTTACTCAATGTTCACTATATGCACACATTTTCATCTCGTCGTATCGCTCCTCGCCTCAGTCTCCTTCCTCTCTCACCATCATCTCGCTTCGGTGCTCCACTTAACAGCTTAACAGAGAACTATTAATTCGTTACCCGCGGCGCTGAAAGTGATACTGCAGCACCAGCACACCCTCGTCACCAGGAGTGTGCGAGGTGAGACTCTAAGCCTAACGTTACTTACATACATTACACTTTCTATCGCTATCAACTGGAAAGATTGGCAGCCATTACATTTTCTTTCATTTCCTTGCCCTCTAAATGTTATTATTTTTCATTTTGTATTGTATTTCTTCTAGTCGTTATTGGAAAATTGGTAAGGTATCACTTTTCTTTCTTTTTTTTTTCTCTCTCCCTTTCTCTGTGTGTTGAAATAGATTCTGACACTTCTTTTTATTCAATTTCTTATAAATCTCACAAATGCGTCACTTGAGAGCATAGTTGTATTCCACATCTGCAGCAATCCAGTACACTAAACTCAAAGAGAAGACACAGCATAGAGTTAACCTTCTTCCATGATAACACTTGTCTCCTACTTGTCCACCTCATAACACCCGATGTCCCCTGACAGTCTCCTTACCTAACTAATCACGCTAATTGATAGATTCCCAGCATATCACGAAACTTATGATTGATGTAAGGGTCTATGCGCTTATGAAGGAAAGGATACATGTTATTGGATTAATATGATTCAGAATAGGTGAGCATTACACAGTTTAAATCTTAAGGAACTGTATTTAAAACATTCACCTTTTAGGAATTATACAAATCCTGGCCAATTAAACTAATGCACATGAAGCTTAACCTCTTCAGTACAAAGACACATTTTCACCACGAGTATTGGGTATGACTAGACGATTTTATTGACATTAGGAAGGGTCTATGGAGGTCAGTAGATTAGTGGCCAGGGTCTGTACTATTTTGATACCCACAGGAGTTTCTGAAGCTGTATAAAATCGACAAATAATAAGCAGAATAAATATGAGAATGAGTTCCAGTACTGAAGGGATTAATGAAGCCATGGCCACGCTGCTCATCCTCGCCTCCTTTGTGTATCTCTACTCCAGGAGCCACAACACTGACGTGGCGCTGCTGGCGGGAGAGGAGCCGACCATGGAGCCGCTCTCCGTCATGGACTGCCTTCAGATCGCCCTCCAGATAGCGGCAGGAATGAAGTACCTTGCCTCTCAGGTGTGTGTGTGTGTGTGTGTGTGTGTGTGTGTGTGTGTGTGTGTGTGTGTGTGTGTGTGTGTGTATTTTTCTAATTCTTTAAATACTGTCTGTCCTGATGTAATCCAAGCGTTAACCAATGTTCCCAATCCTTCAATCCTTTCTCTGGTAAACTCTAGAATTCCCTGCCTACTTCTATATTTCCAACTTCCTATGACTTGAATTTATCTAGGGAGGTTTCAAAACACCTGTCCCTGACTTTCGGCTAACTCTTTTATCCTGTAAGGGAACTGGCAAATTAGTGGGCTTTTTTTTATTTACACGTTGTTTGTTACCCTAAGCCAACTTCCCCCATTTACATAAAAAGACTATCCAAACTCTATCTAACTAACCGTGTCTGTTCCCTGCCCCAGCATTACGTACACAGGGATCTAGCCACGAGGAACTGTCTGGTGGGGGCAAACCTGGTGGTCAAAATTGGTGACTTCGGGATGTCAAGGGACGTGTACACCACTGACTACTACCAGGTGAGCGTCACTCGTCGTCTGCAGCACCTGACACACTCACATCAATCACTCACCCTATGAATAATTAGTGAGCATGTTTGTCACCAATTAACACCATCTACGCTTCTAAGTTGTGCAGCGAATACCACTTCACCAATTAATCATTTTGTATCGAGGTTAGTGGGGTACGTGGTTGGTTGCAACACACGGTTCTTGTCTCCTCTATGAGGCAACTCGCTTCCTCCAGGTGTAAGCTGAGTACGCCGCTATGAACATCGACAGCAAGGACGTAAAACTCTAACCAAAGAAAAGACGACAGAACAGAAAACTCGGAGTAAAATTAGGCAGGAAAATAAACAGACCGGGTCTCTTACCGTGTGCAGTGATTCCAGCTTCATTTTCAATTAGGAGGGAATCGCTGGTGCTCTCTGCAGCTGAGGGGAGGAGAGTAGAGAGCAAGAAAATAACACAGTAAGGAGAGAAAATTACTGCCAATCGATAAGAGAGACAGCCAGTTATGGGGCGAGTTACAAAAACCTGCTATTCTCTAATTATATGTTGCGGCGGAAGGTCCAGCATAGAACTAATTACCCAGTTCATTAGTTACCCAACATAAGTAAAGTTGGTGTGTCCAGGCAGGTGCACCTCGTCTCCCAGTTCCGTCCAGGTGAACATTGCCCCTTTAATGAGGTCACCTGTGTGGCCACCTGTGCTGATAACGAAGTATAATACACGCTGAAAAATTTCCCTTGACCCAGAAAAGAAGAGGAAAGTGGGAAACGAACACATAACCCAGTGACTTGCTTACCGAGATGACGACTGATCGAGTGAACGTGTGTGTGGCTTGCCAACTGAGTGACTCACTAACCAAATAGCAGACCAATTGACTGACTGACTAATTGACTAACTGATTCATGACTGGATGACTGAGTAACTGGCTGACCGACTCATTAAAAGAAATAACCCACTAAGTTATTGACTGACGTGCCTTGATCCTCGTGAATGGATGGCACTGATATCGGCTACAAATTGCAAAACATCCTCAACTAACGACGTGACAATTCGCAAAACAAATATGAAATTTTTAAAAGGCCAATTTTTGTTTCCTTTCATCAACTTCTCTTCCAATTACAAATCTATAATTTTGAATGGAAAAAAAAAAGACCAGGAAATGATATCTCAATTAATGGAACACAGAACCAATATATGGATTAGAATGACGATGCTAATGATGATATTAATCAAAGAGTAAAGAGGGAAAAGCAAACGCAAATGGAAGAAAGGCCAGAAACAACACAACATAAATAATACAACACTAGAGGAAAAAGAAGTATGGGCACTTTGTATTTCCTTCCCTCCAGCGTCAGGAATGTTTCAAAGGTTCCCAAGGGAGCGTCCTGCACTGCACCCTCGTCCCTCTCAGTCACCTTAACGCCTCACGCAAGGAATGTCGCCGCACGATTCCAAATCCCCTTGCCTTCATCTATTTGTTCGTGTTTAGAGCTTGCCTCCTTGCCAGAACGTGCACTGAGACTTTATATTCGGGAAGAAACCACGAAGGGAATGCGTTATGGGGAAAATATGTTGAACGCTCTAAAAATATGACGCTTGTGCCCGATTGCATGCTGATGAGAGAAGAGAGAACTTGTAGCACTATAACGAAATACATCAGAAATAGCTTACAATATCTTCATTTTCAAAAGAAGACGTATATTACACCACTTTCATCTCTCCCCACCAGTAACAGCAACACCAGCACTACAACACAGGAGCATCTCACATCACTTTCTACCGCGGAAATGTGTCATACTCTCTTTTGAGCTTTAAGGGGACTGACAAATTAGTGAGGTTTTTATTTCCATCGTTTGTTAATACTTGGTCAGTCTACCTTTCCTACATAAAAAAAAAATACCTCTTCGTCTCTCCCGGCGGCCAACAGTTCGGGGGTCGCACGCTGCTGCCAGTACGCTGGATGCCGCCAGAGAGCATCCTGTACCGCCGCTTCACCATCGAATCAGACATCTGGAGCTTCGGCGTGGTGCTGTGGGAGATCTTCACGGGCGGCAAGCAACCCTGGTACGGCTACACCAACCAGGAGGTGAGGCACCGGATTGTTCGAATGTTTACAAGGCCGTTAGCTAGTTCAGTCATCGTCAGAAATTCAGTGTCATTAGTACTCCCTATGTGTTATATGTTTCCTTTAATCCTGAGTAAACTTTCTTTCATGTAACAGGAGTTAAGGGCAACAAATTGGGGTAAAAAAGAGGCCCAGTAAAGGTGCCAGCCACTAAACAGTATAATCTGAGAATATATGACTTGTCTGATATAAGGGGATTCTTAGCATAGTCATTTAAGAGGACTAAAAAATGAGGGAAAACAGAACACAGTTGGAATACGTCCAAAATTACACAATTCATTAACACGACGGTATCAATAAAAAGCACACGAAGACTTGGTAGAATGATACGTGACATCGCTGGTAAACTGAGGAGACGCGCAGCTTTCAGGCAAACAGTTCGTAATGAGAGTTAAGTATTGTCTACCTTCAAGATCAACTTAGGAGTTAAGTATACGTCAATTTCCACCTTCTTTCGCTTTTACACTTGTTTCCCTTTTCTTGTTCACTATGTCAGTGTCTGTGCGTATCATGAACCGGCTTAGACAGACAGAAAGGAGGTCATTTTCTGTTCTCTTATTGTGTTGTGATATTTTTAAATTGACGTCTCTCTCTCTCTCTCTCTCTCTCTCTCTCTCTCTCTCTCTCTCTCTCTCTCTCTCTCGTCTCTCTCTCTCTCTCTCTCTCTCTCTCTCTCTCTCTCTCTCTCTCTCTCTCTCTCTCTCTCTCTCTCTCTCTCTCTCTGTCTGACACACGTCACTCCTCCCTCCCATACATACACATGTATGCAAGATCATTTTTATATTATCGCACCCCAAGGATATAAGTGCCATCGTAATTTCATAAAGCCAGTAGCTGCGCATGAAGTGAAGTAGAATGTAATGAGACGCTAATCTCTTGGGAGCAAAAATATGAGGGAAAGTTCAATAACACAGTGTAATAAGGAGCCTGGAGTGGCCTGGTACACTAGACGCACAACGGTCACACGAGGGTCATTAAGGCAGACATATCAGTTGTGACCGATCCTTAGCTAGGGTTGAACAGAAACAACCAATAATCTCACCAAGTAACTGCCATGTGTCAGGATCGAAATCGCGCCATTATGACCACGAGCCGACTACTGTACTTTGCCACATAGCTACCCAGCCCCCAGCACTTTGTCGTTACACAATGGAGGTCTGTACAAGATAGTGATTCGCCGGATGCAATCTTCTCAGTACACGAGGGAAATTAGGAAGTTACGCGCTGTGAAATGAATTAAGTCTGTCAAGTAATTGTACCAAATCTTCACTTCCCATTAGGTGATTTGTGATGTAATGAATGGCATGATTTGCAATTCAACAAAGTATCAACGTGAATATCTTATACTGCAGCACCTCTTCTACTTTTCTCTTTTTTTATGGGAGAGGGGTGGATGTGCTAAAAGAGAGAGAGAGAGAGAGAGAGAGAGAGAGAGTGGCAATTATGTTTTTATTTCAAATTTTCTTTCTTTACGGTAGTCATTACGTAGTTTGTAACGAAGCTAGCTTGTATTTCATCTGTATGGTAATTTATATATACTATACTTATTTTACTCAACCCTTTTCTTGAGCGTCAATCAAGAACTTAACTAGAGTCATTTACAAGAAAAAAAAAAAAAACATCCATGAAATCCACTTAATGTCGAGTCAGTTCAGCATTAGCAACAATCAAGTACAGTGCCGCGGAGAAGACAGGAAGCGACGCAGTAAGCAAGACGTTTACTAACTTTTCTTTTTCACAATTCAGCCACCCAATCCTCTTTTCCAAGAATTAGGAGGAGGGAAGGGATTCTTTTCCCATCACGCGTGGATCTCTGCCTCTCCTCCACGTCGATGATAGCAAGCAGTAGAGGATTTTCTTAGTGTGCTTCCTGTATCACCCAGGATCAGAACTCCTGTTTCCCCTCCCTTCGCAACACATAGCCATAATCCTCACCTCATCTCTTCCCCATTCCTTCCATCCTTCACCAGCCATTCTAACGCCTTTTGCTTCTAACCCTCACCTCTTTTTTTACTCTTCTGAAGTTGCCAGTTCCTTCACAAAACAATCCACGTGCAAGTTTAAATTTATATGGGGATATGTCTTAAAAATCGTATTTCTTTCATCCTTAAGACCTCCCCAATCTTCCTTCACCTTATCCATCATCTCTATCACCCTTCACCCTTCACCTTTTCCTGTCTCTTTCACACCTAACACCATCACAATCACCCTTCATCCATGCCATGCTTCCTTCACCGTAACCCCACCATGTCCCCTTCAGCTCTGCCTTGCCTCTTGAGCCATCTTATTCATCACCCCTGCCCAGCCTGCCACACCATAACGAGCACACGCACCCGCACATAACACTAACCCTTCCCTGCCGCCTCTCCCGCAGGTCATCACGCAAATCACAGCCGGCAAGATCCTGAACTGCCCCGACAACTGCCCGCCCGACATGTACCGCGTCATGGTAGCCTGCTGGAGTAAGAACCCGCAGGAAAGGCTCCCCATGGCCACGCTGTACGAGAGGATCCGCTGCCTTACCACTGACGAGCCACACGTTCTCGACTACGACTGAGGGCGGCTAGGCTGGTGAGGGGCACGAGGAAGGACGGAGGGGAGGAGACTGTGAGTGGGTGGTAGTCCCGTCTCTTTCCACCTCCCTCAAGCCTCCTGCAGCGCCACCAACAGCACCAGGCACACCACAGGCATTCTCTCTCTCTCTCTCTCTCTCTCTCTCTCTCTCTCTCTCTCTCTCTCTCTCTCTCTCAGTAAACAAAGGAAAAATCCAAGAGGTGCGAGTACAGTTTTAGCGAGGGAAGGAAAAAAAATGTAAGTATTTTTTCTTACAAGCTCGAAGTGAAAGCAAAAGGAGTACAGCGCGAGGATCACATAGCGCAGAAAATGGACGCAATACGAGTGTGAGCGGATCTCGTGTGTCTGCAATGTGAGTGGGGTTTGAATATTGTGAATGTGAGAATAGCTTTGTTTTGTTTTGTGCGTGGAATGAGTGAGTCGAGTGTGGTAAACGTATGAACGGACTTGGTGTGTCTGGTGGCGATGAACTTGCTTTTGGAGTGTCCGATATGTGTTAGTTTGTGCGTGTGTCGTGTGTCTGGTTTCCGTGGAATAAGGTTGTGTTTAGTCTGTGAGATGCGTAATGTGTGTGTCTGGAATCAGTAGAGTTTTGCTTGGTACATCCAGTGTCGTCAGTAAGGTTGTGTTTGCTAGGAAAATTATTGTGTCTGGTGTGGCGTAATGTGTGTTGAAGTGTGCTTGGCGGGTTTGGAATCAGCAGGGTTTTGTTTGGTATATCTAGCGTAAGGTTATGTTGGTTGCGTCTGGTGTGTATCAATATTGTTTTGGCTGGTGTGGCTGGTGTTCCTGGTGCTTGGTGGCCGCCCCTCATCAGCGGTGCTCTTAATTCTACATACATAGGTGCGCCAGGTGCTCTGTCTCTCCACTAGTCCCTGGTTAACCCCCACCATGAGTCGCCCAATATGGTCTGTGTATCGACGAGTAGCGGGTTCACACACTTACATTATAAATACTTGAAAGAGTTTGTACAGAAGATTGAATATTTATCTTTTGTAAAAAATAGACAAAAAATATAGAAATCCAGAGACAGAGAGAAAGTCATATTATTGTATCTAACGTAGAGATTAAGACTATCCTTTGTACTGTTGCATGGAAAGTATTGTATATATAAGAGTTAGAAATAATTCACACACACACACACACACACACACACACACACACACACACAGTTATATTTATGGCTTTTGTCAACATAAAGGTGACTCACAACACGCCTAAATAAATATGTAACACAAACACCCACAACAAATTAGTAATTACTAACACACACACACACACACACACACACACACACACACACACACACACACTTCCTGCCACAAATCTATGGGAGTGAAAAAATAAAAGAAAACGGTGCTGGTGACGCCAAATATTTCACTTCCATAGACTCGATCCTCCTCCCCCCCACCCAAACAATAAGGTCCCTGTGTACATTGCCTGTATATATGTAGTCCTGTATCAAAGTAGACAAAAACTAATGAAAAATAAAGAGTAATTTTGGATGAAGCAGAATTTCACCGGTGAGTGTTTCCTTTGTACAGGTTTGACGTATTCATCATATGCTTATGATAGACACGCGCACTCACACTACCTGACTCGTTTAACTGTAACAGAGTACATACATACATTCATACATACGTGAAGTCTTGCTATGTAATTTCATACGCTGCGACAAAACCCGGGGAGACGAGCGCGTGAGTGTTTGTGGGAGAGTGACGGCTGGCGGGACGAGGCAACAATAAAGATTGGCTTTTTGATAGTGTTTATTTTACTACGCCATGTATATATTCAGTGTGATATGGGCTCGTATTCTCAAACACTTCTGCGCTTTACCTCCACATATTTCTAAAGGCTTTATTTAAATTTACACGTGTTTCTTTAGGTTTTTTTTATTTTATTTTTTTATTTTACGTTTCTAGAAGCAGTGACAAGATTTTTACATTATTAACTAGAAAAACATTCTTGAAAACCCAGCTAATCTTCTCTGTGGCTTTGGAAGATAGCCGTGGTGAAAGAGCAAAGCGTTTCTGAATACGGACCAGAGAACCACCATAACATTCACCACCACAACTTTGTACCATCATCCCAACTCAACAACAGCAACTACAACAACAACTACTACAACAACAACAAAACAACAACAACAACAACAACAACAACAACAACAACAACAGACACAAAAAATACTAATATGTTCCATAAAAAAAAAAAACATCACCACGAGAAAGGAAGACGAAAAACATGGGATAAATGAAGAAAAATGTGTGAGTATGAATTCCCAAACACACGCAACAGACTAATATATTTTCTCCACATTACGAGATTTTATCCCGCCCTCATCTTACGAGCTGAGAATAATATTTCACCAGCTAATGCAGCAAAACTTCCCCGTACCCTCTCCTGGCTAAGCTACCGTATAAAATGCTCTGTTTTTTGCTAAGGTACTTTACAACATGTTACTGTATCTACTTGCCGAAAGAGAGAGAGAGAGAGAGAGAGAGAGAGAGAGAGAGAGAGAGAGAGAGAGAGAGAGAGCGCGAGGGGGAGATATATAAAGCGTAATAGCACCAGTGCAAGGTTTTTTGCCGGTCTCTACGAAGCATTGTCGTTAAGCCAGATTATCTCCATCCACCCGCTGGTCAAGAAAAAGATGACGGTATGTTTTCTGCTATTTTACTTTCTTTCACTGTGTTGTATCTTGAAAGATTTCCTACCTGTGAGTGACAGGTAACGAGGTATACAAAGTGTCCGTGATATGCATTTCACTACCTGAATACTAAACAAGAAAAGATGAGCATTGGAAGAAGGATTACTTTATACTACACAGTAAAGCTATGTATGAAAAAAAAAAAAAAAAAAAACATATGAACGAAATCAATGGTGGAGATTCAGAGGCATCTCGAATTCATGGCCAGTTGCACCGATCCTTCCCCGTCCTCGTTGAAATCGCGGGGTGAAGAACTCGTTAACCGAGTCCCACCAGTGCCGAGCTCCATCTTAAATTTACGCGTCAGAATATCGTTGCAAGTTTCCAATACGACATATCTCATATGCGTGATTGATAGATGACAGGATGAGAAATGCATGCTTTTTTCTTTTTTATTGGACTAATATATGATACGTAAGAGAAATACATGTTCCTTAAAAGCCTATATGGCAGGAACGAGCGAAGCTTGTTATTAAACGACACAAAGATAATATAGTTCTGCATAATAACAAGCGAGATGTAATGAAAATGATAAAGAGCATTTTTTCCTCCTTTGACTACACAAGAACAGCTCATCATTAAGTTCTATTATAGATTTTTCAAAAAGCAGATATCACTCATATAAGCTTCCCCCACTCCACCCAACCTCCACCCACAGGCCCCCAAACTTATTAGAGGGGGTTGGGGAGGATATTGGTAAAGAGAATATTTGCTTAAACTATAAATTCACCCATCATCATAGCAGGACGTTAGAATATCGTTATTAATCCTTATGTTATACTGACAAGTAGGCTACACTGTTAAGCAGGAAATGTGGACTCATAAACTAAAATAATCTGGTGAACAGTGGCATTTATTTATCGGTACTTGCTGGTTGTCGTTACTTGGGGTGGGAGAAAACTAAAAACTAAATATGGACCCGTGGAAGGATTTTAACACTTGTGGTGAAGAGAGAGTTGGTCAATAAACAATGAATAACGTGTACGTTGGGAATCGCTGGAATCAATCATGAATAACACTAAACAGAGGATAACATTATTACGTATTCAAACTATCGAGGCTGAACGTGACGTTGAAATTCACGAAAACAAACCACGAAATAGAACCAACAATCAGTTACATGAGGCATAATTACCATCGCCACACCACTCAAATAGGTAACCATAGAGCGGCACAGCGAAGGAACATAATATGGGTCAAAACATAAGGGAAACTAGCGGCTCTACATACGGCAACGCTGTTAAGCTCCCTAATGACCCTATACCTAGCCTAATTAATGAGTCTATTCTCCTCATCCATCACCCTCTGAACACACATATAGATACTAAGAGAATAGGAACATCTCGTTAAAACTTTTAATTAAATAACCGTAAAAGAAAAAGTAGCAGTACTCACCACTCAGTCTGGCACTCGAGTTTGGGCTCCGAACAAGCGGTAGTTCACTCTCAGCACTCACTTGATAGGCCACGACCACCACTTCCTTCCACCACCACTGTACGTTACACTTTGTCATTATGATTATGAGAGTGTAAGTCAGACAAGTCAAGGTTTATAGCAAGAAGGACGCTCGTCGACACTAAACAACTGTAGGCTACGTAACGCTGCCTGCCGCGGGAGAGGCGGAGCGACTGGTAGCTCATGTGTTTGTGTGTAATTACTCGTAAAGTGAGGCTACAGCTAGGCATCCTTGTATCACAGGAGAAAAACTCTCGTATTATAAGGTAAGCAGCAATAATAACACAGTATTTTCGTTATTTTTTGCAGTGAATACGTACATACAACTTGTTACAGACCTCAGTGATTATAAGTGTGTTTCCTGGGTGTGGTGGACTATGTGATAAGGTTCTTTGTTGTTGTTATGATTTCCAGTCACTCCGACCCATGGTTTCTCCGTCACTCCGTCACCTCTTCCACCCCCCCCCCCCCTACCTTATTTAAAAAATTATCGTGATATTCTTGACGGGTTAAACATGAATCGGTATTATGTTATCCCTACACCAAATACGGTTTTTCTTACTCTTCTCATCATTCGTTTAATTTGAACTCTTACATACCGTCACAAATTGCCCATGGTCTTAAGAGCAATTAAAGATTAACCAGCTTTGCGTGGGACTGAGCTATCGTGCTCTACCGCCACGTTTGATGTACGAGCGGACACGAGAAAAGCCATATTGTCACGTCATTGCGCACGCGTGAAATCAACCACGGTGTTTGGTTCTTTTGTTTGAACATGTTGAACATACAGACAAAATAAATCTAGCCCATCAAAACGCTTTGTTGAGAGAAACCCTTATTATATACGTAGTTTGTGGGATGTCACGCCAGTCTCGACTACCATATATGGTAAAGAAGACGAGGCTACACAGCGGGGGAAGTAGTCCCGAGACGGAGGCATTTGATTAGGGTTTGATAGGTTCCCGTAGCCAGCAGTGGCGGCGAGTGTTTTCCACAGGGGTAATAGTCCAATGGGGGAGGAAAAAAGTACTAACTTGCGACAGAGGCGACCCGCAGATTCATTCAAAACAGGTCGAAATCTACCAGTAAAGTTGATTTCGTCCAGCTATGAGAGGTGTAATTGTACAAATTCACCCATGAATCTATGAGTTTAGCAGGCTTGCTGATAATCAAAAGACACCGAACTTGCTACATCACTTAATATCCGCTTCATTTGTTGTTTTGCACTGACGGTAACCGACAAGTAATAATTGTAGTTCACAGTCACCTTCATTTATGTTGGAAATTCTCTGCGTGTGTGTTGGTCATTACCGTGGCAGTCTAGTCCTCATTCTTCTCCTTGACAAGAATGTGAGACCAAAATTGCGCCTCGGCCCCGCAGGAGGGTAGAGTTAACACGACTGAGTAACGAACAATGGAGATGAAACACGGGCTTACAATATAGGGAGCACACGGGGCGAGGGGTGAAGCCTAGTACAATATGACCCGCGGCTTGATGAGAAGGGACACAAAGAGAAACTCAGAGCCACCTTACGCACTGGACAAAATTAATGTCTCCCCTGTGCCTTAGATTACATGCAGATTATACCTTTGGAAACCTGGACTCTTTTGGAGGAAGGAATTAGTAACTAACGTAGAAAGGAGAAATGCCTGGAGGAAATGAGTGAAGTAAAAAAAAATGGTTGTGAATGATGGCAATATTGCAGTAAGATTAATCGCAGTGTAGATAAGCCGATGAAATACATTGTAACATTATCTACAATGAAAATGAGGAAATTACCTGGAAGAGAAGGGTACAATAAAAAAAAGGCTGTTAACGTTGGCAATACTACACACAACTTACTCTCTATAAACAGGTGAACCAGGCAGAGATATAGAGGTGGTTGGCTGAGGGAAGCAGGCGAATGAGAGACGAAGTGAGGAGAGGCGAGGAGTAAGAAGTGGTGGAGAGCTTAGGGGTGGGGAGAGTATCGAAACAAATAATGTAGTCCTGATGTAAGCCAAGGAGGACTAAGGAGGGTGAAGGAAATAGATGAGAAGCACTGGTACTAAACAAAACCTGGAAAGATACAAACCGTTAGGCCTATCGGTGAAAATCCTTGTATAAAGCGTGCCTACATATTTCTGTCTGTCATCTTTATACATTAACTTATCAATTTTTCAGAATTCTCTATTGGCTGGCAAGGTCTGAGATGAAGGAGAGAAAAGAACATATTTCTTAAACGCTTTGCTCTCTCTCTCTCTCTCTCTCTCTCTCTCTCTCTCTCTCTCTCTCTCTCTCTCTCTCTCTCTCTCTCTCTCTCTTACCAGCACTATTTTCAAAGCCAACAAAGATAATCAGATTCTCAAGAGTACTTCTATGATATAGAGATGGTCGTGGTAAGAGGGCTGAGCGTTTTGAAGTGTTTTTGTGGTTCTAAAAGGGGATTGAAAAGGCTTCTACAGTTCTAAATAGAGAAACACTTGAAAACCTCGCTATTCATATCTGTGGCCTTGAAAAATAGTCGTGGTAAGAGAGGAAAGCGTTTCTCAATACGGACCTGAGGCATGCTCCCCGGTCCCACGGAGGCAGCACACATCGGCAAGTTAGAATGTCAGGGTGTCTAGGTAAAGGTCACTCACATCCCTGGCCATTAGTCTTCCTTGTTTACTTCCTCTCCCGCTTCGTTCATCTGGTTGGTGTGGGAGGCTTGGGCAGGGGGAGGAGAAGGGGAGAGTAGGGGGGATGGGAGCCAGCTAATGGGTGGATAACTAGCGGTGGTGAGAATGGGATTTGAACCGTTTTCTGTTTAATTTTATGGGGGACAGCAATTAAACACATATTTTTTATCTGTTTTCTTTATTTTTCCTTCTTTCTTTTCTCTCTCTTTTTTTTTCTCTTTTTACAGGCTGTACCCAGCGTCCTTCATACATTAAAAGAAAGAACGAAAGAAAAAGATGAAAAAGCTTCGCCTGCCTTAATTACCTGGGGGAATTTGTACATTTGAAAAGAAATTCAACAGAATATCGTTGGTCGCAATTTAAAATAGAATAACACTGTCTTATCTGGCAGCGATAGGAATCCATCAGACTTTACTGTTCAATAATTTCGCCATTCAAAATAAATTAGCGTGGGGAAGGGACGGCGCGTGGATTTATATTACAATATTTTATTACTCTTTTTCTTTATAAAGCATGGCAATTTAATCGCTCAATGATAATAAAAAATTGTAGGGATTCAGTGCGTTTTAAAATCATAGTATTCTTTGTACATAATTGATAATAATGCCTATATCAATCCACAATTCCTGGTATACGGAAAAATATATATTACCATCAATTTTCATAACAAATTGAAATACATTGCTTGAAAAAAAGTGATGAAAAGGTAAAAGTTCAACGTGAACTAGTTTTATGTTTTGACTCAGTCCTAATGCTATAGAATGATACGTAAAGAATGCTAATATTGTAGATCCAGAATGATAGGTAAAGAATAAAAGATGCAGAGGATAGATTACAAGCAACAATTCTTGCTAAGAGTATGTGTGTGTGTGTCTATGTGTGTGTGTGTGTGTGTGTGTGTGTGTGTGTGTGTGTGTGTGTGTGTGTGTGTGTGTGTGTGTGAGATCTAAACAAAATTTAATGTGCACAAGATAGCTACACAAGAACTTGCTTGAATAATTTTGGTATTTTTCATATTTCTTTTTTCCTTTCCTTTTTTGCTAAAAGTTCAGCTGAGGACACTAAAATTAGACAAGAAAAGTGAAAATAAGTTTGATGATAATATCACTTCCGGAAACAAAAGAAGCTGCACAAGAAGAAAAAGACCCACTGGCAAGTTTAGCTCCTCATGTATTTCTCTATTTTACAAACTGTCTTTTTACAATCTTTTTTTTTTTGCTTGGGGAAAAACCGAGAGAAAGAGAGAGAAAAAAACACCTCTATGTCCCTTAATTGGCTCACTTACCCTGATTTCCTGTTACTTGTTATCGTATAAACCAAAACACACACATTTGAACCGTCATATTTAGTGTCCTTTTTGTGTTGAAGGAGAAAAAGAGAGAGAGATGAAAAAAAACATATATGATCCTTACATGACTCGGTTTCAATTACAAGTTAATGTGTATACTAAGAACCGTTAGTTTAAAGCTACATTTCACGCTAACAGCAATAATGGCTGCTGCTTTACCAGTGGCAATCAGTTCATCCCTCTGATCTTTCATGTACGAGCTAGAATGCTCTCATTATGCCATTAGGTTTAAGTGGGTGGCGGTGAGCGGTGGTGACAGGATGACGTGGTGGTGGTGGTGGTAGTAGTGTGCGGTGAGGACACTAGGAAGGCAGGTAGTAGCTCCATTGACGGCAGGTGACGGCCATTTAAAGTTAATATCGACACATAATCCACTTAGGCGTAAAGGCATGGAATGGTGCGCTGTAAATTAGACTCATTCAGGGTAGGGAAAGCACGTTTTTAAAAAAAGCACCTGCTGGAACGTAGTGGTGGTGATGGTGGTGGTGGTGGTAGTATGGTGGTGGTGGTAATATGGTGGTGGTGGTGGTGGTGGTAGTATGGTGGTGGTGGTGGTAATAGTGTGATGGTGGTGGTGGTGGTGAGTCTGTTGTATCACCGCATATATCAAAAGTGGCAGTGTTAGAGGAATGGTTATTGTTTTATTGCAATACGAGATAATATTACAATCAAGTGTCGGAATTTCCCTTTGCAGGAATAGATAGATAACAGATAGGTAGATAGATAAACCATTATCGTTTCACTTGATATGAACCCCTAGCAGTAGCAGTGCTAAAAAGGGCATCACATACCACTCAGACACACACAAAAAAATGTGAAAGCATTATGCCATTTAGAGCACCTGACTCTATTCTGTGACACAAAGGTTGAGAGCAGCAAATGAGGCTCACCTGTGTGTCAGTATAGGTGAGCGGCACTAATTGGCAGAGGGCATAATGGCATATAAAGTGTCTCACCTGACACGCCTCTCTATTTACATAACAAAACTGTGAGTGTTGATACTGGGAGCTGCTGTGATGTCTTGTGTGAAAGTGTAATGAAGCAGCGGGGGACAGATGGAAGTAAACAAGACTTTGAGATAATTTCAGGTGATAGCCAGGGTGCATTGTAAGAAGTAGCGTGCAGGTTCGTTACAAGGAGACTCACTCGCCTCGCCCTCCTGCCGCCCTATGTCTGCCACCCCTCAGCCATTAGAGAGACGAGGGGACGTGCTGGTGTGACATTGTGTAGCTTGTTTGTTTGAGTAGTAATATATGTGTGTGTTACAGAGAGAGAGAGAGAGAGAGAGAGAGAGAGAGAGAGAGAGAGAGAGAGAGAGAGAGAGAGAGAGAGAGAGAGAGAGAGACTTTCCCTTCAATGCTAAAAGTTGAATCTATTGCAATCTGTTTATCAGAAAAATCTGTTGGAGGCACTGTCATATTCCCTTATAAAACCTGAACAAATGTCCAGGCTCACCACCGTTAACCCTAGTGGTGCCATATTACATCAGCTGTTGTGGCACCTAATGGAATTATTTCCATTCCCAGGCTCACCATACTTATCCATCCCCCAGGACTGAGGTATGGGCGCCTTTATCCTCCCTTCGCCCTCCGACAACTACCTGCTGGCGGCCAGGTTTCGAATCCTTGCCAGTGGGAAATGTAGCGTTCTCCCGTTAACCCTGGTGGTGCTATATGACCTGAGTTGTTGCGGCACCTAATGGAATCATTTCCATTTTTTTCCGACAACTACCAGATTCCCTCTTTGCTAATTCACACAACTTGCTTTACCTGTCACTTCCCTTTATACAATTCAGTAGCGGAGCAGTGTTGCCATTCCTTCCTCTACGTCTACCCCTTTCCTGTCTCTGGTTCATTAACTCCTTCACTACTGGGACGCAATTTTCCTTTTTATTGTATTTATAATCAATCGATTTTATATGTATAGCCTCAGAAGCTTATGTAAGAATTTCTGGCCATTAATCTTAATCTTCTGATCTCCATAGATCCTTCCTAACGTCAATAAAATCGTCTATTCACACCCAAAACTCATGATAAAAATGTGTCCCAGTTCTGAAGGGTTTAAATGGTGGGTAGCGTGACCTTCCCTTCGTCTCCGTCTGTCCTTTCCCCGTCCCTGGTTCTCGTGGTAGTATGGCTATCAACCTCCTGCCTCGCCAGCCCTTGCCCTGCTGCCTTACCCGGTCACTGCTCACGCCAGATCTATGCGAGTGGGTTCTACTTGCCACCTGCGCCTCCACTATGACGCACTTGTTACTTGCCGTTCCGTCCTCACTAAATCCCTACAAATGTCTGCTGTTAAGTAATTGATTATTCATTAGAGCGAGAAAGAATGTGATGTAGCCATTTTTTATGTTCAGTAAATCTGTTTAAGCACCTATTTTAAGGGATTAATTGTTTGCCAGGTTGAGGAAGGATCCGCGATGGCCTGGGTGAGCATGATGGCCTCGTCTGGGAGCGTCAGAGCATCAGTACTTAATTCTATCCAAAGAATTAAGGGTGAGTATTAGTATCTATCTTATATATGTACAATTGACTCTATTTGATGAAGCAGCCTTCCTACCCTTAGCTAAAGCGGCATGTTAACTCAAGGGATTTTAATAGTTATATATATCACAAGCCAGACTTCGTGAGGTGTCAATGAAGTCACACCTTTCTCAACCCTACTCTATGTCCGATTCCCAATCCCCAGTCCTTCCTCTCTCATAAATCCTCCATATTATTCACCTCCATCTAAGTCATGACGCCTCTCTCTCTCTCTCTCTCTCTCTCTCTCTCTCTCTTAGTGCTTCAGATCTCATATGGTTCGCTTTGGTTTGTGTTCGAACTACCGAAACACTGGAATTGAACCATCAGCCTGAGACTTTGGCGGAATATATAGGACTCAGCAGGTGGCCGCCCTTACAAGGAGATGGAATGTGTGAGGCAAACTGACGCTCGAGGCCCATTACTTTCAACTTCACCTTATAATTCTGCTTCCAATATTTGTGCGTGTTTTTTCAAAGAATTTCCAGCCGTTATTGTATCTCAGTTATTAAAAGATGCACTTTAGTGAAAGTTATTGTTGAGTTTTCATATACACGTGTTCATGATTCAAATGATGGTTTAAATAGGAGTATGCATCGTCAAAATCAATATGTATGAAAACATTGAATATATATATATATATATATATATATATATATATATATATATATATATATATATATATATATATATATATATATATATATATATATATATATATATATGAAAGTCTAAATAGAAATTTGAAAGGTCTAAAAAATTATTATTACTTAACAGTTTGAATTTATATGCCTACACCTCACCTTCACCATTATAGACTTTTGTTTCGTTATATTACTCAACGTATCTCTCTCTCTCTCTCTCTGTCTGTCTCTCTCTCTCTCTCTCTCTCTCTCTCTCTCTCTCTCTCTCTCTCTCTCTCTCTCTCTATCTATCTATCTATCTATCTATCTATCTATCTATCTATGTATCTATCTTGAACTGCCCTTTAACATCTCAGGGTTTCCAAGGAACGACCCCCCACCCCCTTTTTCCCTTTCCCACTCTCATCTTTTCCTTCTCCCCTACTTCATTACCTTCACATATTCCCTTAACTTCTGCCTCAGTCTTTTGTGTTCCCTAGTTTTCTTCTTTCGTGGAAGCTCGCAGATCTCTTTATGTGCTGCGTCCTCCTGATTTCTTCATTTTTCTGGCTGCTAATTCTCTTCATCCTCATTACTTGCCGTTTTATTCCTCGCTCTCCACTCGTCTCCTTTCAGTGTCCCCCACCACTTGCCTCTCGTCATTCCGAAATTATCACCAGGTAAAAGTGTAATGTTTCCTCGCCAGTCAAGAGAGAGAGAGAGAGAGAGAGAGAGAGAGAGAGAGAGAGAGAGAGAGAGAGAGAGAGAGAGAGAGAGAGAGAGAGAGAGAGAGAGAGAGAGAGACAGACAGACAGACAGACAGACAGACAGACAGACAGACAGACAGACAGACAGACGAAATAACGGACTCCATGGAATTGTTGAAATTTGTATCCATCTATTATGAATATATCCGCCTCTCGCTGAATACTCCGGGTTGGTGGAGGTTGTGGTGCCCTCAAAGCTTAGAAATTCTTAAATGTCAGAGGTCAGAATGAAAGAAACCTGTCTCTATTTTCATTGAGTACTATCGTGTGAGAGTTTGGGTGCGTCCAGCTGCGTGTTAATTAGACATAAGACCGTATTCTTAAGCATTGCAGATTTAATAAGAACGATTTTCAAAGACTACAGAGATGACTAGTCAGGTAATATATGGCTAAATTTAATACCTTATTGCTACTAATGAATATTTTAGTTTACATCATAAAACTCACGCAATATTCGTTCAGATCGCGCAGTAAAAGTACGTTGGAAAGAGTACTATTTTTTTAAGAGTTAATTAAGGGATCACTAATTAGTATGAAAGCAAAACAAGATCACATGAAATGAAAATATAAACCAAACCTTTGCAAGAAAAATGTGTGGTAACTTCCCTGCGAGGCTGAGGAGCGAGCGGCCTGTGGTGCTGCTCTGCCTCACTGGTGGCTGTCGGAAAGGCTGCTGCGCTGGCAATTTTGTGTAATCAGCGGGAGGGAGTGAGGGAGAAGCAGGTGGGGCGACTCCCTGCTACTCCCTTCCAGCATGTTGATCAATGTCTCCATTAACTTAACACACCAACACCCTCTCACTAGCCGCTGTACACATCAACATCTCCTTTGTACACATCACCACCACCTTACTGGACACATCAACACCACCTTTCTACTCATCAACATCACCTTATTCCACACAGGACATATCAACACCACCATCAACATCTCCTTTACTGTACGCTGAACACATCTACACCTCTCACCAGCGCGTCATCACCTTCTCCACAGCACTTTATTGACGCATGCTTAAGAATATAGAAAAGTGCACCAGGACTTTTCTTATTGTTCTTTTCAGTGTTTTGAAAATCAGCGAAGTCTTTTTTTTTTTCTTTTTTTCTTTTTTGTTGGGGTGGGGAGGGAAGGGCGTTTAGTACCGAGGCATATTTTTACCACGACGTTTAGATATGATGAGACAATTTTATCAACATTAGAAAGGTCCATGGAGGTCAGAAGATTAACGGCCAGAGTATGTACTGTTTTAATCCCCACGTAAGTTTCTGAAGCTGTATAAAATCGAAAATGATAAGCAGAATAAATAGGAAAATGCGTTCCAATACTAAAGGAGTTAATCTAATTATTCCCTAAAAGAGCAATGTCGTATCGCAAACTATAGTACCTAGTCAGAGGTGCGTAGAGGTGACCCTTCCTTGTCAGCTGTCAGGGAAAAGTCGTCAAGATAATTTGACTCTCAGTATGATACGGACTTTTACTACCGACAAGTGGCCTGATTGACACCGAGTCCTTTCGAGACACACACACACACACACACACATACACACACACACACACACACACACACACACACACACACACACACACACACACACACACACCAAACTGTATATCCATGCTTGTTCTTTTGATGATGTTCAGTTTTGTATGTTTTTTTTTTTATTGTAATAATATTGTTTTAATACTCTTTTTCTTTGTTTAGTGACATATTTTTCCTTGTCTTTTTTTGACACATTGCCGTGCACCATAAGTTTATATTAATTGGCACGCTCATCAACTGTGTTAATATTTTTTTTTATATCATGACCTAAATGTTATATATTTTTTCTCTCTCTTTCTGTGCAATAATGAAATTCTCTTGGTATTCGTGTCATAAGTTTCCGTAATGAAGTTTCGGTATGCAGTGCATTCCAGATGTCTATTTCCGTCACTTATTTGGTTATTTGTTAAATCTATTCTTGTCATTGTTATTGTTGTTGTTCTTACCACAACCATTACCATTGTTGTTGTTGTTTTTCATGTCTTCGCCGTCCTCTTCGTCATTGTTGCCGTTATTGTTATCCTTACCATTATAATAAGACCATGGTAATGATGACTATGTTTTCCTTACCTTCAGGAATTAATCTACTGGTGGACTTCAGTAGAGAGAGAGAAAGAGAAAGAGACCCACAAAGAGCAAGGGTGGAAGGGAAGCAGTAATTGCATTCCAAATTATTGATACCATCGTGAAGCCAGGTGGAGTGGGTTTTTTTTTCAGCCTTTCTCTTCGGTGTGTAAACTTGTTGGAGTGCAGTGAGTCAATGTGAAGCGCAGGAGTGGAGAATCTAAGAGGACTGATGCACCAGGTCTTAGTGAATAAGGGAATTGAGTGTTGGGAGCAGTAAGGCATGCGTGTAGGCTCGGGCTGGTGGTAGTCTGGCCTCTGTATGCTTGGATGCCTCTCACACTTGGATTCATCATGACACTGTGCATACATACATACAAGCATACATACATGCATACATAGGCAGCTCCACACACTCACTTGCACCCACTTGTCCGCTCACGCCGGTATATAGAGCACAGGGAACTCCAAAACTATATAAACACAAAACAATGAAATAACACACACACACACACACACACACACACACACACACACACACACACACACACACACACACACACACACACACACTTTGTTAGTTTTTCATATGTCCCATTCGCTCTCAATTTTACGGAAGGGGAAAAAGCAAATGATTCAGACTATCGAAATTGAAAGAAAAGTTAAATGAAAAGCGTCAGCACACTGTAAGTTATATATTTGCATATTGGCGCTGATTTATTGGTTGACATAAAGCTTAACATTGGCATAAATATTGGGTTTTTTTGCTATACATTCCACCATTCAGATATTGATGAGCGGGGGACGAGTCTGTAGTGGGAGAGGGTTTACAGGAGGGGGAGGGGGAGGGGGAGGAAGCAGGTGAGTCACGGCCTGTGTGGGCTTGTCACTTCACTACCTACACACTTTACCTTCCTGTACTTATTTGTTTACCGTCTTGTCACCAATGCTTCTTTTCCAGTATCAGTAGTTATGGTTACCTTTGCCACATCATGCGTCTTTACTCTTTACTATTACTCTTTTCAGTCCGCGTTATGTTTGTTTGGGTTTGTCACTTTACTTCCTACACACTTTACCGTCTTGTTCTTATTTGCTTACCGCCTTGTCATTAATGTTTCTTTTTCCAGTATCAGTAGTTATGGTTACCTTTTCCACATCATGCGTCTTTACTCTTTACTATTACTCTTCTCAGTCCGCGTTATGTTTGTTTGGGTTTGTCACTTTACTTCCTACACACTTTACCTTCTTGTTCTTATTTGCTTACCGTCTTGTCATTAATATTTCTTTTCCAGTATTCGTAGTCGTCCTTGCCACACCATGCGTCTTCACTCTTTACTATTACTCCTCTCAGTCCGCGTTATGTTTGTTTTGATTGATCAATTTACTCCCAACACACTTTTCCTTCGTGTTCTTATTGCTTACCGCCTCGTCATTAATACTTCTTTTCCACACCATTATGTCTTCACTCTTCACTATTACTTTTTTCAGTCCACATTCCTATTTTCTACCTCCCCCACGATTACTGCCATTGCTCTCTGTCCTTCAT
>CM035203.1:19646954-19651954 GCA_020233015.1 Callinectes sapidus | reverse complement strand
TATATACTTCTCTCTCTCTCTCTCTCTCTCTCTCGCTCTCCCTCTCTCTCTCTCTCTCTCTCTCTCTCTCTCTCTCTCTCTCTCTCTCTCTCTCTCTCTCTCTCTCTCTCTCTCTCTCTCTCTCTCTCTCTCTCTCTCTCTCTCTCTCTCCTATAGTCCTCATTAAAACGCCTATGAAAATCTCGATAACTTTCTCTTCAGCCTGTTAAAGTCATCGAGATAAGACGTTGAATAGTTAAGGACTTTCACGTCATGTTATTCTCCTTTCAGCTTCCCTTTTCTGACGCCCTTTGGCAGTAGAAAGTAATAATGTCTACCTATCGACTCTCGCGGAAGCAAACTAACTTTGGTATGATAGTTTGCAGACGTAAATTAAGGAGTATATTGTAAGGTTCTCAGGCACTACTTGAACCCAAGGGAGCTTCACGTTTCTGGCTGCCTAACATAGCAAAACAAATTTAAACCAAATAACTCGAGTATTCCTGTTTGGGTGCACCTTAGAGAAGAGTCGTAATGGGTTTGCCTTGCATGAGCTATTAGGAAATTTATACTGAAACATCTGGCTTACACGGAAAAGACTTACATGTTGCTTATGTTTTATGTGCATACGTTTTCAAGTTGAACGTGAATATGTTTGCATACATGCGTACATTACTGGTTGGTAAGAATTCAATGGATTTGTTTCTAGATATTAGTAGGTAAAGAGGTTTGCCATTGTTTATTAGAATCGAAAAAAAAACATGAAAAATTATTGAGAAAAAAAGTTTTGAAGTTGTAAATTATTATCATCATTATTCTATATAAGGAATCATAGACAGATTAAGAGCACAGTATTAACAGCGGTGCATGTGTCATCAGTCTGGACGTTTGAAAACATTTTGGCTTAGCTGTGTGTAATAATCAAGGGAGGACGAGAGAGAGGGAAAGAGAGAGAGATAGCATCATGAGGGTATGTAATGGAAGCAAGCAAGCACATTTATAACACACAGAAGAGGAGACTGCAATGTGCGATAGTGCTGGCAAACATATACAGCAAATCTGGTGAACATGAATTGAACTTTGGAAAAAAAAAAAAAAAAGGAAATCCAGCTTTATCAATATCCCGATTTGCTTCTTCTCTCTCCCTCTCTCTGCTCTCTGTTCCGTCTGTCTTACATCACACACATAGCTCTTTGTTCACCTACTCCAGTCATGAGATCCTCCAATATTTACAAATGCCTTCTACGTTCGTCTTGCTTCCATCGAACTCGTGTATGGATCTGCTGCGGAGCCTTCTACACCCTTCTACACAATCTGCTTCCAGTTACGCCTCTACAACCTATCTTCACCTTAACCTTTCACTGTTCTCTCCATTTAGGTATCTCCATTTTTCACAGCTAAAGATAAACTCATTGGTTCTTTATTTATTTAACATTAGAACAACTTCGTAAGTGCCGACAGGTCCACTAATGTTTGTTCATCCTTTGTATTCCTTTCTATCTGCTATTTTTCAATCATATGGAAAAGAAACGGCAGATTCTTACTTCCGTCGATGTTACAGTTTTTTGGTAAATACTAGAAAGTGATGACAAGTTTTCAGACGAAGCTGCACTTTTATTGCCAGTCTTTGAAGGCAAAATTAATTTCTTTTCAGCGGACCTTCCAGTTTAATCGTCCGCTGCAGGAGGCAATCATCTTGAACGAAAAATTATTCAATATTTCAAATGTCGATGTCATAGATTTGTCATCGACTTCAAAATCGGCTTCATAATGTCGTTGGTCGGCGAGGAGGGTGGAAGAGTGATCGAGGCTGATATTACGCCCATGATTTATTGAAGGGACGCAAGACGAGCCGGCCACGCGCTGCTTTCCTGCCCTTCCCCCTCGCCCGCACTCTCCTTCATCACCGCCCCGTGTTTTAATACCAGCGTCATTCCAAACTTGCCTGGAAAACACCCTAGCCTGTCTCATCACAAGGGCTCTGTGCTTCTTTTGAGTAATGTTCATCAAATGGTCCGGTGCATGAGAGATTCTGGCTCACTGCATCAACTTGGTGGGGAAGGTAGTGGCGTCTCGTAAGTGTAGTCGGTAATGAATAGTGTTTTTGCAGTGACATAACTCAAAGCGAGAGGTAATGCTTTATTCTTGCTATAATTTCAACGTGTAGCACTTGGTGTTATTATGTTGGTACATTATTCTACCAGGTTTCAATTTTTCTCCGCTCCAATCCATGCAGTATGTATAGTTTTGTGTTAAGTGTGATGAGTGTCTATCAGTTTAGCCTTGGTGACATGTTATAACTCGTCACACAACAATTCAATCACATCACTCTCTCCCTTCTAGAAGTCACTATCTAATTATAGCCTCCTTTCCTCCTACGACCTGATCGGCTTCAAGAGATTACCTTGGAGACACTTACCAAATGAAATAGCCTAAGACTTCTCCCTTTTGGAGCTCTTTTTCTACTGAACTTTTCTGTAATGCCAGTGAAACGAACCACTATTTCCTGTATTTTTTCGTGGCCTCATTCAACATCTCCCACGCGTTAAAAAAGATGAAAAATAGAAGGAAAAACCCATTAAGTGTAGCAATCTCCTTCATTTTCCTCTCCTCTATTAGCATCATCACCAGGCTCGTCGCAAGGGAGAGAAGAGAGGGAGGGAAAGTGAGGGAAAGTGAGAGAAAGAGAGTTCAGAGCCCTCGTTATCTCCCCTCCTCAGATGCCTCCATGCAATCGTTCATTAGAACTTTGCGCATTATTAATTACAAGCTCCGCCTCCCATACACAAGAGAGGGCCGTGGAAGGAAGGGAGGGTGGGAGGGAATGATAAGCAACACATAACCAATATTGTACCTGTGTGGGTGACAGGACGAGAGCCACTTACCACTATGTATTCATCGCCTTCCCTCCCCATGACTCTTATCGAACCTCATCTATTTATTATTTTTACCACGCTGCGTTATAGAGTGAATGGAAGAAAGTTACTAGAAGTTCCGGGGATGAATGGAGGCGTCTCTCTCTCTCTCTCTCTCTCTCTCTCTCTCTCTCTCTCTCTCTCTCTCTCTCTCTCTCTCTCTCTCTCTCTCTCTCTCGAAAAAGAAGAAGAAGAAGAAGAAGAAGAAGAAGAAGAAGAAGAAGGAGAAGAAGAAGAAGGAGAAGAAGAAGAAGAAGAAGGATTCAATGAAGGTCGGGATCTCTCCTCAGCTGCCCAATATCGTCCTTCATGTTTCGTGTGTAAAAATAGTCTTCACTGAAGTCCTGTCAGTTTTGGATAGGAAGGATAGGGAGTGGGAAAAAATAGGTTAGTCTTGAGGAGAGCAGAGAGAGAGAGAGAGAGAGAGAGAGAGAGAGAGAGAGAGAGAGAGAGAGAGAGAGAGAGAGAGAGAGAGAGAGAGAGAGAGAGAGAGCTGGAGGGGGTACATGAGAGAAAAAGAAAAAGAGGACGGAGCGAAGAATGAAGAGGGCACAATGAAAGTTGAAGAAGACGAGGACGAAATAAGTAAAAGAAGAAAGAATGTTTTATCTGGTATTGGAAGAAGAAAAGAGCGAAGCAATATAAAAACGCGCAACACACGGACAAAGGAGCAGGCCAGAATAAGTGGTGGAAAAAGAGTGAAAGATAAGAAATAAAGAAAGGAGAAGGAGCGAGGAAACTTAGAGGAAGAGGAAAGACAAGAAGAGAAGAAAGATGATCAGCAAAGATAGACATTGTACATTTCAGTTTAAGGGAGTCAATATCGATGCAAACCTAAATAGCAGAGAAGATAAGAAGGAGAAAAGTAAAGATAAAAAGAGATGATAAGAGAAGACAACGCTTTAGGCGAGTCAGATGGCAAACATTTGTGGCTGGAGGTAAGGGAAAGAAAGAAGGGCGGCGGAACACACTACTTTCAAAGCTTTTAGGAGACAATGGTATGGCTCTGAGAAGCTCTTAGAATAAAACACTGAAGAAGGGTGGTGAATGAAATGAGAAGAAGCATTTCAGAGTAGATTGAAAAGAAAACCACTTAAGTAAAAGAAATAAAGTTTGGAGACATTTAGAAATAATCTTCATGAACGAAATATTAAAAGGAAAGAATAAGGTAAGGGCAATATGAAAAAAAAATAATATAAGGATACTTGAAAAGAAATAATTTAAAGGTTTGAAGTTTAAGAAAGAAATTTTTGATGGCGAAATGATGCAAAGGAAAGGAAGATGGTAGTTAAAGAAAGAGGGATTAAAAAAAAAAAGACACACATGCACAAAAATAGTCTTGACTTACGTCCTGTCAGCTTTGGATACGAGGGATGGGAAGAAGGTACAGTGAAACCACGCATCCATCGCAGGATTAAAAGAATACAGGGTTGACCCGTTTCGGAGTAAAAATTAGCAGGCTTGGCGCATGACGTCACGCGGCTTCTTCAGGTCGAGGTCAAGAGGAACTCATGAGATCAGTCTGTCCTTGACCTCAGCGGAGTACATGACAGCGCAGACGTTGGCCGCACCTCCCAGCGCGCGACAATGGCTTATATATATATATATATATATATATATATATATATATATATATATATATATATATATATATATATATATATATATATATATATCAACTCCTGTGGCACCCTGAGGGATGCATAGGGCCTCAATGAATTCACGCCACCACCATCTATCCTGTGCCAACTCCTCCAAATCCTCCCAACACTCTTCACCAGCTTCTCGCCTCATTGTGCGCATCTACGTCTCCTTCGGCCTTCCTCTTCCTCTTCTACCCTGCACTTGCCAACCGGGTGTTCCCCGTACAATCACTCCCTCCCTTCTGAAGACGTGTCCTAGCCATTTCCATCGAGACAATCTAACATATTTATCTACCGGTTGCACACCCGTAATTTCTCTCACTCTATCATTTGAAACCCTATCCCACCACTTAACTCCTAAAATCCTTCGTAAAGCCTTATTTTCGAAAACCATGAATTTCTTATCCAATGTTACTGTACTATACCACGATTCATGCTCATAAATCAAAATAGTTCTAACCAT
>CM035203.1:19584606-19601235 GCA_020233015.1 Callinectes sapidus | reverse complement strand
AATCATCGTCATCATCATTATTATCAAGTCCATTAATACTATCACCGTGCACCATTTTATCTCCATCTATCTATCTATGTATCTATCTATCAATATTACTCACTCTTATCGCTCAATCTATCTAGACAAGACTCATGCTGACACTCAAACAAATTCCCTCATGTGGTACTTGCTCACTCCTCCTCCTCCTCCTCCTCCTCCTCCTCCTCCTCCTCCTCCTCCTCCTCTTCCCGCAGGCCGAGCATAGTGAGTGTACCCAAGAGAACCCAGTTGGGGGATCCTCGCTGCGGGATATGTGGAGCAGCCTTCTGGTGTTCGTGAGGACGCCCAATCTGAGGAAGATCTCCCTCATCTTGTACTTCGTGTGGATCACCTGCTGCACTGTGTATTACGGCCTCTCCCTCAGCTCATCCAACTTCAAGTACGACCATCCTTCCTCCCCCGACACACAAACACACTTTACTAGTATTTCGGGTCATTAGTCACGCTGAACTGCCCTTTGATCCTTCACTTTAGCTTCGGATCTCATACACACACACACACACACACACACACACACACACACACACACTCACGCACACTTCACTAGATCACTAACTTACTGTATAAAAGTTTCCTGGATGTTAGTTTGCCAAGAATTGACATAAAAATTGTGAGTAACTACCAACAGAGATTCCATGTTTGGCCTTTAGTGAGGACGAGAGAGAGAGAGAGAAAGAGAGAGAGAGAGAGAGAGAGAGAGAGAGAGAGAGAGAGAGAGAGAGAGAGTGTGTGTATATGCTTCACCACAGTCACCGTCTATCCCTGCAGCGTGGACCCTTTCCTGTACATGTTCCTGGGGGGAGTGATGGAGTTGCCTTCCTACACACTGACGGTGCCTTTCGTCGCACATTTCGGCAGGAAGAAGGTTCTCATTGTCCTGCTGGTGACCTGTGGCATCACCGTACTGGGCGCCCCATTCCTGCCTTTAGGTGACACTGACACCCTTGCAGTCCATTCCTGTAGAAAGTGAAAGGGAATTTGTTTACTGGAGAAGATTTGTACATGATATTGTGTTAGTATTTAGTCTTTTTGAACGTTATGTGTGTTTTGTCAACTGTAAACAGGAAGTTAGAGCGGTTTCTTTTTTTTTCAAGAGTTTTGTGATTGTGTTGATAGTTTGATAACGATTCTGTATCATGAATAGGAAAAAGAAGCAAGAAAACTCAACTGATCATCAATGTGGCCTTTCAAATAAGCCTGATGAGAAACGAAAGCATTTAAGAATACGGATTACAGCTCCATGTGTTAAGTCCAATTCTTTTTTCTATATTTATTAGTTCTCCCACCAGCTGTCTGTGTTCTCTCTGTTTTCTCTCTCTCTCTCTCTCTCTCTCTCTCTCTCTCTCTCTCTCTCTCTCTCTCTCTCTCTCTCTCTCTCTCTCTCTCTCTCTCTCTCTCTCACACCAACTGTCTGTGTTCCTCTTACCAACGGTCTATGTTCCTCTCACCAACTGTCTGTGTTCCTCTCACCAACTGTCTGTGTTCCTCTCACCAACTGTCTGTTTTCCTCTCACCAGCTGTCTGTGTTCCTCTCACCAACTGTCTGTGTTCCTCTCACCAACTGTCTGTGTTCCTCTCACCAACTGTCTGTTTTCCTCTCACCAGCTGTCTGTGTTCCTCTCACCAACTGTCTCACCAGTGTTCCTCTGTTTATGTTCCTCTCACCAACTGTCTATGTTCCTGTTACTAACTGTCTGTGTTCCTCTCACCAGCTGTCTGTGTTCCTCTCACCAACTGTCTGTGTTCCTCTCACCAACTGTCTGTGTTCCTCTCACCAACTGTTTGTGTTCCTCTCACCAACTGTCTGTGTTCCTCTCACCAACTGTCTGTTTTCCTCTCACCAACTGTCTGTGTTCCTCTCACCAACTGTCTGTGTTCCTCTCACCAACTGTCTGTGTTCCTCTCACCAACTGTCTGTGTTCCTCTCACCAACTGTCTGTTTTCCTCTCACCAGCTGTCTGTGTTCCTCTCACCAGCTGTCTGTTCCTGTCTCCAACTGTTTGTGCTCCTCTCACCAGCTGTCTATGTTCCTCTCACCAACTGTCTGTTTTCCTCTCACCAACTGTCTGTGTTCCTCTCAATAACTGTCTGTGTTAATCTCACCAGCGTCTGTGTTCCTCTCACCAACTGTTTATGTTCCTCTTACCAACTGTCTGTGTTCCTCTCACCATTTGTCTGTGTTCCTCTCACCAGCGCGTGACGGGTGGGGGTTCCTGGCGGTGGTGATGGTGAGCAAGTTCAGCATCACGTCGGCGTACCAAGTTGTGTACCTGTACTCGAGCGAGCTGTTCCCCACCACGCTGCGCACGCGAGGGGTGGGCGTCAGCTCCATGGTTGGCAGGCTGGGGGCTATCCTGTCACCTTTCATCAACGACGTCTTGGTGAGCAGGGAGAGAGTGTCAGGGAGTGTGTGTGTGTGTGTGTGTTATTCACTGTCGCCTGCTGGTGGGAGTGTGTGAGTATCGAGGGACGGGACCTCATGTATCATGTAATTTATCACCTCACATATCATTCATCTCTCTCTCTCTCTCTCTCTCTCTCTCTCTCTCTCTCTCTCTCTCTCTCTCTCTCTCTCTCTCTGTGGTAGCACGTCACAACACAATGCCATCGTGTTGTTGTCATCCCCAGGGCAGCCACCACTGGGCCATCCCCACCACCATCTTCGGGGGGCTGTCTGTGATCGCTTCCTTCATGATCTGCCTGCTGCCGGAGACTTGCGGACGTGCGCTTCCCAACACAGTAGACGACATAGAAAACGGCACAGTCGCCACACCGAGGTAAGACTATCTTTGTAGACACAGCGTTACTTTGAGACGAAATATTGGACATTATCTTCACGTTAGATATCATGTTGATGCTGCTGTTGTTACTGTTGTTGTTGTTGCTGTCATTGTTATTGTTGCTGCTGTCGTGGTCATATTACAAGTAAAATGTCGAGACTTGGATAAGCTTAACAAAAAACACTTGTTTCGATGTACGCAGCGTGGTGTTGGTTGTCCCCGAGGAAGGGATCCAAGAGGCCACCGAGCCTAAGGAAGACGAGGCGATCCTCAGCACCTCGGTGCTGTGAGGGCCACGCTACGCCATCACTGCGCATCGTGGCGTTATACCTTCAGTCATTTCCATGCTGTGATTCCCGAGTGATTCCTTACAGTTCATAGTGTAGTCACTAGCTAAACCATAGGTATAGTATTGTATTACCAATAAGATGGTGCTGTCCGCCTCGCGGGTTAGCACACCTGCATGAACACAACGTAGTACATTTTGTAACTGCTACTGTTATGTCTGTTGGCAGCCCGCCACCAGTCTGTCTGCGGTCTGGACCAAAGGTTCCAGTGCTTCAGTCAGGCTTTGTTAGTTTTCAAAGTTTTGACATCGCGGTCATCCAATATTATTATGTTTGTGGTTCATCCCAAATCTTCCAACCTCACGCTTTGATGAGTCAACGGACCATCTGTGTCATGGTTGTTTTGGTTGCAACAAAGCCGTGATTTTCGTAAGATATTGATACTTAAAGCGCGCATGCACGCACGCACGCACACACACACACACACACACACACACACACACACACACACACACACACACACACACACACACAGTAGTGGTGTATTTAGTTACAGACATAAGAAGTAATCCTTAATGACCCCAAACCCCCAAATGCCATGACAATAGGACAATCTTGGTATTATCTTCCCTTCTCTCCCTGTTCTTCCCTCCCCACCCTCTCCCGTCACCCTCCCATCCGGAAAACTCAGGCTACTTCAAGAATTCAGTGCTTTATGCTGAAACGCATTTTCTACTCCGTAAAAGAGTTTAGATGTATATTTTTCTTTCCTCTTGCGCTGTGACTATAGAATTAAGGTACAATTTTCCTCAATAAAGAGAAATCCTGTGAAGATGGCTATACTGTCATTTTTCCGGTGGTGTTCATGTCGTGGTGTGGTTGTGTGGTGGTGGTGTAGGTAGATAATCATGGTGGCGGTATACATTACAAATTATATAGTCTCCCACTTCAGCACACGAGAAAATATATCATTTTGTGACAGAAAATGTAAACTAATTATGCGTAACTAAAGTAGAAACGAAGTTCACCTTTTTGACATAATAATCTACATCAACAGCAAAAGTGATTGGCGTATTCCAGTGTCCATCCTGCAGAGTAGAATTCACAGTTTCGTTGAAGTCATCACTGTTTTATATATGTGAAGCCTGATGGAGAATGACGTAAGATGAGATAAGCAGGATGGTGACTGGTGCCACACGCCGCCACGCAGCTATTACATTGAAAAGTAGGTGTACTACCACACACACTCCATCAGCATGATATATTCAGCAGAAAAATCAGTATTTATTGTGTTACCTACCTATCAGTAAGATTAAAGAGATGAATTCAGGCGGAGGCTGCTGTAGATATGGAAATAGCAGTATCTGGCAAGGCTCCCCACGAGTGTCTCCCACACACCTCTTGTCAGCCGACCTCTGCTGCAACCCTCAGGACGGAGCAGCACTACGCAGCCACGCGCTACATACTTGCAGGTAAGCGCCCATATATACTGTCTGGGAGGGTGACGTGACTCTCTTGGGCTATAGGAGTGTTGTATTGAGTGCAGTGTGTTAGTGGAGAAGGTCCCGGCAAGGAGAGAAGGATGTCAGAGAGGTGTAATATAGTAGTGACGGTCATGGAAGGAATAACAAATGCAGTTGGCTGGTGTGTGATCTAGTGAATCCTTTGCATCCATTGTGCTGCCCGCTGCCTGCATGATAAGTTCCTGGGCAGTGATGTAGAAGCAGTTTTGATATTTTGTTTTGCAAATATGGAGGGAATGTTTCGTACGACGATGAATCACAAGTTGCGTGTGCCTACCTGTGCCGCGAAGCGTGAAGCGGGCTGGCACCGCTTCCTGTTTACGATACATAGGAGCTGTCACTAAGGGAAAACCGAGATCATTACGTGTGTTGCTTTACAAGACAAAAGAAATCCTGCCCGGAATATATCGAGGCTGAAGGGTGTGTCAGGCAGTACAGGTGTGATTGGCCATTGTCAGTGTGGTAATTGGTGGTGGAGTGCGGTTGAAGGTTTGGTCTATAGCGGGATGCAAGGTTAGCTGTGAGCATGTAACTCACTCCACCTCCTCTGGCTAGGAAAGACTGCAGTACATTTTTTATTATTTTTTTACTATTATATACATGTTTATTTATTGAAACCTCTCTCTCTCTCTCTCTCTCTCTCTCTCTCTCTCTCTCTCTCTCTCTCTCTCTCTCCACACACACACACACACACACACACACACACACACACACACACACACACACAATAGGAAGCACGTGATGGTGGTTTTGGTGTACAGTGTTCAGTGAAGCGCACACCTCGTCCGTGAAGTGTCTGGGTAGCACGTCGTGAGGCTCCTATGCACCAAGGCTGTCACAGGTGGGGGGGTGGGTACGGTAACTGTTTCCCCTGCGCCACTGTTGCTGGATGAGGCTAGAACGAACTGGATATGGCAAGTCATCTCCTTCCCGTGTCAGGTTCTTAGAAATAGAAAATGAGGAAGCTAAAATGTCAATAAAGAAAGAGAATAAATGTGTAATCTACCGAATTTTCTTCACTCCAGAAACATCCCAGTGACATAACTCAACTCAGTCTCCGTGTCTGTTCCTCGTGTGGGAAGTGAAGCGTTTCTATTCCATTTTTTTTTTTTTTTTTTTTTTTTTTTTACATTTGTTTCTTTGGACTGTTTTTTCCTCAATCTATATTTTTCCCTGTTTTTTTCCTTCTCTCCGTGATTCCAACTCGGGTGGATTTTTCTTGTTTTTCTTTTTTCTTTTTTCTTTTTTTTTTCTTTTTTCTTTTCTTTTTTTCTGTTTTTTTCTTGCTTTGGATTCCTTTCATGTTTATGGAAAAAGAGGGATGAAATCTCTCTCTCTCTCTCTCTCTCTCTCTCTCTCTCTCTCTCTCTCTCTCTCTCTCTCTCTCTCCTACCCAGTATTTGGATATTAACGACCCAAGTGCTCCATATCCCGCCATTGTATCCATGTTCAGTATCTATTTTGGTCTCCATAGCGATGAGGTGCACTACAGGTTACATATCCTGCAGCGGAAGCACAATTCTGTATAATACACGATGACTCTTGATGTGCAGTAATGTGCAACCCCCCTTTGTTTGGAGCAGCCCCACCACCACCCCACTTCACCGCACCCCACCGCTCTGAACTCACCTGTACGCCAATGCTCACGGGCGATGTTTGTACCGCCACTCTGCCTCCCTCCTGCCGTCGGGAGTGCTGAAGCTGAATACCGATTAACTTCTGTCTTGGATGCTTAGAGTCACTTGTTAACTAAAGCATATAGTGTGTGTGTGTGTGTGTGTGTGTGTGTGTGTGTGTGTGCGTGTGCGTTGGTGGTGCAGGGCGTACGTGTGGTCGTTAGAGTCTGATATTTCCTACTTTATTTTTTGGTCAGCGTTGCGATCACAGAGTATAAGAAGTACAAAATATAATCGCAGCACGGGCAGGCAACCCTCGGTATAGGTGTGGACAAGGTCAGGTGGAGCTGCTACACGCTACACCCACTGCTGAAGGTGACTTATTGTTCCCTTCCTGCCGGACACCAGCCGGTCAAGAAGGAAGAGACGGGCGGTTCGCTAACCCCATGCTGCCTCCAGCTTGAGACGTCACACTAATGCCATAACTTTTTCTTGAGAGGAGGCCTTGAATGGACTTTTCTAGAACATTCAGTCTATGGTTAGAGTAGAATTCCAGAAGAGATTAATTACATACTAACGCCTCGGGAGTCGCGGTGAACGGTGAGTGGCCTTGAGCAACACCTACTGTCATCCTTAGAGAGAGAGAGAGAGAGAGAGAGAGAGAGAGAGAGAGAGAGAGAGAGAGAGAGAGAGAGAGAGAGAGAGAGAGAGAGAGAGGCTGCTTCCCCCTGAGGCACACACAGGCCTCAGGATGCCGCGACTGACCAGGCCTTGACGACCCTTTTTTGGTCCGCTGTGCTTCACACTTTTTAGTTCCAGCAGAAGTAATGTCAATAAACCAGGAAAGACACGTGTGGCCTTGAGGGGAACTTGAAATCTCCATTTTTTTCTTTCACTAACAAGTTTAAAGAAAAAAAATAAAAAGGCATGTTTGAATATGGAAGTGAACATCATCCTAAAGAAGTGTCTGGAAAAGATAGCTGTAATACTTTTATCCTTCGCGTGTTCCCCTCTTAAGACTTTCTTGAAAAACGGGATTCATGGTCTATAATTGCATGTGCACGTATGGCTAGTCACTCCTTTACCTCGGTGCACTGTTAAAACTCACACATCACACTGAGACACGCTCATCCCTCTACGCCTCGCGTGGCTTTGTGGTGCAGGCTGGAGGGGAAGGGGAACCCTCCTCTGTCCCTTCTGGGAGGTGGCCGGTGTTGACACTATAAGCCGTGGCGGTGGTGACAGTATCTGTGGGTTTGAGGGAAGTATTATCTCATTTGGAAGCTTCTTTGAGACTAGAACAGGACAAAACTTCTTCCTCGATCATTCCTTTCCCATCTTTCTCAATTCTTGTGGTGTTGTGATGCGGGAATTTTGGCTTGAGGTTAAGCCAGCACTACTTCAGTCTGACTTTAGGCCTCTTGGCAGAGGGATTGACCGTATATTGAAACTGAGACATTACTAAATTTCACTTATTCCAGTAGCCTTAACCCAGTGTACTGCACTAGTGGATTTCCATTTCTGGCTCGCTTTCTTATTTAGCGATCTCATCTCCTAAGGCTGACAGACGCTGCCATATTCTGTGCCTTGATCAGAGATGCGAGTCTTACCTACACACAGCTTTACCTTGCCTCACATTAGCACATGTTTGTTGCTCATACATCCTTGTACTGTAATCACCTTCGTTTTATTTTCCCTATTGTATTAGATGACTCTATTTACAGGTAACCCAAAATGGACGAGGAAGGCTATCATCCTCTGCTGGCCCCAGGAAGGATGGTGCAACCTTTCCAGGATCATGCAGATTCCATCGATCAAGAATCCGGGGAGGCGACAGGCCGCAGGGTTGTAGTCCTGAGAAAGACTCAGCCCAACACCAGACCATCGTGGGCCGAGTATTCGTTTGCTCGTTCCCGTCTGCTGCACGGTTCTCTCCACCGCAGACCAGCGGCACAACGCATACCCAGCATCCCTCGGAGCATCATACTTCACCAGGAAATTCCCCGAGTGCCGCCTCTGTGGACTCAAGAGCTGCCCTGTCTTGACTGCCTGTACGTGCCTCCTCGCATCAACCCAGAAGGAACAGATCCTGAGAAAGCTGTGTCGAAGGTGCCCTTCAGAGTGCCACAGGCTCATCCCAAGGCAAAACCCAAAGAGAAGGAAGTCACAATCAGTATATGGAGAGAGTTTTGCCGAGGACCGCTGGTGTACGAAGATGCCAGCTCTTCTTGGAATGACGTGAAGGACACATGCCTGCTATGGCCGCACCTGCAGGCACTGTTTGGAAGTAATGATTTGATGGTGCCCTTATTCTGCGTGTGTCTGGTACGAGTCGTGTTGCTCATGCTGAAGGTATTCGTGCCATGGATCGGACTGCAACTGTCCTACTTCCACCTGCTGTATGTCCACATGAAGATCCACATGACAGGGGAGAAGAGAGGTGTTCAGCCGGTGTTTGTAGGCCCGGCCAGTCAGGGGCCGATAATCTACAGCATCAGGCACCTGTGGTGTCCCTACTGCAGATATAACAAACAGTGCAAGATTTATTCAAGCTATTTTGACGAATTATTACGAGAAAGACAGAGCATGGCCACAACATAGCAGGCTATCTATTCTGGCATGACAGAGTTTGTAGAAAAGAGCTTTTCCATCGTGGGTCAGAGTTACAGGCGCGGCGGTTGTGTTGCGTCACGTCATCATCCCAGGAAGTGTGGTGGGCTGACGTAAATCCGATTACAAGAAGAAAATTCTCGCCGGATACGTTGAGGCGCTGAACCAAAGGCAAGATGGAGGACGCGGCCGACCGCCGTGTTTGTTATGAGACTGGGAGGATTACCTTGAATATCTTGACAGTGAACCTTGCGCATTTATTGCAATAAATAGCGTGAAGGTGTGGTGGTGGTGGTGGTCCAGAGTGCATCCCAGCGCCGCCTCTGCCCACTCCGAGTCATGAGTGGGACGAGATGGTGAACATTAAGTTGTTTCGTCACAGCACAGCACAGTGCTGCAGCACCAAAACACAGCCACTGCCATGAAAAGTGGTAGGTATTGTCCGTCAGGCATAATATTACCAGTAAATATTGCATATAACTATCTTACGTAATTATCCTTTTGTTATTAACAACTTCACTTGACCTGAGAGAGAGAGAGAGAGAGAGAGAGAGAGTGTGTGTGTGTGTGTGTGTGTGTGTGTGTGTGTGTGTGTTTCTACCTTAAATCTAGGGACATGGTATTTATTTCAATAGTGAGCATGTTTTTAGTAGTAGTAGCAGTAGTAATATTAGCGGTGGTGGTGTTAGCAGTAGCATTATTTGTTATTATGGTCATTGAACACTGTCACACCGTAATCTGCGACAACGGTCCACCCTTTTCTTTTAGGAAGTGCCTCGCAGACTAGCGTGTGTTCTTGCTGGTCGTGAGTGTGGCTGACAGAAAGAGACAGTTTATCAATCGTGTGTCTGCCTCTTCACGAAGGCGAGAGTGGTGTATTCAGTTAACGTGCATCACAGGATGGTTGACAGCACGGCATTTTAAAAGGCGATGTCTAGTTTTTGTTATGCGTACTCCATGATGATGATAATGATATATATCGTGAGCTACAAATAATCAGAAATAGTTTTTTCTTCCATGCATTTGGTATTTTCTCATTACTTTCACAATAGTCATCATTTTTTGTCACGGAGGTTAATGTCCGTAATCCTTCAGAGATGAGCTTCTCCCTCCCTCACTCTCCCGCACCGTGGCCAGGGGTAGTGGCAGCCCCGCCTACCTGATGCCATGTGTTATCAGTCACACGAGGGTCGTTTGTTTTTTCCCGGTCTGTCACTAGATACTGAACAACGTCAGATGCTGAATACGAATTATTTTAGTTCTGTCTAACTATACATTACAAAATCAAAGTTGTGGCGCAGATCACGTGGCCGCTACAACTACTACCGCGAACCAGTAAGCAATACAGGCACCACAGCAAGGAAGGGACAAAGCAGGGAACAAAAAAGTGTATCCCTGTCCGTGGCGGCGAGAAATGGTTGTGCAGCCGCCAGCCGAGCCACCCTCGTGACGACACTCGCCCTTGAGAGAAAGAAGGGTTAATGTTTGCTGCCGAGGTGGCAGAGAAGAGTCTGCTTATCACAGTGTTCTTACTATCTCGTCAGATTGTTATCACCAACTCTGGCAACAATTGTTGTAATAAATGTATACTTACTCAACCATCGGTAAAAGGAGAAGAATAACAAAGAAGTACATTAGAGTACCACCAAGAAGTGGTTGCATCATAGCAGCAGCAGGTCAGCCTGAGGGCGTGAAGGCGTGAGCGGTCACCTTGTCAGCGATGAGCCTCCCGCGTCCCTTTACTCTGTATGGGAGACGTCTCAGGGGCACGAGGCCTGACGGCCGGCTGTGTACTGCTACGTACCGTCTTTTGTGTGCTAATTAAGAGAGCAAAGAGTGACAACAGTGGTCAAGCAAACATAGAGGATCATGAAAACGCAAAGAGCGATTAATTTCATTCGCGAAAACGACAGGTATGTTCCCCTGTAATATTATGATGTTAGGAGAACAAGTGTAATAGAAGGCAGACCACAGTCCACATTACACCATGGCAGAATGTACTAGTAAGGGAAATTAAACCAGCATGACTGGACAATGCAAGCATTTATCAATAGTTACTTTAATGTGTGTATGTATGTGTGTGTGCGCGGGTATGTGTGTGTGCGTGTGTGTGTGTGTGTGTATGTGTATGTGTGTGAAGTGATGAGGGTTCTGTCGAAGGTAGTCAAGCTGGCTAAGACGGGAGAGTGACGGTGGGACAGTGACGACTAAAAGTAGTGCTTGTAACAGCTGATAAACACAGAGAACAGAGTCAGTTGAGGGGGAACTCGTCTGATATTTTCAGACACTCCATGAGAAGCTGGCGTGTTCCAAATAGTAGTGCAGTGGCAGTAAAGTTGTTGTTGTTATTACCACTGTGCTGTTGATTTTATTGTTGATGTTCATTACTATCAACTTAATCATTATCAAAGGTTCAAATGATCGCTGTGTTTCTGTCTTCCCCTTGGTGGTAGTCGTGGTGGGGTGAGTGGGAGGCCTGCGCGTCCTTGGCTGTAGCACGCGGAAGGGCGGCGAGGTATTCACGGATAGTCTCGGGTCTTTGCACGGGAGGGATGGAGCTGCTCTTCTTATCGTACAGCTTAGGACGATGGCCAGAGGGTGGCACTGAATTAGAAAAAAGACTTCAAACATCAGATCTTTACGTCGTAACTCTTTTATAAGAAAAAGGAAATAAAGGAACCTGTAAATGACGTCATCAGCTTCTTGAACATGCTTACCTCTTTCCACAGTCATCAGCATCCATGAATATGTTTACTTCAAGCTCCCTGATGAGTGAGCCAAAAGTCTAATTACATAGAGTGTATCCCATTTATTTAATATATGTTCTATTTCAGGACCTGTTTCTGACTCTTCTCATTCTCCGTGTTGAATGTGTGCGGTTTGACTGGCGGGAGGTGTGACAGATTCCATGTCCTGTTCTTTAAAGTAGAGGTTAAGAGAATGGTGATGATAACGAAGTGTTCTAAGTTATGTGTTCCTCTTCACCAGTCTTCTTCTTTTACCTTGATTTATATCATGATAATGGATAACATACAGTACCGGATGTGATCAAGCAACAAACCTTTATCTTTTATTTATGCAATGCAATAAAAGTTTGGTAACAGAATAGATTTAGATAGACAGGAGACCGTCAGTGCTCGATAGTACAGCTTCGTCACTCATCATTTATCCAGAGTAAACTGGCGGCCTACTAATAGCCGAGGCCCAGCTCTCTGTGATGATGAGGCTTGAGAACACGGACATCCTTGGCCAGGTACACTGTGACGCCCTTCTGCTTCCCACTGGTGAGTGAAGCAGAGTGATGTGGCACCATAATGACGAAGTGGCTTTCTCCCTGGGGGGCGCCGGCACTTGGTAACCTGTACATCAAGAACGGATCGTTCCTGAGCAAGGCGTAAGGCAAAGTATTTGATGAAACTTGCGTCTCGTCAGACGCTGAGTTTGTTGTCTCTGTTCCACTGGTGATCTCAGCTGGTTCTTCACTGGACAAATGAAGCTTCGAATCAAGAGCCGCGTGGGCATTAATTGGTGCAGGGTCTTCAGTAACTTTAGTGAGCTCTTCCTGCATGTTGGCAGGCTCTGGTGCCTGCACAAGAGTGGCAAGTGGGAGACGTTGAGGGAGGACAGGGGCAGGAGAGGTAGACTGTGGAACAACTAAGGTGTGTTTCTTTGCAACTGCTGAGAGAACAGACGGAGGCTTTGTAATTATTTCAACAGGCACCACTGTTTCCGTACTTGATTTTTCGTTGATCGATGACTGGGAGTGGAGGTTGGATCCATCCTGAACTTTGTCAAGTAAGTGCAAACCTTGAGTATGGAAGGGTGATGTCGTGGGTGCATATGGCACCTGTGGACGGTAGCCATGGCCAACAGTGTGGTGGCTCTTACCAAACTGCAGCTCGGCTGCCTGAGTGCTTCCTGCCTGGCCGTTGTGAAGCTTAATGAGCAGAGGAATGTTGGGAGCAGCGATACCAGCCCGCTGTCCAGCGAGATAAGCGGCGGTAGGGTCTGCCGGGATGGCAGGAAGGTATTGCTGATTCAAGGAGAGGGCGGACGTCTGCACTCCAATGGGGTTGATGGAATCCAGGAGGTGTGGGTGCCCTCCAGCTAAAGTCAGGAGGCGCAACACACTCACCTACACCGGCATGGGGGAGAAAAGAGGAGTAAGATAAAGTTGCATTCACAGATCAGTAATAACAAGAATTGCATATCAACCTGCGACAACAAAACATTGTGTGTGTGTGTGTGTGTGTGTGTGTGTGTGTGTGTGCGTGCTTGCGTGCGCGCGTGAGTGAGTGAATGCCTGCGTGCGTGTGGCACCGCGTGGCTCCAGGTGATGAGCCGCCTTGACCCCCGCCTTCCCACGATGAACTAGTGTAATAAACAAGAGCCAAAGCTTGCTATTCCTCACAGTACAAAAAGCAGCTGTGTTCGCCGTCACCGCTCCGTCACCTGACAGACAGGATTACTCATAGGCATACAGATTTTTAGTAAAATGTAATGTCCTCTTTTTAATATGACAACCACACCGAAAAATCACTACGCTTCGTGTTGAAACCGGGCAAAAATTGTTCCATAAGTGAATACATAAATCAGTAATGCACTTCTTAAATGTCTCGTTCACTGCACGTCTTAGGAGCGTTGCGACTTGTTGATGCTAGATGGTGGGGTGGGCGCGTTGACTCCAAACAAGTGTTATTCACCACCACCACCACCACGGTCACCTGCTGGTCACCCAACCAGCATTTTCCCTACGAAGCGAGCTCAGAGCTCATATACCGATCTTCAAGTAGGACTGAGACCACATCACACACTGCACTCCGGGACAACGAGGCCACAACCCTTCGAGTTACATCTTGTACCTACTTACTACTGTGTGAACATACGACTACACATTAAGAGGCTTGCCCATTTGCCTTGCCACGCCTGGGACTCAAACCCGGGCCCTCTCGATTGTGAGCCGAGCTTGCTGACCACTACACTACGTGGTGTGTGTGTGTGTGTGTGTGTGTGTGTGAATCACTCACCATGCCTAATAAGATATACATGTCAACTCTCTAGCTCTCTGCTTCTTCCCTGGACAAGAGACGCCGTCAGTGTCTGTTGTGTGAGATCCGGAGTGTGCGGCGCCAGGGAACCAATGCTCACGGCCAGCTCTGTTTTCTCTTTTATATGTGAGAGGAAAAGTTATTTTGGGGAGAGTGATATGGGAGAGAAAGGGGCGTGGCAGGGATGCGGCCCACCACCCCTATATGGTCCAGGTGTAGCTAACCCACTCTCTTAGACGAGAAAAAAAAAAAAAATATATATATATATATATATCACAAGTAATTAAGATCCACACGAAATATTCGAACGTGAAAAAATATATAGCCACACGAAAACAATATTATACGTTTATTCTTTCTTTACTGTTTGTTTTCCTTTTTTGTCAGTCATTGTATCTCGCACACTTGTTTTCTTTGAAGAGATGATAGGTAGAAAGCGGCAGGCGTGTTTGATACAAGGACTGCCACTCTTAGGCCTAACGGCTCCTTGCAGCTTCCCTTATTTACCTAAGATTTGATTTTCTTCTTCAGTTATTGTCGTCGTCGTCATTACTTCTACTGTCGTTACGCCTCGGGATGCAAACCTTTGCATTTAAGTCTCATAGTTCTTCTCGACGCTGGATATTAACGTGGAGACACTTTTTCCCCCTGTAGTTTTATGACGGGCAGAAATGGCCATTGTTTATGACAAGTATAAATCACTACATATTCTTCTCTTGCTAATTGGATGAATGGTGTGCGTTTATGACATCTGGTGGGGAGAAGTGTCCGTGGGCGTAGATGAGAGGTTGGATGGCTAGTTTGGCGGTGGGCATGCCAGAACTAAGGCAGGCTGCGGTGAGGCTGATAGACTGGCGAGATGGGCGGGCGTTCCTTATCCTATTAAATGACGGCTACTCTGTCTTTCCTTCTTCCTTTCACCTCTTAATCATTTTCCACAACTTAATCGTTTCACGTTACGTCAGACACTTGAGTGGGTGCCTGGGAAGGAAGGGAAGCAGTGTGTCTCAGTAAGGGATTGCGCAGCTTCGCCTGAGTGACTTGTTGGGTAGTTCGTTGGAAGATTGGATTTATACTGAGCACGGTATTTTCTTTGGTGTCTTCGGTTTCTCATAATTCCCAAGTAAGACATGTTACCATCACTTTTTTTTCTGTGTTAGAGAAAGATCACTACAATGCCTAATGTCTGTCTCTACTTACTCTGTCATCTGCCTTATGTCTTCCACCTTCAGCTACACCCGTCTCTGTCCATCTTTTGCGTCTACACCATCACCCATCACCTATATGTCTTCCTTCACCACATTATTTGACCAAGTTTTTATATCTTCCCCCACAAATATTAGGAGTTTGGCATAACTTTTATCTTCTTTGATATGTAGCTAGCTTTACTCTAATAATTTTGTTCATTATAAGGTAGTGTGATTAAATCTGAACCTGTTTTGCTGCATAATATCAACTCGTATAATTTTGTTCATTATAAGGTAGTGTGATTAAATCTGAACGTGTGTTGCTGCATAATGTCAACTCGTATCACTGTGTGTGTGTGTGTGTGTGTGTGTGTGTGTGTGTGTGTGCGCGCGCGCGCGCGCGCGCGTTTGTGTATTTCGTGGTTCCTTGTGTATTCCTTACATGGATACCACTACGTCCTCTTCCACAACACAACACAAACACCGGAGAATGAGACCCGCCGTGTGTTGACCATCATAATATTGAGACATTCCCTATTTTCTCCCTTGACACAATCAATGATCTCTGAGCGGTAGTCTCTTACTCGAACAGATGGCCCGCCTCCTCCACCCCCAGCAATCTGCCATCGCTGCCTCGCTTCATCCACCTCGGCCAGTCGTCACTTAACACTTTCATTTCTATGTAAGAGGGGGGAGGGGGGAGAAAAGTTGGCGAAGTGCAGCAAAAACAACAAAAATAAACTTCTCTACTTGGCCAGTCCTCTAAAAGCTTCACAGAATTAGCCAAAACACAGGAATATTTGTCTTGAAATCTCCCTCTTAAATAAAGTTAAGGTATAGGAAATTGGAAATATAGAAGCAAGTATTGCAAAATTTACCATAGAAAGAAATGAATGATTAAGAGTACTGTTCAACTCTTGCAATAGGGAGTTGGACAGAATAGAGGTGAGATAAAGAAAAAAAGTCTTGTGCGGCAAAGCAGCAGCAGGAGAAGGGGAGGCATACAGTTAGCAAGATCGAAAGAGCAGTTAGCATGAAAATCACGATAGAAGATAGCAAGAGATGCAACATTCCGGCGGTAAGAAAGAGGCTGAAGACAGTCAGTCAGAGGAGAGGAGTTGATAAGACGAAAAGCTTTGGATTTCAACCTTTTCTAGTAAGGCTGTGTGAGTGGACCCCCACATACGTACATACGAAAAGTACTCCATACATAGGCGGGCAAGAGCCTTGTACAGAGGTAGCAATTGGGGGATGAGAAAAACTGTGGACGTAGGCACGCACGCGCGCGCACACACACACACACACACACACACACACACACACACACACACACACACACACACACACACACACCCAGCACACACACACACACACACACACACACACACACACACACACACACACACACACACACACACACACACACACACACACACACACACACATGCGCGTGACCGCTTTTCAGTCTGTCATGAAAGTGGAGTCCGCGCAATGTAAGCACAGTAGGCCTCGTTAAAGGCACATAATGGATGCATA
>CM035203.1:19499869-19513185 GCA_020233015.1 Callinectes sapidus | reverse complement strand
AAAAAGATTACATAGGAAAGCATGCAAAAAAAAAAGTCACTTCCAAAGAAAATTAAGTAAAGAGAGAAAAAAAAGTATGATCAATTATTAAGCTTTTGACGTGTCCTGATATTGTTCAAGGTGTGTGTGTGTGTGTGTGTGTGTGTGTGTGTGTGTGTGTGTGTGTGTGTGTGTGTGTGTGTGTGTGTGTGTGTACTACATCCGTGTTGTAATGAGTGGCACATGTTAATGAACGGTCAACTCGGCTCCATCCCAAACGCTCAGTAAGCCCTGATCAGTACCATTGTAAGCTCCACGCTCCATGTAGCATTCTTGTGTGTAGTGAGTGCGTGCGCTGGAGACTAAGCGATGGACAAGGCAAAGCTTTAACCGGGACCACCTTCCCTTGATTCTTGTTTCACCAGATAGGAAGAAAGCAGTGGGTAGCTTATTGACTTTTTCTTCTAAGCTTTTTGTCGAATCATTTCTGGTTATTGTTTTTATCTTCCTATTTTTGTTTATTTTCTTATATTTTTAGGAGTAATGTTGTGACCGTCAGATTTGATTTAGAAAAAAATATTATGATGATGACAACGATAAAAGAACACACACACACACACACACACACACACACACACACACACACACACACACACACACACACACACACACACACACACACACACACACACAGAAAATATGGAGTCATTTTTTGCCCCATGAGAATGAATTTCTTAATTATGTTCAGCCTCATTACCGGGAAAATTGTTCTTTACCAAGGTTATAGGAGCGGGTGTGTGTGTGTGTGTGTGTGTGTGTGTGTGTGTGTGTGTGTGTGTGTGTGTGTGCGTGTGTATGTGTGTGTGTGTGTGTGTGTGTGAGTGTGTGTGTGCAACTGGTGTCTGGCAAGGCTGAATACAAAAGCTGATTCATATAACTCGCTATCAATGGAAGTATTTTCTCCTATGAACACCTGAACACACCTAAGCGTGGCCTATATCATTCACAATGACCGTTCATTGCAGGTACACTTCTATCAGGTCTCCCATGTTGACCCCCTCTCCCATTGGCATTTTCCGAAGTTTCTGTTCTTTTTTTTATATTCCAGCTTGATTTAGTCGGATTTTTTCTTTACTTCGGTGTCTTGGTAGCTCTGAGAGTCGTGCCCAGCAACATCCGGCATAAAAAATATATAGATTTTCGTGAGGAATGTTGGCTTGACCTTCATCAGGTGAACTTTACGAGGCGAGACGCTGTGTCTCTGTATTGTGGCAACACAGTCACGCGTTGACACATGAAATTACTGAGGCAGCACCGCCCTGACTCCCGCTGAGGGGATCCAACATCCGCATCAGTGATTAATTTCCTCCTTTTCCTCGTAAGATAGTGAGTTTTGTGAGTTTTTTGCCCCCTGTCACAGCTCCTCGTGAACCTGAACCTTCCCCAACCACTCACTTCCACTAATATTGGTTGCTGGGCTCCTCGCGGTGTGACATGCCTCATCAGGGAAACCACAATATCCGCAGTGACTTGTAAAAGGAACCATGGCCGAGATGGTTTATGATCACCATCCTCGCTTATCTCAGAGCCTCTCTTTCCGAAGCGCAGCCTTGAGCCGCTCCAAGTTTGCCGCTTGTTATGGACACCACGTTGGTCTGACTGATTCTTCTCCATCCTCATGTTTATTAATGGGTCTGTTTTTGTATTATGTAAGTTCACTTCAGTTTTGCTTCTCTACATTGATGGAGTATTTGTGCTGCAAATTAACTACCAAGCACAAACAAACACGTACTCACACACAGTTAGATAAGAAAGACATATGAAAAATGCACCCAACTAGGAAAAAAAAAAGAGATAAACAAGCAAAAAAAAAAGCAGAAATGCACCGTCACCTTCAGGAAGAAATAAAAGAGGTCTAGACGGCCTTTCTGTTTTTGTTCAGGCCTGGATGGGTGGGCGGCCTCAGTCAAGCACCACGCCCCCCACCTTAGTTAGACTAAGTAGTTAGTACTAGTTAGTACTAGCAGGTGACGAGGAAATGAGAACTCCAAAAGAAATACTTGGAAAAAATCATATTTTTTCTTTATTTTTTATGGAAATACTTTAGCTTGTCTCTCAACGATTTGAAATGTCTTTGCGTGTTCCCTTCACTATAACTCGTGGAATCTTACGAACTTGTATTCTCTCGAGGCAGGAAATATTTAAGCTATCCCTCCAATCCGACTTTTATTATTGTGCTACCTTCACTATGATCCACGAAATTTCGCAGTACCTTTATCGTTATGAGTTTGTCTTCTCTTCATACGACAAATATTCAAGGCATTCCTCAAGTCTACTCCTTAATCCTGTACTACCTCGGCATTCAAAGCGTGCGTCACCTGCTTCATGCTTTGGTGTTCCTCGCGTGGCCTCGCACTCCCGCCAGAAAGCACTGTGTCATTCCCAGATGTTGGAAACTCTTGCTCAAGTCGGGAGAGGCTGCGAGGTCCACCCACACACGGCCGAATGTCAAACCGTCACGTGTACGGCACCATACGTCATTGTTATGTGTACATTCAGACTAAGATTCCTGCTTCACGTACACACACACACACACACACACACACACACACACACACACACACACACACACACACACACACACACACACACATTACATCAAGACGAAGTGACAAAGAAGTCGAGGATCGTTCCTGTGCAAACCCTTTACTGTACTTTCCTTACATTCCTTGTCTCTACGGATCACTGAGAGGACTACGGAAGGCTTTATTTGGGCTGTATCTTACCTGAGGCCTCCTGGAGCTGTGTTCTCTATTCACACACTTCATCATTATCTCTCCGCCATCCCCGCCTTCAGTAGTGTCTCGCGCCTCGCTTGTGTGTCACGCTTCAGGCTCCTCGGTCACATTTTGCATAGTCACAGAACAACGAATTATTGCGGTGAATATTATCTTTTTTTTTTTTTTTTTTTTTTGCTATATTTCAATACTGAGACACGGATTGCTGATGTATTTATGCATATAGGGTCAGGGGAGGGGATGTGATGCTGGATTTATGGTCATACTTGCCAAGAAAATAAGACTTGAATATTTTGTAAGAGTGAAGGTTAGAGAAGGAATGCTTGTATGACGCAGTTTTTACTTTTTCCTGTGCTTTTTAAACACCTTTATTGTGGCCACTGGACAGATTCAAGGCCAGACAGCAATATTAAGCATGATAAGCAGAGAGACTCATTATCGCTTGACTATTGCTTCATGACGAATTATTGTCGGGTGGGTGGGTGAGTGGATAAGGGTGGTAGCTGTGTGTGTATGTGTGTACGTGTGTGCGTTTACTTGGAAACAGTCACGGTGGCTCATGATGTACCCTCCTCTCCCTTCCCCCTTGCCTTCCCCCATAAACACGTAGTCTGCATGCCATTATCTTCACATGCGCACCAAACTCCTCCGGCGGAAGTCACGCGCACAAATCCCGAGGCCCAAGTAGAGACTCACCGTAGAGAAGCTGATCATCACCGGCGGAAGGAAGTTTTTATCCCAGATGTTTTCTGGTGAAGCTGCGTCTTAGGAAAATTTGACTCGCTCAGATGCTCGGAATTTCCGTGTAAAAACCGTAATGCCCGTTCACGGGAAAGATAAATTTAGACTGAGACAAGGCGGTAGTGAGCGTTTGATCAGCAGGGCGTGCAATTGAATATATTCAGAATTCAGTAAGTAATTAGTCTTTAGACGATCACAGTTCTTTAAAGTTCAAACAACCTCCAATAGCCTTGTCCTCATCAAATACGGCCTTGTGATACAAACTTTACCTACATTCACTGACCCTCTCCCTGGTCTTCCGACGCGTGGTTCTTTCGTCCATCAAGGGAGAGGGAATGAGGCCCGGGGAGAGGGACGCTATGGATAGAAAGTTGTAAGAGGAAGATTTTGAACCTGGGGAACTCCCGATAGCATCTGAGAGGCGGAGCGCTAACCACTAGTCACTCTAACGAGCCATGATCACTGCACCTCAGCCCCCCGCTGGTCACGCCTCGCACTGGTTGGGAGCTGCCGGTGCTGCTGTGTTCTCTGTCACGTACAACTTCCGAGATCTGCCTACGGAACGGAACGGGTAGACCTTGCACTCCTACTGGTGTGTTGAGGCCTTCACCAAACTCCAGGAACACACACACACACACACACACACACACACACACACACACACACACACACACACACACACACACACAAGCACGAGCCAGCAGGTGTTTGGAAAGTTTGGCCTTTTCCTTCCGACTCAGTCAGTCCTGTGCACCTTTCTTGCCTGGAATCCCTCCGGCTGTCAGGTTTTCACGCCTCAGCTGTTTTCGTCTTTCCTTTCCCTCCAGCAAGAAAAGAGGTCACAAATTCAGCCGCTTCTTCTCTGACTGAAAAACAACAACAAGAACAACAACAACAACAACAATAAGAGCAACAACAACAACAACAACAACAACAACAACAACAACAACAACAACAACAACAACAACAACAACAACAACAACAACACATACACACGGAAATTGAAGCTAATATACTTTTCGTTCTTCATATTATTTACCACTGGCTGCAAGAGGGAAGGAAAAACAGGCGTAAAAAGTTGTTTGTGTACAGCTTTATGTTATGCTCCAGGAAAGGACACGGGGAGAGAGAGAGAAAAGGACACGGGGAGAGAGAGAGAGAGAGAGAGAGAGAGAGAGAGAGAGAGAGAGAGAGAGAGAGAGAGAGAGAGAGAGAGAGAGAGAGAGAGAGAGAGACTATGCACTACACAATTAATACAAAAATTCAATACTCTACAATAATAATAATAATAATAATAATAATAATAATAATAATAATAATAATAATAATAATAATAATAATAATAACAATATGCATAATTTCAATGGGCTACTCACAATTGTTTCTTTGCTAAGCCGACCCCGCCTCACCACACTCTAAAAACTGTATCAGAGGGAGTGACCGCTAGAGTGACTTGCTGCTATAAATATGTGGGGCGTGCAAAGGTTATGAAAAGAAAAAAACAGGGAAGGTTTTGGACTCTGGTACAGTATAAGAAAGCCTCCTCCACTTTGGGAGAGTCCCGGGGAAGCCCAACGCGTGTACCTCCTCCTCCTCCTCCTCCTCCTCCTCCTCCTCCTCCTCCTCCTCCTCCTCCTCCTCCTCCTCCTCCGCTATTGCCTTCCTTCGTCGTAGTAACGGTTTGCCATCTGCATAAAAACTAGCAGACATATTCATTGGCTAGTCATGTGTTTGTCTTTTTTTTTTTTTTATTCTGTCCTTCCGTCCTTGTGTGTCGCGTCCTCCTATGGCTTTTAATGACTTGCTTCCCTTGTCTTGTGTCGCTCCTAGTAGTGGATGCTGCTAACAAACACACTGACACGCAGACAGACACACACGAATTAGAAAACTGCCGTAGCATCATATTTATCTGACCGCATCTTTAAGAGGCAGACAGACATACACACAGACAGACATAGAAGCTGGAAAATTGTGTTAGAGAACCAAGATAAATGTTCTCCCACCACAGATTGAGAAAGAACACGTGGCTCGCTCACATTTACCACAACACCCGAGAAAAACGCGTGTGGTTACCTCTGATGAAAAGTGGAGGAATGGAAAGCCTCTTAGATTTACTGAGAAAATAGACAACGTTGAAGAGAGAAGAGAGAGAGGAAGTACTGAAATGAAAGAGAGGACAAATAAGAAAGTCAAAGGAAGGATAGGTCATAAGGAAGAGAACGGGATTAAGACAATGCAGGCGACGAAAGGAGGAAAAAGCAAATAACATTAGACCTTTTGGCACTTACGAAGCTGTTTGTGATACGCTACCCTAACATAGATAATAGAAAGAATAGCTCAAATGAAAAGGGATAAATAATTCGGCAGGAAAAGAAGAAATGATGTGTGTGTTGTAAGATGTTCCCTTAGAAACTGAAGGCGGTAATGGGGCGGGAGCAGGAGGTGTTGCAAGAAGGAAGCTGCCTGTGGGGGAGGAAAAGGTACACATAAGTATCTCACAGCCACTCACACTGCTGCCCGGCCGCCGCCCGCTGCCCGCCGCATAACTCACCTTTCCGGAACTGAAGACACAAGGGAGATGGAGGTGGTGTGGATGCTGGTGGTGTTGTGGGGATGGTTGGAATGTTGTTGGTGGAGATAGTACTTTTTCGTGTGGATTATTGTTTTCTTGTTATTGGTAATGGTGGTGATGGTTGTCGAAGTTTCTTTCAATAAAATCCTAAGACATCACAGAGAGTCTTGGTAGCTCATAATTTTTCTATACTATAATTAAAGAAAACAGTAGCATTAATAATTCCTTTCTCTCCTCCACAGGTAAGCACCATCATTGTTGTTGTGGGAGGAGGAGGAGTGGAAGGAAAATGGAGGAGGGTGTATGGCTGCCGCGGGCTTCCCCAGACTCAGCCCGGCAGGTGAGTGGGTGGGAAGGAGGGAGAGGCTGAGCTGGTCCATGTGTTGCCAACAGGAAATAGTATGGGTTCCCACCAGGGCATAGTATATGGGCGACGCACGGGATAGGATAAGATCACGAAGGAATCCCTGGCACTGTTTGACTATCCCCGTCAGATTAGCTTTATCATATTTATCTGATCTCTTCATTTTTCTTATATCTTAGACTATCATTTTAATTTGTTTGTACATGGGTATCTTTAAAAATGTGTGTGTGTGTGTGTGTGTGTGTGTGTGTGTGTGTGTGTGTGTGTGTGTGTGTGTGCGTGCGTGCGTGTGTGTGTGTGTGTGCAATCGCAGGTATCACATCTCACCCGCACCATAACCATTACTTAATCAGATTGACTGCCTGAGGGAAGATACGAAACGAGATGCCTGTGTTTTCTCTCCCGCCATTACGGTACGAGAGTTAAATGAGCGAGGCATGAGTGGGGGAGTGGTGAGGTAATCCCGCTCCTCAAACCTCAACAGAATCTCAGCAGCAGTCTAGTCAGTCGAGCTGAAAGTCACCAATATCTAGTTAGTATTCTTTCTAGTCGTTGATGGATACTCGTACAGGAATCACTGAGAATCATCTCGCTATTGATGTAGAAGAAAGGTGTAGTGATAAGAAGAATCCTACACACTAGATGAGAAATACAAGAGCAATGGTGCCTGTCCAGAAACGTAACCACAAATTGAAAAAATAACTGAAAAGAGTTGTACATCATGGTCTGGTGCGGAAGGGGCAGAGTAACAGGTTGTTGTGACTGCTTATTTGCTTCTCAAGAGGTGAATGCATGCAGCAATCACTTTCGAAAAAGCAGCAAGCATTGACGGCAAAAACTTGGCTGCATTATCACATCCCGCCGGTCACGACTCTCCGTGAAGGCATTGACTGTGACCTGCACGCGGGTACCTGCCTTCCCAAGCTCCAATAATCCTTATCCTTGTCCTTTGACCTCAGGATCTTTGGGGAGTATTTCGGTCGCGTGAGAGAGGTAATCCCCAAGTTTCTCTTCTGGAATTTTGACGCGCAAGCAAAAAAATCTTGTCCATGCTGTGGACTGACGTCCTGCCAAACGCCTCATACTTTCTCGAGGGCAGTGTGAGTGGTTGCTGCCACCTGGGGCTTGGAAATCCCTATCACGGCCGCAGCAGCACACAGGGCTCACTACCTCGCCTTAGAGCAGCATTAGACTTAGCTTTAGGGACCACCTGAGAGTTTCAGAAGGAAGCTTGCTCTTCCTGGTGAATCGCGACTCAAAGTTATATATAGTTGTGCTGTGCCCGCCCGGGTTATGCTGTCATGAAGCATAATGGCGAAGTGATGGCTGGCAGGCGTGTCATCACCACCTGGTCTCCTTCTCTCACGGAGAAACACAGTCTTTGAGACCAAGACTGTCTTTGTAGCTTATCACCTATGACAGTCAGTCGAAAGCTCCGAGAAACCCACCCACTATAATGAGAGGCGAAGAGTTAAAGAGCGTATCTCCTGCAGGTGGCGGTGGCAGCTCCACCTGCCCCTCTAATTATGGTGGAGGAAGCGTGTCGCTAAAAGAGACCAAGGAAAGGAGAAAGGAGGAGGGAACGTGAGGGAGCGAAGAGCGCCCAGAGTAATGACATGAAAGAAAGAAGACGTAAAGATAGTTTGAAGGTGAACTTTGATAAGGTCCACTCACACCTGTTGGAAATACCAGCAGGTCCTTAACTCTCGCCCATTGTCCACCAGCACGGGGCGGGAGGCTTCACATCCACACCGCTTCTTCCCGGTTACCATTACACAAGACACCTGTGGACTTTTCCTTATTTGTTAACCCTTACTTCCTTACCTCATTCAGGATGTGTGCAGGCGGGGTGTTTCACGGATTATTTACATCTTCAATATAAATACTGGATCATTATTCTCTTTATCCCTCGGCCTCATTCTGGTGGAATTTCCTGTGCATCATAACAATGTTTGCTGCGACACCTTGCTGCCTCCTGCCTCCTGTGTGTGTGTGTGTGTGTGTGCGTCCGTGTGTGTGTGTGTGTGTGTGTGTGTGTGTGTGTGTGTGTGTGTGTGTGTGTGTGTGTCGTCAGACAGGAGGTTTATGGGTATACCGTCCTGAAGGTGTAGACCTTCGGGACAATACACCCATAAACCTCCTGTCTGACGATACACACACACACACACACACACACACACACACACACACACACACACACACACACACACACACACACACACACACGGACGCACGCACGCACGCACGCGCGCGCGTATGTTATAATTACATGGTCTTGCATCTTGCATCCAGTAAACATTCAATTATGACAAAACATTTGTATCCTATTTTTTCTTTTCTTTCTTTCTTTACATTTTTCTTTTGGTCGTTATGATGATGGCAATCTTGAGCACATTATCGTGTTTAATCGTTATTTACATATTTTCTTCATTCGTCCTTGTATTTTGTGTTAACACATTTTCTATTCCTTTTTAGAACTATTCGATCAGAGATGACGCTTTAAAGCTTTTTGTTCTTTTGATTCGAAAGTGAGTGTACGCATGATCTACATGCCATCTAAAAATGTAGATTCATTGCCCTGGTTTCGGTTTGCCTCAAGGCAACAACCAAACCGCTTTAGAAACTGGAGTTGAATAAAAAGTGTACCAATTAGTTGAATGTGCTATTTGATTAGAAAAAGCTGCGGGGAGGACGTGTACGCTGTTTTGCTTTCCTCCTTTAAAGTGAGGTGCTTCGTTTGAACATTGCTTCCGATCATGCGCCCAGTGCTGTCAATCTCCTGGTTGAGTCCTCCGTTAGTGCACGCAAAGAAAAGCCACAGTATTGCTCCTGATTTGTCTCAATTCCAACATTTACCAGATCAATTTTAGTATATATTCACCACAAAAACATCCAGCAAAGAAGTAACATATAATAAAGGTGATCGTTGGTGTGAAGATCTTTTAGATGTATTGTACATAACACTGCTGCGCGTTGACAGGATGTTCAAAAATTTGGTATTATCATATTTTCACAGCATGGTGTTTATAGATTAGTGTGACTATTTTTTCTCCGGTTGCCGAGAAGAAAAATGGTGAGAAACATGGGTAGAAAAACTTTACGCTTTAAATGTCACTTGCTTCATGTACACTTGAGTGAGAACGTATGAGCTGAGACCGTCATGAGAGGAGTGGCGGCTGGCCTGCTGTGCCTCCAGGAATACAGCGACCCGCCACACACAACTGCCCTTCACATTCACTTTTTCCACCGCCGACTATCCGTGTCAGGAAACTTCAGAAGATTCGGGGAGACTTGAGGAAAAATAATCTTCCTACTCGCATTGTGTTAAGTGATGATTTATCTCCTCTGATCTTAGTTTCTCTTTTAATTAGACTCATGCAACTGAAAAGAAAAGGGTGGAGGTGATTTGTATTTGTTCACTTTTTAAAGGAATGATATTCTACCTGTTTACAGAGAATGATACAAAAGAGAGAGAGAGAGAGAGAGAGAGAGAGAGAGAGAGAGAGAGAGAGAGAGAGAGAGAGAGAGAGAGAGAGAGAGAGAGAGAGAGAGAGAGAGAGAGAGAGAGAGAGAGAGAGAGAGAGAGAGAAATTAAGAAGGAATTATTTGCATCCACGTGCACTGTGACTAATGCGTCGACATTGACATTAAGGAAAAGTAAACATTTGCGTCTCTTATCCACTTGATAAATGAATTCATTGTTAGCATAAATTTTCATGACGTTTCCTTCTGGCAATTTTTTTATTTTTTTTTTTTTTTATTCAAGCTTTTATCAATTTTGTTTTGGTTTGATTTAATATTTCGTGTCATAGTTTTGTTTATTTAACTTCATGCTCTCCATTGACTAATTTCGTTTAAGACAGCTTAGTCTTTCCTCTGACAGTGAAGTATCTTTAAAATCAACATTTCTAAAAGCATTATTTGAAAGACTTAAATCCAGACTTTCTCCTCTCAGCATCATTTAGTTATGTACGACCTTTCATTGCTACTTTCCATTTCAACCTCCCACCAGCCACTCCTCGTCCACCGAACAGAAACGCAAACTTCCCTCCTTGAGTTCACACTGCCACTTGACTTATCATTACACCACTGTGACCTCGGCGACCCGTGTGACGAATGGACATAGCATTTGATCCATGTCCAATTGAGAATGAGTAGCAGTGAAAGGCAACAGAGCACATCTAATAGTGTTTGGGAGAAGGAAGCGAAGAAAGGAAACAGGAAAAAGGGGAGAGACAAGGAAGAGAATGTTGGTAAAAATAAGGGCGAAGATGAAAGGAAAAAAATAATAAAGGAAAGGAAAATTGCTTGGTGAGTGATGGCAGGAAAAGAAGTTACGTAAGAAAGAAAACGAAAGTACGTAAAAGGAGAATGAAGATGAAAGTAAAGGAGAAGGAATGTTGGGTATCAAATGAAGATTAAAAAAAAAAGAGAGAGAGAAATGAATATAAAGTGTGAAGGAAGAAATGGTGAAGGTAACAGGGAAAAAAGAAAGGCAAGAAAATTAACGAGAGAAAGGAGCTGGAGGAGAGAAAGGAAAATAAAAACGAGATCTGAAATTTGTGAAAGTAGAAAAGGAGAAACAAAAGCTGAAGCAGAAAGACGGGGAATGGGAAGGGAAAAAGCAGGGGAGGCAAAACAAAGTAGGAAAAAACCGCAAGCCAGCAGGGGAGGCCATGCAACTTATTGAAGCACCGAGGCGAGGTTAACTGAAGTCAGGTCACTGAATTTCCTTTTCCCGACCCTTGACGTCACAAAGCATCGAAGAAAATTAGCCAGGTGGTCACGTGAGGAGAGGAGAAAAAAGGTGAGGCGAAGAAGTGACGGAGAAAGGCACTGAAGGAGAAGCAAGACAGGCAACAGTTAACATTCCTTCAAGCTGATGTCATGCTTACTGCACATTAGGAAAACATCTGTGTATCCATGCTATTTGGTGCTCCTTGGAGTGGTGCGAGTCTGAAGTTTGCTTGTTTTGCCTGTGAATGAGAACAGGAAGATAATAAAGGCAGATGGGAAAAAATGGTTGAAAAAGGGTAGTGTGCTCATGTAAACCATGGATTAGTACTGAGCTCAAGATAAAAAATTAATGAATAAATGAAAAAAATTCCTACAGAAAAAAATGGTAATTTGTGAAATAGATGATTAGAGTAAATGTATCAATATGGAGATGTCAGATTGAAGGGAAAACAAAAAAAAAAAACTAAGAAGAAAAAGAAAAAAAGGAAGAAAATGGTAAAGGATGAAGGAAAAGAAAAAAATCACAGGAGAAAGAGAGAGAGAGAGAGGGGGGATGGGATATGGGCCAGCATCTAACCCCCTCATGAATCCAATAACAGAACTTTGCACTCCGGGTTTTCCGCCGGAGAACTGGTACCTTTTTCCTACTTGACAGGCTTGGCAGACCACTTCCCCGCCAGAAAAGAAAAAAAGGTCTGGAGGGGTAACGTGAACCTTAGGAGTGTTAAAGTTCAATAAATAGACCATCCTTGTCTCCCTCTCTCTGGCCAGCCTTGAACGAAATTTGCTTGGCTACTCGCCTTTTGGGAACTGAAATATAACGTCAGCCAGACATAAACGCTAAGAAATCCTTGGGTTAAACAATAAAATAGTTACATATACGTGACATAATAGTTTTTATTACTTTATCACGTTATAATAAACGAGCGACCAAGTAGCTTCAGGGAAGGAAACTTAAAGTAATTTCAACGCCCAAGTAGAAAGTAATCTCAGTGATGCTTCTGTTTTGTTTATTTATTTGTTCTCTCTTTCTGGACGGAAAAGAAGAGCAAAGTAAAAGAACCCATGTGAAATATGATGAAGATTTCTTTGAGGATGGAAAAGGAAACATGAATCAACAGGAAGAATAAAGGAGGCAATGAAAATGAGAAAAACCCATTAAGGGGAACGACAACAAATAAGTTAGTGTATGAAGATGAAAATTGAGATGGAGAGGATGTGATGATGTGCGAGGCTAAACCAACTGACCAACTGAACAGTGCTAGATAATATAGAATAAAAAAACATTATGCATTGATCATAAATACAATAAAAAAAATAGAAGAGAATAACGGAGGAAGATTAAGTGGAGGATGGAGAATAATCAGGGGAAAAAATGAGAGGATGAGGAGCAGGAACCAACATACACAGAGCTGGAGAATATAGAATAAAAAAATATGATGCATTAATAACATATATACAATAACAATTTACAAGAGAATAACGGAGAAAGATTAAGTGGAGGCTGGAGAGAATAGTGAGGGGGAAAAATGAGAGGATGATGAGGAGGAACCAACATATATGGAGCTGGAGAACGTAAAATAAAAGACACAACGTAAAATACAACAAAATTTACAAGCGAGTGACTGAGAAAGATTAAGTGGCAGTTGGAGAATAGTCAAGGGGAAAAATGAGAGGGTGATGGGAAAAACAGCAGGGGGGGCGTTGGGTCTCGCTCTTCATTACCTGTCAAGTATCTCGAATAAAAACCTTGATCCTCTGAAGAATTACAAAAAAAAAAAAAATATCACAAAATTCTTCCTACTTTTCTTCCCCTTCCTGAATTTCATGCATCTGTACGTTTTCCTAAAGTCTCAGCCTGCGGGGGAAAATATTTACATGTGCGTGTTCGTTTTCTTTCCTAAACACGTTTGAGAAAAGATGGTTCTTCATTTTTTTTGTGTGGGGATCATGTTATGTTTTTTCTATCTTTTCCTTCTTTATTTTCATTTACTTTTCTTACATATTGTCCCTTTTCTCACTTTTTTAACTTATTGAAAATCCCACTGTTACTAAATTCTCTCTCTCTCTCTCTCTCTCTCTCTCTCTCTCTCTCTCTCTCTCTCTCTCTCTCTCTCTCTCTCTC
>CM035203.1:19479160-19495932 GCA_020233015.1 Callinectes sapidus | reverse complement strand
CTCTCTCTCTCTCTCTCTCTCTCTCTCTCTCTTTCTCTCTTGTCTGTTCCTTCCAGCACATCACCAAGTCATATAAAGTCACCTAGGCGTGTCCCACCAAGCCGCAGCCTCCATTGTGTGGCTGGCTGTGGCTGAGAAGCACGAAGGGCAGCACGTGCCTCGCGAGGAACATCTGTCCGCCGTCCACAGCGATACATACTACTTAAAAATACCCACAAATGAAGAGTAGTGTAGATATGGTAGTCAATTTTATTAGTTTCCGTTTTATTTATTTATTTTTATTTATTTATTTATTTTATTTATTTTATTTATTTATTTATTTATTTTATTTTATTTATTTATTTATTTATTTATTTTTTTTTTTTTTTGTTATTTGTCAGTTACCTTAAGTTACTCATTGACGAGTCTCGCGATGCCCTTGCTTGTGTTTTGTAGGATCTGAAGTGACAATGTTCTTTTGTCACTGTCAAGATGGAACTGCCTGTGTGGGATGTAATGAACTCCGCGTGGCCCACCGCCAGACTCCCTGGTGAAGGTCGAGTGTGCAGCTGCGGCAGCGTGTCGGGGTAAACAGTATTAGCGGCGTGCATATAGACCCACTCACCCTACGTGGGAACATAGCAAGTTAGGTGAGAAGGGCAGCAAGCGTGTGAAGGAGAGCCAAAAAAAGTAGGGAAATTTGGCGCTATGGTTGTGAATGGAGTGTCGAGGAGCCACCTCCACTAATCGCACACACACCTAAACAAACAGCGGTCATTCTCTCCACGTTGCTCTACTAAGCATCTTGCGAAACTTTATTTTTTATTGACCGAAGTTTTGCCATTGTTTTTCACCATTGTTTCTGCCTGAGACAGTTTGCAGAGCCTGAAACAAGACTAAAAATACCGTGATATCCCCTAAAACTTATTTGAATGAGAAAATGAGGCGTAAGGGCCCTTTCTCTTCCACTTTTGACTAACTTTGTTGTTTTACATTCATTCTATCAATTAAAACTTTGATATATCATTCGATATTTTTTCTTGGCGGGATTTGAATTAATATATGTGTTAAGACCGCAGCCACAACAATGGTGCCGTAGGATGGCCAGGACTTTTTCACACGTGTCCAATGTGCATGAACGTGTCGGGTGCCGTCATCTGCGGTGCTGTGGCGACATACTTGCCCCACATCGCCTCTCGTCATCCTGTGAGGTAGTTAGGCGTATTCCGGAATGCTGTGGTCCATTCATATGATGGTAACTAATAATGAACTACTCTCGTGAATTCTGGCTTACTAGAAATAAGATGACAGTGTAACGTGAAAGCAGCCGCTGAACTTTCACTGCTGCAAAGGCCAGTAAGGCACCGCTCATTGCGTGACATTTATTGCGTGACATTCCTGCAATAAATCGTAGGATTCATTGTTTCAACACGACTAATGAAGATTTTTATTTGAATGCACGACTTGCGTGGTCTTCTTTAGCGAAGGCGTAGCAAAGATGCGGTACTTGAGGTGTCAGTGCAGCTAACTACCACCCGACGCCAGACTCACCGCGGCTCGAGTTGACCCATCTGACATTAATGGCGCCTTCTGTCTAGCCGCGACAGGCTGAGCAGGAGCGTGGAGCCAGGAGAGCGGCGGCAGCACCAGCACGCCGCACGCGACCAGTCTTCTCCCTGCCTTTGAGTCTACCGCGCGGAATGTGGGCTCGGAGCCTTGATGCTCCCAGTGTAGCAGTCTGGTGTTGTTCCTGTTCTCGTTTGAGTACAAACCTGTATGTGTCCCTGACAGAGATCCGTCTGTGAAGTGTTCAGTGATCAGTGAACAAAGTCAAGAAAATGTCTTTTTTAATAACATGATTTGAAGTGACAAAGGTGTTCCTTTTTAATCGAGTGTTTTATTGTTATCTTTTGAATAGCAATATTTTCATGAGTGAGTCACCCAATAAAAGTGGACGTGACCTGCGGGTAGTCCCTGGCAGTCCGACACTGCAGGTCAAGCCCCATGGCCCAGGTATTTCCCTCCCTCCATAACATCACTTTATGCAAGACGTGGTGCCAAGAGGTGAGCGGCTCGGCGATGGTATGTGCTGACGGTGGCTGCTGGAAGACGAATCTGGGAGGAGCTGTAGAGGAAGGTGTCATTAGAAACTACTTAGGGAAAATGATTATAGTATGGAATGCTAAAGGTGGAAAGTTTTAAAGGCAGGCGATTTGTGTGTCTCGTGATGGTGGTCAGGTGTATTTGTGTCTTTGATACTTTCGTTTACGTTTTGATGAAATTCTCAGAAGTGAAATCTTCCAGCAGATCTCTTTAGTACGAGAGCGTAAGGTGTGTTACCATTACCGTTACACAGACGCCCACTGTGTCTACCTCACGGATATCTTGCCTTCCACTCTGCTCCCGACATGAAAGCAGGCTTATACTACCTACGCTAATCCCCGCCCTAGGGTTGTGTCCTTCAAGAGCATCGTAGAGGGACATATGTATGAGGGGAGGGAAGGTTACGCCTGCCAGGAGGTGACGAACAAGTTCCTCGTCATTTCGTGTTGTGCTTGGCCTGACGTGTAAAAAAACGATGTCCTGGAAATGTTCCTCCCTAGTAAAGGCGCCACATTACCTACACTTTTTGCTCATCATGTAACACCAATCATAAGTAAACATTGATCACCTCATGAAGTTCGCGCAAGTCGGATCAAGAAGGAATTTTTTTGTGAGATATCTTCATTTCAACCTAGCGTGGGTGCACATGACAGATTCCTGCACCTTGGCTCGATTGACTTGCACCAGTACCTCCGAGGCGAGACAACCATCAGACCAACACAATGTCTGAATGTCGTCGCGGGCGCAGTTATGTGATAAGCAAGCCTTCCTTGGCGCACTAAGCATTGATTCCCTTTCAATGTGCTGAGTTAGTGAATGGCAGAATGGTTCCGTTAGTTCTGCCACATCACACTCGTAAACGAAAACAAGAGGAGTCTCGGCATCCCCTGAGGCGGGTGGAGGCGGTGGGGAGTGAAGTCTTCCCGCCTGGCCTGCTGCCAAGGACGCCCACATCCCTCTCACGGTATGAAAGTGAGAGGCGTTAGGGCAGTGACAAGAATGTTTTTTTTCCCTTGAATCAAACTTGGGGCAAGTTTTGGTGATTAGGACAATATTTGGGGTTTTACCGAGAAGTGAAATCGTTCCTGGTGTAACGGCAGCCACATTCTAACATGTTTTGCCCTTCATTCCTTGCTTCTTTATTTTTTCAGTGCATAGATTGTTCACCTTGCAGTACACATGCGGGAAAAGGTGTTAAGATGTTTAAGCTGTAATACTGACAACGTTGGTTGGTGGCCGTCACAAGACCTTGCTGCAGCCCGTTGCGTAACACCACAATGCTTCGCTGCACCGCCAACATCATACTCACCACTCTGGAAAAGAAAACGCGGAAGCCTTCAGGCGTTCAGAATAACTAACTAACTTATGCTTAGTGAGGTATCTGAAAGGATTCTATCTTGACGCTTCCATGCCAAGCTGCCCCCTGAGAATCCTGTTGCCATCGTATCCATTACTCCACCATCCACTTCTTCCTCCTCCATCACCCCGAAGCAGCCCCGGCCCCTGGACCGCCATTCCCATGGGTGGCGTCATACTTGCAGTGTGAGGAAACAGTTAGGCTTCATGCCAGGAAGCCGTGGAGTGGAGATTACCGGACAGGACAAAAAGCCGCTGCGGCATCTTCCTAAACCTGTACGGCCTTGTAACAGTTTCTTAACCAGCGGCGTCTGGACACCGCCTCGTCTGGTCCTTACTTGGGGCCAAGTTCAAGTGGGAATCACTTTCCATTTATCATTAATGCTCTGAACAAGGTGTAAGCATTTTTCACACTAGTATTATGAAAGCTTATGAGGAGGAACGGTGCACGTGACGGCTCAAGGGTGACTGGCTGTGACATCCGCGTCTCGTTGCCAGGTGCAGCAGGTTCAGTGATCGGCTGTCCTCTCTCTTCATTGTCCCGGCCCACTGCTGGTCCCGGTGGCCGCCGTTACCTGCCGTACTCGGGTCCTGCCCTCTGACCTTCACCCGCGTGGTTGCGCCGGTTACCTTTATCAGACAAGGTTTCCCTATCCCACGTCACCCTCTGTCACTCTCCCACCTCTCGTGGGGACGCAGGCATAACACACGCTGGCGGCAAGGACGCCAAGTGTGGCCGGTCATCGCGTCGCCTTACTTTGCTGTTTAGCCCAACAGTGTGTGTGTGTGTGTGTGGGTGGGTGGGTGGGTCTTTGTGTGGGTGTGGGTGTGTGGGTGGTCGTGAGTGGTAATGGTGGTTTGATGGAAGAAACAAAAAACTTTCTAGTAGTCAGCAGAGGAGGAGTCATGGCTGAAGGTGTGAATCATACCAATTATAGAGTATCGTACGTAAATAACAAAACACGTTCTTTTATGATAACTCCCAATTCTTCGCCTTGCCTGAGTACCGCAGCGACATGTGTTCTGTCTTCCACAGCGTATTCGAACGATGGTCATTGAATCGCTCTCCTTGGCGCTTACGTGGCCATAAACATATGTTATGCTACCCTTGTTTGCAAAAGAAGGTGCAGTGAGTTGACTTATTCATTGTAATACTTGTACCTTCAAGCGAGACTTGTTTGAGCTGAATTTCGTCACAGCTCCTGTTGCTGCTTCATAACGTCTACGAGCAGCTGTTTCTATCCCCCAACCTCTCCCCCCCTCCCCCTACCTTCTTCCCTTCCCCCTTCTCCTTCCCCTCCTCACTCACAACACCAGGAGCACCAAGTAGATAACGCAATATATGGAATTCGTAACCTAAATTCCGTAAATTCATGTGACAAAAATTGTTACTCATAGTCATATATTTTGGTGTGTGTGTGTGTGTGTGTGTGTGGTTTTAGATTTGGTTCCACGGCGTGACCAGGCTTTCCGTCCGACACCTCCGTCTTGCCAAGAACCGTAACATTTTTATTGTGGGGGAGGAGGCTGGGATAGGTCGTGCGTGTCTCACTAACAAATTACTTGATCATGCTTTGCCCCGGTGCCTCCCCCTCCTTCTTCTGTGATCACGGATCTATCAGCTTAAAGACTACATTAGAAGAAGCTGGTCAGACCTCGGTTTCGGCCGGTAAACGTGCACGCGTGCACGAGCACACACGGGGTGAGGGGGATTGGCAGCACCACCTGAGAACAGTAGTGGACACGTGACCATGAGGGAAGATTAATCATTGTGTTGTGAACACCAGGAAGTCCACCACCCACTCCTGCCCCCTTCACCACACTCGATGTCTTCGCCTCACTTGATCGAATTAAAAGTATGGCATACAAGGACACCATTGAGGGATTCCTCTCCCTTTCCACCAGTCCGGCCCACAGTGAAGGATCCCCCTTCTCCTCCCACACACGGCCGCGGTAGAGCGTGCGCCATGTGGGTCGACAGCACTATGTTGCTTAACACAAAGACCTTGTGTGGATGTCCACTGTGAAAATGAGTAAACATCTCGCAAAAAAAATGCAATTTAAGAATTGCCAACACAGCACACTCGTACTTTCATAATTTCAGTGTCTCAGTCCTGAAGGAGAAATGGCTAGAATGAAAAAAAAAGAAAAGAAAAAGAAATCAAGCTCCTATGCGGAATCTTTGACAAAGGCGCCAAGAGCGTACGTAGCAGCCCCGGCAATTGTCTGGTGGTCGTCGCCTTGACGCGGCTGTCCTTCCTACCTCTTAGTTTTTATGGCATTTGTTGCCGCCTTCCTCGCACTTCCCGTTACTGGCCTGGGAAAGGAGCTTTTGCTTGACGCAGGACCGCGAGTTACCTTAAGGGCCTCAAATTACTCACAAGAATTTGGAAAGAATTGTTACTTTCTCGAGTGTTATCTTGTATTTCAATTACTGCCTCGGGCGCTGCCTTGTAGTCAGATTGAAGCAGCGCGCTCCATTCCGGCGAGTTGGTAGTTACCCAAGAACTGTACCTTCCACCAGACACAAAGGTTACCTGCAAGTCTGCTGAAACCAACACTTTTCTCCGGTCTGTTGAGAACAATTGGAGGTGAGGCGGCCACTATATATTTCAGTGGACCCCGGACAGTGGTTTCTTTACCCAGAAGAAATTCTAATAGAAAATATAAAACAATCTAAATCAAAAAGAGAACTTACGTATAATTTAAAGTAATGAAACTGTCACTAACACAGTGTAGGCCATGCACCCTCAGACACTAAGTAAAACTCGTTCAGACAAACCTTTCATATCACCTTATCTTTTCAAATTGAAGTGCCTGACGTGAGATGAAATAATGTACTTCCACATGCATCTTTGTTAGTGCGAGTCAAGAGCGGAAAGAAAAGACAAATCGCTGCATTCCCACTTGTATTTGTAACAGCGGTAGTTGGCGGCGACAGGGGAAGGGGAGAGAGAGGGAGGGGGGGGGAAGCTTCTTGGCAGAACGATACAAAGCACGAGCCGAGCCAAGTGCCGGAACAGTCGTGAGTCACGGTGCGGGAAGGACACCTGCACTGGTGGGACTCAACCTTATACCTCTTATTCATCGATTCACTTTTTTCTGCAAGTTCTGTCTCTCAAAATTAGGTCACTGAAGTCAAGGAAAGAGAGTGAAGAACTGTGTGTGAGGAGAAGTGTGGGAATATGTGTCCGTCTGTCTGTCTGTCTTTCTCTTGGTTAATTAATCGTGTATTGTGTAATGATGGACATCACTGGAAGCTTTTACCACTTTTAGTTCTTACCGTCACGTGTCAAACCTCATTGCTTCACTTTCATTGGTGTCATGGCCTGCAGTTACCGTGTGTGTGTGTGTGTGTGTGTGTGTGTGTGTGTGTGTTTGCCTGCGAGCTTTGCCGTGCTTACAATATTCTATTACAAACAAGACGACCTTCTAGAGCGAGAGGAGACACAACCAGGAAACTGAAAGGACGAAACCGTCTAGATTTACATAAAGTTTAATATTTCAAGGCGAAAGAAAAACGAGTATTGAGGAGTTAAATGTTGCATCGTGAGCCGGGAATCTGTATAGGTCTTTGACTCGTGACTAAAGTGTGACACGAGGCTTTATTAAGTAACACCCCGTGGGACTCACGCCGCACAACACAACACAGCACAGCACAACACAGCGGCTTTACACTGATTGCTCAAGGATTTGTTGTGTTTTCTTTCACTGCTTTCTGCTTTTGTTATTTTTTTCTTAACGGATGGGAGTAAACTTCATTCTTTTCACTAATCAACAGGGCTGAATAAAATGAATTAGAAAACAAAATTAATAAAATGTAAAGTTGTACATTTCAAAATTCATACAAAAATCGAGCATAATTTATGAGGTAGCATTACATTACATTACAATACATGACTCATTTCTCGAATATAAAAGAGAATACAAGGAAAAGAAATTAAAGTGTTTATTTTTTCCCATTCTTTTGGGGTAACGTCATGAATAAATCATTTCTTATGCAACATTACTTGTCCAGTGTGTGTGTGTGTGTGTGTGTGTGTAAGCGGACAGCTATACACCACCTGCGTTATTAGAGATAAACTACATAACTATAGTATAATGTAGGTGAAAGGTGTTATTTACGGTTCCTATTGTGTGTAGGAGATAACATACATCTTGATATGATAATGAGCTATTTGTATAATGTATGCATGTATGTGTGAATGTACGGGATGTAAATGAGTCTGGGAGCAAGTGTAATTCTGCGTCAATCTCCGTCTCCCTGCATTGATTAACGGGCTTTCCTTCCTTCTCTTCCCCGGCAGAATCGTCCTAGAGTACTCGAGAAAGGTTGAGCAGGATGCGTGGCTGGTTCGACGGGTTCCGGTCAGATGGCGGCCCCACCCTCTACGCCTACAGTAACCGCACCAGCGTGTACGGCGACATCCCCACCATCACCATCTGTATCCTCTTCCTCACCGTCTTCCTCGCCTTTCTCACCATCTTCCCTGGAGTCAGAAAAGAGGTACGTACGGTGAGGCTGAGAACTTACACACACACACACACACACACACACACACACACACACACACACACACACACACACACACGCACGCACGCACACGCACACACACACACACATACGCACGCACGGACAAGTTAGAAAAACAATAGTCACGTCTCCTGTGGTCAGTCAGACTTTGTAACCATTATCTCTTATTTCTTATCACACACACACAAACATACTCGTACACAGAGAGAGAGAGAGAGAGAGAGAGAGAGAGAGAGAGAGAGAGAGAGAGAGAGAGAGAGAGAGAGAGAGAGAGAGAGAGAGTGTGTGTCTCACAATATAGAGATGTCAGCGCCCTCCAGCGGCAGCAGTGACAGGGAGATGAGATGAGGTAGAGAGGGAAAGTGAGGCTGCGGCACAATGGACGTGTTGGAGGAGCTATTAGTGTTAAATTACACGTCTCGGAACAAGGACGGCAGGAAAAGGTTGATATGTTCATTAATTAACACAAAGGAATAGTCTCATACATTTCACGATATTGATTATAGTTTTCTTACTGATTGTATGATCACATAACACATTGGCTTATTGAATGGATGCCTTAATTAAACAACCATGTGTGTGTGTGTGTGTGTGTGTGTGTATGAGTCACGTACACTATTGAATCACATCACATTCATTATCACTTCGCTTGCTTTCACTTTTTATTTGTGTTTTGCTAGTCTAATATAATCACACTGGGATTTTTCAAGTGAAATATTGATTGGGAGAAGTGAAAGATATGGATTTATGTAACTGTGATTTCCCCTCTTTCTTTTTTCTTTTTTTTTCTTTTTTTTTTTTTGTCTGATTGAATGAAAGTAGGCCCCTTTCACTCGCATACACGGATACTGACAGTCCTTTATTCTTCCCTCCCCACAGAGATTTTCCACATTCTGCACAGTGACCCTCAGTCTTCTCACCGGAATCGTCATATGTGGTAAGTACTGACCGTGTATAGTGTTCAGTGTGTCACGTGTGCTTCCCATTGTCTCATTTCCCTCTCTGATGTCTAATGCTTGAAGATCATTGCTCTCTATACTCGAACGCCTAAATCTTTCATAAGAGTAAGCTTCAAATACCAAGGAAATTGTTAGGTAGCTTCTGGTGGATGTTTTTTTTTATTTATGGTGTAATATCTTTGTTAAACTGCTACTAGAACCATGGAAAACAGTGAATACGGTCTTCTAAATCTGTTCGCACACTCACTCCGCCCTTCATGTGCCGCGCCTCACCCCTCCGCCTCCACACACAGCAAGGCCATGCTCACATTCCAGCCCCTGAGTGTTTACCGCCCTGTAATACAATCATATAGTAAACACTGGCGAGCAGAGCGAGAACACTGCGCCAGTGAAGAAAACGATGACTGGTGGTGGTGGTGGTGGTGGTGTTGGTGAAAATATAGAGAGGTAATTACTCAAGGGAACTTCAGTGCACTTTCCCAACCGGGTTTACTGGGAAAAGCAAGATTGGAGTGATTACTTTCGTGGCCCACATGTTGTCTTCCTCCCCTCCCTCGCCCCTCCCCCCTGCCCCCCACCCATTCAGTGTGTCAGACGTGAGGGTTCCCACGCGATCCCAGGACTTCTTACCTTGAAGCTTTCTCTCGTACATAGACAGCCCTGGTTCTCATCGGCCTTGTCGCCTGCACGAGTTTGTAGTATATACGCGTGACACTGATTGATGCCTTCAATGCTAAGACAGGGTAATTAGTTGGGTGGTAGAGCAGTAAGGAAGGAAAGTTTCAGAGGCACCAAACAGGAAGAACGGCCATCACACGCACGCACGTAATCGCACGTGCACACCCAAGCAGTGCACGCAAGGTAAAAGGAAAAAGGCATGCAGTGAGGCACCATTTCCTCTGCGACCTACTCTTAGACAACCATAGTGAAAGGCGGGGAAGACCAGCTGCTTCACCACTTCACTCCTGTCCTTCCCTCTCTGACGGTCTCTCTCCCTCTCTTGCTTTCATTTCCCCACCACCCACACACTCTCCCTCACCCAAGTTGTTTACTGTGCCTTTGATATTAAGCGTCGCTACAGCATGTCTTTTTGACCTCAATACTCTCTCTCTCTCTCTCTCTCTCTCTCTCTCTCTCTCTCTCTCTCTCTCTCTCTCTCTCTCTCTCTCTCTCTCTCTCTCTCTCTCTCTCTCTCTCTCTCTTACATACGCTTATGTTATCTTATCAAGTGTTTAGCTGTCTTATTTGTGTGATTACCTTCCTTATCAGCCCAGGGCCGCCCGTCACCCACACTCCACCAAAGTAATGCTGGTACGCACGTAATCTCCCACAGACTTTCTCCCGGCAGAGTTGAATCGGGTACAGATTGCAGCTCTTACTTTCTTTCGGAAACAATTGTGAAGGTTGAAGGTTGACTCCTCTTCGTCCCCCTTCCCTTCCTGTACCTTCATATCTTACCCCCTTCTTTCTTACCTTTCTCTTTTCTCCTCCTCTTCCTCCTCCTCCTCCTCCTCTTTTGATTAGATAGCGTAGTTTGTCATACACAATCTTGTAAGGGGCAAAAGGTCTTGTGCTGTTTGTCTCATAGTTTTACTCCTCTTCTTCTCCTGCTCTCTCAGTACACTCGTCACGTGACATTGGCTTCTCCATTCCTTATGTAATGCCACATAAAAAGTCGTTTTGTTCATCCTTCATACGCAGACAGACAGACAAACAGACAGACAGACAGACCAAGGAATCGATTATAAGGAAGGCAAAAAAAGGGGCAGGAAAAAAAAAGAAGAAAAACGCCACGACCACAACCACAAAAAGGTCAAAGGAAGAAAATATTTCATAACTTGTTTATATTTTTTCTTTCTTTTTACTTAAGTGCATTCCTTTTCATTTATTATTTTCTCAGTGCATGTCTATGTATATCTAAAAAAACGGGTTTGCTTTTCTTTCTTCATATCAGTGTATTTCTTGGCACTCGATATTTCTCTCTCTCTCTCTCTCTCTCTCTCTCTCTCTCTCTCTCTCTCTCTCTCTCTCTCTCTCTCTCTCTCTCTCTCTCTCTCTCTCTCTCTCTGGGCAAATTTTCACTCCCACTTTATGCATAGAAGATACCCGGAAGAAAATTATAATTATCTAACTTTGTCTTCATAAAAAAAACAATAATGATAATTGTATAGTGATAAGAAAAAGAAAAGGAAAACAAATCACAGAGCCCTCATAAGAAACATAATATACACTTGTTTGACACGAAGCAAACCTAACCAGGAAAAAAAAATATTAAACTTACATCTAAAAAGAATAATAAACAAACAAATAACTTCACTCCCCCACCAAGGACGTCAAGCGTAAAGACTTCCAAGACAAACACCCTTCTAAGGAAAAACAAAATAGAATCGAACAAAACAAATCATTACTTCTCGTGTCAATGGGTCAACAAGTCGTCAGTGTAGTAATCTTTAGCCCAGCGCTGGCTATTCCTCACATTCTACATCACATACAGTTGCGCCACTCCTCCATTACTTTGAAAAGGCTTTACTTTAAGTTAAATGGGATTCTAAAGTGTGTTTTAAGGTTTTAGTAACAGATTGACTTATTTTCTATATCACAAACAGGAGATAAACACTCTAGAGAACCCGGCAAAGAATCACTGTAGCCTTTTAAGAATAGTCATGATGAGACAACAAAGTGTCTCTGATTACAGGTGTTTTAACCGTGTATTTAGAAACGCTTTGCTTCCTCACGGCAACTATTTTTAGAGGCCACTGAGATGAATAGCCGGAATCCCAAGACTGTCTCTCCTTTTGATAATGTAGAAGGCCCGTTATTCTGTCATTTGAATGGTAAAAACAACCGTAATAACCCATATTATTTCTACTGAAGCCTTCTGAAATAATGGGAGTGCGGTACTGAAGTGTTTAAGAATACGAACCTTCCATTAACACCCCATTCCCTCAAACTTGCTTGGACTTCCTAACTCCAAGCTTTTTTTTTTTTTTTTGGGGGGGGGGGCAGAAACCTGGACGCCCTTGTTCTACTTTTTTTTTCTTTTTTACAACCTCCGTGAAAAAAAAAACAAGCAAAGAAATGAATAGAGAACAATAAGGAATATAAAGAAAACAAAGGAAAGAAAGCGAGAACAATGGATATATATAAACGAGAAACAGCTTGCGAGATTGGAAAATTATCACAATGAGAGAGAGAGAGAGAGAGAGAGAGAGAGAGAGAGAGAGAGAGAGAGAGAGAGAGAGAGAGAGAGAGAATTAAACTTCCGTGTGTAAGTTAAGTAGGTCGTGGTGGCGAAGGAGTGAGAGAGAGGGAGAGGAATGGACGGAGAAGTGTCAAGGTCATTCATTTGTCAGGAAGGAAGACCCACACACTCAGCCGGGCTCCTCTTTTAAACAGGTTCAAGAGGCACTATGAAGAACACCAAACTATGTGTCAAAACGGGTTTCTTGATATACCTCGGGATTAACTCCTTTCTATACTATCACAATAATTTACTTTTTTTTTTCCCCCAATGCATTTTTTATATCAAGCTAGAGGTTTTAGAATACTGTACAATTTGCTTATCTCATCCCTCCAACCTTCGCTTCCGCCGCGCCCCGCAAAACCAGGGTGGGGCAGAAGGATTACTTGTCTTAAGAGTCTCCTCGCCTGCAATGATCAATGTCGCGTAACAGTTATTTATGCCTTGAGTAGAAGCAGTAGTATTAAAACCTGTTGTTTAGAATACCGCCCGTCATTTGTTTTGTATCACCTTTGTTGCTGTGTTCAGTTTTCGCTTGCTTCTGCCTTGGTTTCGTCATGGGCTTGTACTTATTTGTGTTTTATTTTCATTTTCATCATCATCATCGTCGTCGTCATCATCGTCGTGGTCGTTATTGCTGCGTACACTCCTCCTCCTCCTCCTCCTCCTCCTCCTCCTCCTCCTCCTCCTCCTCCTTACCTTCATTGTTTTTACCTTTGTCCTTGATGTTTTTTTCCACCTCCTCCTTCTCTTCCTCCTCCTCCTCCTCCTCCTTTTCCTTCTCCTCCTTATCATTACCCTCATCATTACTGCCATCATCATCATCATCATAACCATTACCACCATTTCTATAAAAAAATATTAAAAAAACTGAGCGACAGAAAGAAAGAAAACAATCCTTCTCATCACTGCCAAGTCAAAGAAAACGAGTAAACAAGGCTAAAAAGACAAGGGCAGAAAAACCACATCTCCTCGCCCTCCTTAGATAACGCAGCCAATTTATCTAATCAGTGTCACGTAAGTGTTAGGCGAATTAGCAATGATCACCGGGCGGGCTAATGGAAGAGGAAACGGAGGAGAGAATAAGTAACAGTCATCCCCCCACCCACCTACCCCCCCCTCTCTCTCTCTCTCTCTCTCTCTCTCTCTCCTTACCGCTAATGTTAGTTGATCCTTCCACCTTCACGCAAAGGTAAGCGAAGGACTCAACGTTGCCCCCGGAAGCTATGGAGGTACACACTAACCCACGTTTTCTTTACTTCCTTCCGTGATAAAGATAAAGAGCAGGGTGTGTGCGCGTAGGGGCGACTCTCTCTCTCTCTCTCTCTCTCTCTCTCTCTCTCTCTCTCTCTCTCTCTCTCTCTCTCTCTCTCTCTCTCTCTCTCTCTCTCTCTCTCTCATAGTGTAAAGGGAGTCAATTTCCTCCAAGGCCAGCCAGCGTCTCAAGAAGCAGGAAGTGGCAGGAACTGGTGATGGAACGTTTTCACTTCCACGATGTTGACTTAATGAACAGCCTCGTGCGGAAGTCCCCACTGTGATGCTCCATTAATCTCGTAACCGGGAAATGTACGGAAAATTGACGACCTTTGTTTACATTGAAGATCGTAGACTTGATGCTGAGCTCTCTCGTGTTAATCAAGTAGTCATGTGGTGAGGGAGGACGGGACGTTGGATATTGTGCATGATGTGGTTGAGTTGGCTCAGTTTCAGTTGCAGTTTAGTCTTTCTAACGGTTCTCCTTGAGGTTTTCTTTCCTTCCCTTGTTTCACTTTATTCTCTCTCTCTCTCTCTCTCCCTCTCTCTCTCTCTCTCTCTCTCTCTCTCTCTCTCTCTCTCTCTCTCTCTCTCTCTCTCTCTCTCTCTCTCTCTCTCTCTCTCTCTCTCTCTCTCTCTCTCTCTCTCCATTGTAACTGTTTTTTTTTTTTCTTTCTCTCTCTCTCTCTCTCTCGTTACCAGATGTCTCCATTAATTTAGTTAAGTAGTTAGTTTAATTTGATATAGAATCAGTCCATGAAATATATAATTACGTAATAAATTATGCAGAGAGAGTAACGATCAAGCTTAATGTTAACATAGCGAAGATGTTGTCAAGTATCGCATTGGTGAAAATAACGGATATGGTGTTGGTGGTGGTGACATTGATAGTGATGGTGATGGTGATAAAGACTTGCGTAACGATGAGGCAACAAGTAGTTATGGATCTTCCTCATGGTTTTCACGCTCTGTCTTCTGTTCCTTTCGGTTGATGAATAGGCAACAGTGTGAGCGTGTTTTCCTTCAATGAATCACCTGAACCTAGATATATTAATGCACGTCAGACTTCAGGCACAGCATTCACAAACAGTTCTTCGACTTATCTCTTACTTTCAAAGAAATTTTACCGGTGGTTACTGGGGTTTCCAAGGATTTTCATTGTTCTAATGTCATTTTAACAATAAAAAATAGGAAAATACCATGAAAACTTCTCTGATCATCTTCAGTGCTTTTGAAAAGCGTCCTGATCACAGAAAAACGTTCAAGAATGTTATTTTCTTTTATTGTGATATTGTATGTGTGATTGACACGAGAAGACCCGGAACAAAAGCTTAACGTTAATCTGACGAATTCCACAAGCTTGCTCAAGGAGAAAGTGAAGGAGAGCAAGAAATAAAAGAAAAATATAAGAGATTGAGAGAAGGAAGGAAAGACGGAGCAGGGAAGGCACATTGGGCATCGAAAGGTTTAAGATTGAACAAACCAGAACAGGAACAGTATCAACAAACAGAACACTAACAAGGAGAACAAGAACAAGATGGCTGAAAACGAGGAATGATCACAGAAAACATGAACAGAAGGACAATAATGACTCAGAAATCAAGCATAAGGGAAGCACTGGAGTGAATGTATCTATATATACATACATACATATATGACAGGAAGTGCAGATTCAAGGGAGGGGAAGAGGAGGAGGCAGTAACCTTCACTTCTGATGAATAGGAGGACGAGTAGTATAGTAGTAGTAGTAGTAGAAGTGGTGGTAGTAGTAGTTATTGGTATTTATTCTCACAGCTATTAAGTATAAATGAGCGGCCTGACAATGACACTGACTTGTAATTATGATTGTTGCACTTATGTTAAAATTATGTAGGATTTATTTTGGGGTCGGCGGAAGTGAATGAGAGAGAGAGAGAGAGAGAGAGAGAGAGAGAGAGAGAGAGAGAGAGAGAGAGAGAGAGAGAGAGAGAGAGAGAGAGAGAGAGAGAGAGAGAGAGAGAGAGAGAGAGAGAGAGAGAGAGAGAGAATTAATTAAGATGCCTCAGCTACCTGAGGACCTTGGCAATTACATATATCATCAATTGGGCGCGCGCGCGTATGTAGAGTGAGATTTAGGTAATATGCTAATAAAGCATAATTTTACTGGTAATGAATGTGTCTGCATAAGTCAAACACGTCTATGCTCCGTCTGTGTGGTTCACGTGAGTGAGCATCGAGTGTGTGTACCTTCGTCCGTGGATACTGTACCCACATTCACGTGACCAGCCAGCCACACCAACACTTGGTACATAACTTTGCCACTCACCTTCAACCCCGACACCTGCCCCGTGGAGGGCCGAGGTCGCCGCCGCCCCTAGACCTCGAAAGGACTCAAAGAGGCGCGGGAGCGTCGCGGTCTCACACGCGAGACTCCCAGCACGGGTGTCCTCCCTCAAGGCCCCCGCCGCCGGCACGATGTGTTTGGAAACACTGAGCGGGGCCCGCTGCACGGCCATCTGTGGAGCGTGAGGCGGTAAAAATAGAGGTGGAAGGAAGGAACACATGCGACAACCTTCCCTGCAAAGGGGATCGTGATGCTAAGGAAGGTGTGAGGATGTGACGCTAAACTGGATATCTACTATCCTTCATCTCTCACTTTATTTGGGCAATTGAAATAACAAAGACGCCAAAATAGAATGACTGTTTCTGGGGTGGAGGAGAGGCGGTGCGGTGGTGGAGTGTCTCGCAGCTTGGTAACGGAAATGCGGTGGCGAAGAAAATCTTTCTACATAATTCAGCCTCAGCAGCATCTCAAGGCCTCGCCGGCCCGCGCTACAACCACGACCGTCGCCGACACTCAGAAGGCGCTTAGCAAGGCTCCGCGCGACCTTACTCTGCTTATTGAAAGAAGGTTAGATTTGCATATTCATAGTGGAAGGAAGAGGAGAGGGAGGGAAGAAGGAAGGCGGGGTTAGACGGGAAGGAAGGTGAGGCGGTCTGATAGTCGTCCAAGGTTTTCCGGAGACGCTGTTAGAGAAAACAAAACGATGCATTTTGAAAATTTACTGATTCGTTCTGCAAATGTGAGGATGAACTTGCATCCCTACTACTACTACTACTACTACTACTACTACTACTACTACTACTACTACTACTGCTGCTGCTGCTGCTGCTGCTGCTGCTGCTGCTGCTGCTGCTGCTGCTGCTGCTGCTGCTGCTACTACTACTACTACTACTACTACTACTACTACTACTACAACTACTACAATTATCATTATTACCACGCACCTGTAACGTCAATCTTTTCCTTCTCTCCCTTCCTCCTCCCCAGTCTCTCTCTCTCTCTCTCTCTCTCTCTCTCTCTCTC
>CM035203.1:19427712-19479060 GCA_020233015.1 Callinectes sapidus | reverse complement strand
GACGATTGAGAGAGAGAGAGAGAGAGAGAGAGAGAGAGAGAGAGAGAGAGAGAGAGAGAGAGAGAGAGAGAGAGAGAGAGAGAGAGAGAGAGAGAGAGAGAGAGAGAGAGAGAGAGAGAGTAAGAAAAAAAGGTCAGCGATCCTTATGAAGTGAAGAATGAAACCAAAAATGTATAGTTAAAATAACACCGAGGACAATAGATAAATAAATAAATAATATTTACGTGTTCTTTTCCTCCTCCACAATTGCCACCATTACCACTAACACCACCACCACCACCACCGCCGCCGCCACCGCCGCAACCACCACACCCAAAAGAGATTGTCAAAAAAAAAAAAAAAAAAAAATACGCATTTCTTTTGCAACTTTTTTTCTTATCCTTCACCTCTACCCTCCTTCCTCTCCCCAGTTCCTGTCTCCCAATCCCCTTCCTCCCTTCCATCTCCCTCCTCCCTAACTCCCTTGTTCCTTAACTCTTTCCTTTTAGTACAGCGTAGATAAAAAAAAAAATCAATACTTTTAGTAATAATGTGGAGTAAATCTTATAGCGTTTCCCCTTATGGTGTTGCTGGTGGTGGTGGTGGTGAAGAGCAAGAAAACGAAAGGTGTACGTTGATTACCAAGAGAAGACCTTCATTATCTGACTGCTTGCATGGAACGCATTCTTAATCATTGTTACAAGAATAGAGAATACATAGTTTTGTCCTGCAGTACCCTCTCTGTATTGCCCAGAATGGTTGACTCAAGGTTACAGGGACAAAGTATATTGTGTTTTATCATTTCACTCGCTGTTGCTACTGAATCAAGTGGCAATACTCATATCACAAGGATAAATCTGAATGAGGGGCGATACAAGCAGTCTTTGCCTTTCCCAACTTACATCTCTTAATCTAGACTGAATAGTGAGTGTTGTTGGTGATAAATAGACGTGTCTCGTGAAGGCCACCCAGTAGGTCTGCGTCTCTTTTGTGCTTGTTAGTGTGTGTGTGTGTGTGTGTGTGTGTGTGTGTGTGTGTGTGTGTGTGTGTGTGTGTGCGTGCGTGCTTTTTGTGTCTTTTGTCGCTGTCAATCAGTTGCCTGGGCCTGTGGGAAATGTGTCCTGTGTCGTTTATGTTGTATTCTACGGTAGGTCTGTCATTTTAGTCTTAGTGTCTCAGTGATGGCCGTCGCATCTGAAAAGTGAGGCCTGGTTTCAATTCCGTACCTTTGTTGCAGTAATCATAACGCCGAGAAGGGGGAGATGAGAACCTAATCTTACACCCCACAAGACCGCTGACCCTCGAACCTAATGAATCACGCGCCTTCCGACAACAAAATGTATATCTACTAAGTAATGCATTAATAAGTCTTGTTTGCTTTGCCTCCCGACCTGCCTCATGTGAAGGTTCCCTGGGAAGGACAGAGGGCGGAGATACTTGTTTATGATTTGTGTATAACCAGCTGTGGTTATCTGGTCCTACCTTGAGTAAGCTCACTTATGTAACGCTGCTTGTGAGAATACCTTCACACCGTCCCTCTAGCACACTCCACCTTCCCGCGTTCCCTTCTTCCGCCTAATCAAGCTTTCGTTCCTTCCATATTCCCTTCATCTTCCACACGTTACGCTCTCTCTCTCTCTCTCTCTCTCTCTCTCTCTCTCTCTCTCTCTCTCTCTCTCTCTCTCTCTCTCCGTCATTTTCTCTCCCTTTCTCCTTATTCTCCCCTTGGAATCTTATCTATATGTTCTGATCAGGTATTTTTAGCTTCGTTTTCTCATTAGGGTTATTTTCTGAAGGTACACAGAAGCGACTAATTATGTTTTCAATGGGTGCTTTCTCCATTGATAGAATAGAATCCTTGTAAGATTATTATTGCTGTAATCATGAAAATATCCTTGAAGACAGTAAAAACTTCCACTACAATGTCAAAAGTATTCGAGATAAGACACCATGAACGTGGCCCCTTAGTCTATGTAAGAGTGTGAGCTTAACAAGAAGGAAATAGACAGTACGCTTATTGAAGAAAAAATGAAGGAGTTTTTGTTCGTAGGAGGGTGTGAGAAACAAACAAACAACTTGCTGCGCTGAAGAAAACAAGAAAACTCATTAGTCATAACATAATCATCACCAAGACCCGAGAGGAATTTCGTCGACCTTGATTGGCCCCGATCCACGCTACCATCACCAATTCACCAAACTTTTTATTGCAAGTTCCTGCCATGGATGGATTCCCTGCTGGGTGACTGATGTTCTTTGACATCGGCAACAAGTATTCACCTCACGTCATGGGAAATATCCTTAGGAACAACGAGGAAATAAATAGCTACGTCTTTGTTCAAGATCTGAAGGACGGTGGTCGCTTGTAGCCATGTACAGCAGCTGGCCTCGAGTGATGCAGTCCTTACTCATTAGCCAAACCAGCGCCCACCATGCACCCTTCCCAGTCTCTTCTATCCCTTCTCTGGGCCTTACCTTCTCATATGAAACATGCTTTTACTTGTGTCCAGTCTTGTTCTTCATCCACCTCGCTGATCGGCCGAGAAGCAGTACATTCAACTGGATTTAATCTCGGGGACATTACATCCCATATATGTGATGTTCTCTGTCCTTACTACAAGCACTTACATGTCTTCAGATGGCCCGCCACCTCTGCCTCCTATAGCTGCAATCAACAGAGAACAGTATCAAACACCATAGCCACCAGAAACATCTCTCTTTTTTTTCCTCCAGTATAAGGTCTCAACAAATCACAATTCACATGAGTCCTCGTCAGTCTGTCTTCTCGTGTCATAAGGTCTCAGAAGTGTCCATCAGTGTACAAAGATCAGATAAGGGATTCCATTTGTGCTACTCTCGCCCTATCCTCCTGCTGGCGCTCCTGTCTTCGTGGTGTCACTGGTTGAATGGAGACGATGATTCTCCTTCACCACCGCTTGTCCTTGATGCGTTTACTGTGTACTGTACTTCCACTCCTTCATCTCCCTCCCTCCTTCATTCCTTCCCTCCTCCACTGCTATTTTTTACCTCCTCGCCCTTCAAATGTTCTCCCTCTCCTCTGTTTGTGTCTTCTGTGATCTCCTTCAATGCTGTCCCTTCCTCTACTGGTCATTTCTCTCTCCAATGCCCTTCACCTTTAATTTCCCTTTACTGTTTTCTTCTTCTTTTAGTCTATCATTCTTGTTCCGTCATCTCTTTTTTCTGTGATTTTTTATTCCTTGATTGTTCTTTATCTTTGCCACTCTTCATTCCTTCTCCTCTTCCCTTCTCTTCCCACCTTCCCCCTCACCACCACGCCCCGCCCCGCCCCGCCACCCCACACCAAGGCTCCTGTCCACCACGGCGGCTCTCAAGGCTGTCATCGCTAATGTCAGCCTTTTCACTATAGATAGGAAAACACAAAACGTTCTATTATTTTGCTTTGTCAAATATTATGTACTGGTTAATGTTATAAAGTCTCATCGTTATTAACTTTCATAATGTTATTGATTTTGTAATGTTTGTGTATGTTTTTTTTTCATTTGAAAAGCATGAGTCCGCAGTTGATCTCTTTACGTTGTTGAGGCTCCCTCCATCTCGCCTCCTTCCCTCACGCACGCTGCCTATTGCTTCATTCACCCTTACTTTACATCACCCTTAATCTGTCATCCTTTCCGTCAATGGTCAGTCACGCCTCACGTGGACCGACCACAAGTAACCTGAACAATGAGATGTACACTACTGAAATTATCTATTTTGATGTTGATCCTCTAGTAGGGTGCTTACACAAGGCAGGTTCTGTACTATGACAGAGGTAGGCAGTGAGTGACATACGGGCGTATACTATTAACCTTTGCTACAATGGCTTATCTCGTCTGTCTGGCATGACTTGCGGTGTGGGCTCCCTTCCCCCGTCACTAACCTCAGCCTTCCTCCTTTCAGTGTGTAATGTGGGGTCGTCATGGCACGTGGCGGATGGTGTCATCAGGTCGTCCTACCGAGCCTTCTCTTCGCATAAAATCGATGCCACTCTGGGGGTAGCCATTGGCCTTGACCACGCCAATGTCACCATGCGTGTTATCCCCCAGCACAACAGAAGCCTCGACATCAACTTCAATGAGCGATTCACCTGGGTGAAGCCAACCGACATGCGCCACCGGTACCGTGAGGCGCTGGTCAAGGGCCTCCCCTACCCCATCCTGACGGTGGCAGAATACCTCGCCGTAGACAACGAAGGCTTCGCTTGGGGCCGTTACTACCGCACCTCCGGCTACTATTGCAGCATATTCCTGTGGTAAGATACTGTCATTAAACCATTTGCCAATTAACCTGTATATGTGAAATGTCAACGGCTTATTGAGATCATTGACCATTGTAGTAAACGCTTAAGATTGTGCAATATTTGTGTTGTGTACAGTCTTGCTGCATTTCACTGCATTACACTGCTGCCCTCCTCCAACACCACGCTGGTGGCGGCACTCCTCATGACACTCCCCTGATCACTTGTACCTCTCCACCACCAGGTCAGCGTTCACCTCGTGGCTGCTGATGAATGTACTACTGGTGAATGTGCCTCGTTACGGCGCCTACACCATGATACTCACCGGGCTCCTCATGGGATTCTCCTGCCTCATCTTTTACCTGCTCATGCCTCCCAAGCCTCTCGACATCCGCTTCGAGGACGTGACGCTCACCTTCCGCCTGGGCTGGTGCTTCTGGCTCACGCTGGTGGTTGGTCAGTATCCTTGATGGTTGACTTTAATGTAATAATTAATACGAATACGAAATAAGACGAGAATACAGCTTTTAGTAATCTTCAAGCTCATCACCCACAATTAATAGTCTCAATGATATTACGGTCACCTAATTCTTCTTTCTCTTCTTTATCTACCCAGGGTGTTTGGTGACAGTGTGTGGCCTCATCATCTCCATGGTGGACTGTATCTATCCTCATAAGTTCTCCACAATTTTGGAAGTTGACTTCGACACCCCATACGATCGTCACATCATCATCGAGGACTCACACGACACCAGAAAGAGAAGATTCAAGATCCCACGACTGGAGGAGCCTCTCAACGCAGGCCTCAACGCTGGCTCCAGACTGCTGCGTCGCCTCTCCAAACGAGGAGGCAAGGAGACCACCACAGAAGAACCTGAGCCTAATAGGCCTTCTCCTGGGGTCGACAACCACGCGTTTGAGATGGAACCTCCGAAGGCGCATTGGAAGTATCCCAACTTTATAATGAGAACAGACTCCAAAAAGTCCACCAAGTCTGTCAATTTCCGCTCAGCGTCCCAGCGGTCCCAACAGTTCCTAGACATTCCACAGCTACCAGACTACGAGGAGAAGGTGAAGCCATTCCAGCGGTCTGATTCAAAGCGGAGCAGTATGTCTTCCATATCAGTTGCCTCGTCACCCAAGAGCGTCAACTTCGAGGAGCCGACACTACCAGGAGCCAGCGTCCATCCCAGCGGCACAGAGGTAGAGCCGGTGGTAGTGTCCATCCTGCGACAAGACTCCAGCCAGTCTGTCGCTTCATCTTCGTCTTCATTTGGTCTCGGGATGCTAACCAGAGGTCAGAGCATCAACAAAGCTCCCGCAGGCGTCAGTGAGGAGAACGAGCACCAGCCGGTTACCAGAAACAACTCCGGCAACATTATTGTGTTCCACCGCACAGATTCCCGCGGTCAGCTACAGAGGTGAGTGAGTCCGCATCCCCGCTGCCTTGTGGTCGCCGCCGGCCCCTATATGAGAGAATGACTAATGTAGAGTGCTATAGGTTCCCGTAAGAGAAGAAGTCTGAATTGTATAACAATTATGAATAACATCAGTTACTGTTGGGAGATATTAACACAACTGATAGTCTAATAACTACATAACATGACTTTTGACCTCAGTCACTGAAAATGCCATGTACCGTATGTAGTTTTACCAGATTTACTCTAGGCATGTTAACCAACTTGCGTGTTCTCTTCAGATTAAACGGCGAAGTGGTGGAGATCCAGACGGATGATTCGACGGACGTGTGGTGAGGGGACTGGGATGCACGTAACTTACACCTTCCCGGAGCCCCACCAGGCCCCGGGCACCACCGCCTCGAGGCCCTCCCTCACTCCCTCCCTCCGTCATCTATTGCGGAGGGACAAGGGGTAATCGGGAATTTTATACATAAATATATGTGTTTTTTGTGGTACGTGATGTGATTTACGCTCTGTGATTTTAATATAAATGTGTATTTAGCATCACAGCAAACATTATGAAAATATTGTGATGACTGTGATGACTGAACTAAACTGATGACTAGATATACTGTATAGGTGTTCCTCTGTACCTCCAGAATGAAAGGAAAGTGAGTGGACTCAATTAACTTATATAAACCAATAATTCATTATATAACTTTCTGAAGTAAGATGTTCGTGTTACGCCTTCATTCATGTACGTACGTGTAGTTTCATATAGACGGAATAAATAGCATGTTAATATAAATATGCAAGTGATAGGATCAAAAACAACAAAAAGAAGCTATGTAGTAACTACCAGGTGTGTGTGTGTGTGTGTGTGTGTGTGTGTGTGTGTGTGTGTGTTTGTAGACGCCCTCAGGTTAGGACTCGATATGTTGCCCTGACGAGGTATTGATATAAACTTTTTTCTATGCACAAGTAGTTTTATTCCTATACACTTTAACTTTTTTCATTGAGTAACTACCTATTAGCCTTCTGGTAAATGGTGGTTTTCGGCCAAGCGAAGCATCAGACACTGGTTCGAAACTTGTAAGTCAAGGTGGCTGCATTTCTTTTCCTTTCTTATTGTTTCTTTCTTTTCGACAGCCAATGGAAAATTTCTTTCTTTAAATAGCTATATATGCATTCAATAAATTCTGAGAACCAATAACTCAAAGCCGTAAACACTAAATTTAATAAGAGGACGTTATATTATACTAATAGAGAACATAACAATGCCACGTCTTATAAGTTTTGTGTTCTGCTTGTGTTTTGTTTTTATTAGTTCACAAAAGTTTTCATTTCAAAACATATAATTACTGCCTTCAGTGAGTGGCGGCATAGCTGGCGAAACTGATAGACGGTATCACTTTTAATCAGACTAGGGTGATGGTTGTGGTGATGACGATCAGTCGGTAACGTTCAGCCAACCGCGACAGGCTAGCTGCGCTAGCACGTATCTCTTGCTCTTCTATCCTGCCTTAGAATCTGTTTTTAAGTGTTTTTTTGTTTTTTGTTTTTTAATCGAGTGTGGCTTTTAGGAGTCAAACGTGCCATATACCGAAAACTGTACCGATGTGTTTTCATGTTCTATGGTCAGTAAGCTCATGTTACCTGTTTATACATCGCTGCCAGTCGTACCTGCGCGTCAGTTCCCCAGCAGGCCTCATGTGGTTCTCAGGAAGTCCCTCATCAGGTGAGCGTCCCGTAACCAAACCAGCAGTCAGACGTAGCTCCTGCCTCTGTATCACCAGTGCTATTCCTTGTTTCATGTAGTGCTGAGCGGTACACCATCTGTAAGACAGGTAAATAATTTGTAAATAATTTATGGTGCCACTCAACTCAGTCGTGACAGTATTTTGCTTCAAGTCAACATATATACGGGTTCTTTTTTGTTTTTGTGTTTGTTATACTCTGAGGCTGAAGTGGTGTATCGCTAGATTGTGGAGAGCATTTCCTGTCCGTAAGCTTGATGCTGCTTGACAGGCTGAGATGCACTGTTGTATATAGCTCAGGTCTCAGGTCTCAAGAACTTGTCAACCTCTGCCTTGAATTATTTCGCTAGATTCATTTTCTTATATGAATCTTTACACTGTTCCATTTGATAAGGATTGACTGGGATGAAATCATCCTCAATTTTTCATGTTCAAGACTACATAATCACAAACCCCTCCGTGATGCAGTGTCTCTAGACTCTAAGCGTCCAGTGCCACACCAGTGTGGGCTGACAGCATACAACTCGTTCAGCTATCTATTCTTCCTTCGGACTGGTCGATAAATCACCATTAGAAAAAATTTTAACCTATAAATTTAGTTGTCACATAAAAGAAACTTTAACCTATAAATTTAGTTGTCAAAGCTCCCGTGTTTGAAAGATGAGCTCCAAGCCCACGAGGCCACGCGCATTTGTAACCTAAGCATTGAAATTTCAGTGACAGTCTTAGAAAACTACAATCTGAATTTTTTTATGATCCAAATACAACTGAAATCACATTTTCATTATGTAGTTAGACAGACCATCAACATCATTCTGTAACATATTTGTATTCTATAGGAGCGGTGAAGTACATGGCCTCTAATGTATAGCCCTGCTGTTCACCAGTACCAACAGAATACCTGTTGGAGTCATTATTAGATGAATGAATGTATGCATGTATATGAAGCAAACTCGCATATTGATCATATGGTAACTCCTTACAATTATCACGATGGTCAGTCAAAAACCGGGGCACCATTTGCAGAGTGGTAGGCTACTCGTCCTTCCCGACATTCGAGCTTAGCAAGCCTGTCTCTTTCCCACCCATAACACAAATACACATCAGCTAACTATAGCCTTTGAGGCAGATACTTGCAGTAGTTTTGGTACACGTCTGTTTGAGGCTTTTGTGAATTTACGGCAAGATGTCCTCCCTTGTCTTCACAGGATAACATAAGCCTCAGATTTGCAAATTCCATAACTTAAAGCATCATTACTTTCCCTCCCTTGCTTAAGTGATGCTGCGGATCAAGACAATACTCTAGGAAAAAGGTATTGATATTCCTGGTTGGATAGTATATCTTACTGGTCATGATCAATGAACAGTAACATAACGAATACCACTTATATAGATATTGGTGATGGGAGATGGGCTGGCAAGAGATCTCTGTCTCGAGTGACAAACCAGACCACGGCGTATATGATTTACAAAGGGCGAGAATGGTGGTATTTGATATCACGAGTAAAGATCAGCAGGTTACAACATCCCTTGTTCATACACCTTGTTCATACTCTAATTAGCTACGACTCACTTCATTTCGAGGGAGGCACAAGATAAAACACGCAATATTTTATATGATAACGGGAATATGTATGTTTGCTTTGTTAATGAATGTTTCGTCCTCCATGACTGCCATTTAGTGTTATCTGAATACAGCGGAAGGCACTCTTCAATGACTAATTTAAATTTCGTACACTTGAAAATTCCATTTCCTGGCGTGTTGCGTCATCGCCACTGAGTCACAATCCGCTATCCTCCATCCCATGTCTGTAAACTACAGATACATCTTCTGTCTACCATTATACCAGTTGGTAAAGGAAGAACACTGAACATACACCGACTTCGTGAGTCAACAGCCTTGTGTTGTTTGTAGCAATCACCTTGAAAGTAAGTTATAACCCTTTAATCACAGGAGACGTGGCAACACAGCAGCACAGGTTTGGCAATACAGGAATTGTTTAGTGTGTGTCAGCTGGTTGTCAGGGAAGTCATGTGAGTTTCTGCTCCTGATTGACTTACATTATTAGCATTTTGTACACTTCTAGTAACATTTTCCCGGTGGTGTAGAGGCGGGTGAGTGATTAAGGGTTTGGTGATGGTGGTGACTGTGGTGTGATGATAGAAGCTTCTTTAATAGTGAGATTCGTAGCGTTTTTATGGGTTAATAAGGTGATTTTTTTATCTTATATTGTGAAAGTTAGTTAATGGTAAGATAAAATGGTTGTGTGTGTGTGTCCATATTGTTGCAGGGTTGAAAGCTCCACACCTGAGACGTTAGTAAGTTTAGTTAATAATGTACTGGATTTGCTGAGTGTAGCAGTGGCACGGTATGATTGGTGAGGTGGTAGCATACAGTCTTTCTTTCATGATACGCTGTGGCTTGTCATCTGTAAAATATCTCAATGTATTCTTTGGTGATAACCTGTGGCTTGTCATCTGTAAAATATCTCAATGTATTCTTTGTTGTTGTGATCTTGTTTGGGTGAGACTGATTAGAACACAACCATTTTTTTTTTCTGGTTTACTTCCAGGTTTCCTTAACCCTCAGACAGACTCCAGGGCCAGCTCACCTACATCATGAAGAATGTAGGGTCCTGATGGAAGCCATGGCTTGGGACCAAGTTATTATTATTATAATAAGGATTTACACCACTTTTCTTGAGCTACAACTGATTCAAGTAAAGAATGAATACTGATATGAAATTCATTCATAAAAACGAAACACTGGCAAGCAAATTTCAAAAGCAGGAGTCCTGTTAGGCACACTGAACACCATGGAGCATCTCAACTTGTCTCAAGAGTCAGATGCTAATAAATGCTTAGTGGAAGACATGAGATCTGGACCACTGAAGGACAAGGAGGAGGGAAAGTCTCAGATTATCAGTGAACATATAAAGATTGAAGACCGCAATCTGAGGGCTGAGGGCATCCCCATGTCTAGGGAAAGTCCAGATGGCAGCTCTGACAGCTGTGAATGGCCAGCTACAAGTCCTGCGAATCACTCAACAATACTCATGGGAGACAGTTCCCCCTATCCATCCTGTACCAACTTGCCTTCTGAGTCCAGTTTGCTTCATAATAGAAATATTGGTAAAATTACTGGTGCTAGGCCTAAAGAAGTTTTCCCAGCTCAGAGACTAAAATATGAGTTTTCTGACAAAAGTGATGATAGCACTAGACCAGATAACAGTATATCTCCCAGCTTGCTAGAGGTGCACTATGAACAGGACAGTGGTTGTTATCCTTCTCACACAAGTAGTCATAGAAGACGAGAATCTCCAGGGTTCAAAACTCCTCAAGGTAGACATCGTTCTGGCAGCGGGAAAACGGTGCAAGTTACTACTGACAGTGACCAGGACAGTGAAGATACAGCCAAAGGAATTCAACCACACTCTTTAAGAAGGAGAAGAAGGCATCCTGTGTTACAGCAATTTTCACCTTTAACTGTTAAATCATTAGTAGATAGTCGAGGAGTTCTGCTGAATGATGCTAACCACCATGGCACAAAAGAGAAATATGGCACAGACCTTCTTGTGCCATGTATGCTTTGTGATAGTGTAGAAGATTGTTGTCACAAAGGAAATAATTCCAGAGGAACATCTCAAGACTTGGTAAAAACACATTCCACAGTAGTGACTTGCATTTCCTCTGAGAAGTTTGTTGAAGGCCCTCCACTAATGTCAGCACCTATTCCTGTCACTCCAACTGTTGATACTCCAGATGGCATAGCTGCTAGTGCACCTGCTCACAGTGCAAGACGTTTTTCAATATCAAATAAGAGTAGAATGAAGAAGAAGAAGACTCATACTCGTTCACGATCTGATGGATCCCAGGAAATAGTTAATAACTTGAAGTTCACTCATTCAAATACAGACCCAGATCTTGAGAACACATTAAGCTCCTCCAACTGCATACCTGTTCCAGAAAGGAAGCGATTCATGGAGGATGGCGGCCACAGTATAACTCCTGCCGCTGACAATGGCTTCTTTCCACGGCCTCAGCCCGGTCAGAGTCTGATAGAATTTCTTTCTTCTGAGGAATTTCACAAGCAACATGCTGCACTTGATAAAGAAAATGCACACTTCAATATATCTGAGGCTTTAATTGCTGCTCTAACACAGGTAAATTTTATCCAGCAATATATCTATTAATCACCTTGAAATTCTTGGATTATTCATTTATGAAGTATACATAGACACATACATTTTGCCAATTAGCTGGTTGCATACAATTTGTGAGGTTTTCACTGCATTATTTATTTTATCAATCTACTCACTCATTAAGTTTTCATGTTACACTTTAGATGCAGTTCGATGCATGGCACCAAAAATTTAGTTCAAGTCCTGGGGGAGGGGAAGACAGTGATGAAGAAATACGCAACCTTCAAGCTCAAATCCAAGAGAAAAGAAGACAGAAACTCTCCGGTGCTACAGCGACACCTTCCATGACCACAATACCTATCCTGGCAACACCTGAAGCCAACAGATGGTTTTATGGTTCACCACCCAACCCAGAAAGTGAGTAATGCCTTAACATTCACAAAAGATTGCTCATAATAAGGGAAAACATTGAATCCATGTTTACTGCATACAGTAATCTATATTGTGATGTTCAGTGGAAGTCAGCTATATACTATAGTCTCCCAGATGCATTCTCCCACGTTTGCTCTTCATAAGCCCCTTTATTCATATTCACAGGTCCCTAAATACAAAGTCAAATATGTGTAAGTTAATATTTCTGAGCTCTGTGACATAACTATCACGTCTCAAGTCTTCAGCAAGTTAAGTTGTGATATTTTGCAGGTACAACTGACTGTAGTGCTAATGAGTCACCACCCAGCTCATATTATAATAGTGAGTCAGATCTCATCTCAGAAACAGAAGACTTTGACCAGGAATCTGAAGACTTGGAAGGTAAGACCAGGACTGATTCTTAAGTTTTGAGGGTTGCACATGGTAGTCATTCCCCATTCTATAAGCCCTTTACAGTTAGGGATAAATGAATTGCACTGCATTAGAAGGGCCACTTACACCATCCTGGCAAAAACTGAGATAACTGTGTATAGCACTCTTTTTGCCCCAGAAGTGGAAGAGTGTTGCACCACTAAGGTCAAAGATCTATACCTACAAGGAGAGAATCAATTTATTCTTTCGTCCAGGCAACTCTCAGTGCTGGCACATCTCATTGCTGACCAATATTATGTGTAGAAAAGCTCCCCATCTTGGATAAGTTATGATTTGGAATTAGTTCCTTTTGCTTTGTTCCTTTTTTGAAACAGAAAGGATGCTCATTGTTTTTCTGCTGTGTACTGTATTAGTAATTTAATGTGAGATCTTAACCCACTGCCCAGGCTCTTCATGATTTTAGTTGTCTTTCAGTCTTTTTGACAGCAAGTTCATTGTAACAGTATATATGATAAGAAAGTTGTGGTTGGTGGAGGTGAGAAGAAACAGCTGTAAGGAGTTTGAGTTTATTCCTGACCAGTTTTGCTTTTGGCAGTCCCACTCAAGAAACCAGAAATGAAACTGGTCAGGAATGAACTCAACTGTACCAGCTGTGTTTCCTCTCACTCCTCCACCAAACTAAGGTCTATAAGAAGTTACAGTTGTCAGAAGCTTGCCAAATTTTTAATTCATTTTTTTCACTTCCTTACTTTGATGCTAATGGTTCTTCTAATGCTTTAAGTGTTATTGGAACTTAGAGAAGAGAATAATTACCTTCTACATTAATTTTTAACATTTTACTTTAATTCATGTTTCATAAGCTGTTGAATGAAAAATTATATATGTTTCACTTGCAATTATTAGGTTTCTTTTTTTTGAGGAAATCATTCCATTGAAGCATGGGTTTGGAACTTTATTACTGAAGACTCGAAATTTTCCATGCATTTGCTATTGATATTTTTTATATATTTTTTTTTATATTTTTTATATATTTTTACACATATTTCACTACATTAGTGATAGACTGCAACAGATTTTCCAAAGGTTGTTTTCTTTATTAGGTCTTAACACTTGGAGCTCAAGAGGAATTACTTTTTCTTACCATGGACAGTGTATAAAAGAAATTACATTTTTCAGACACACCCACTGAGTTTTCTATCTCATCAATTAAAGACAGAAAGACATCGTTTGACCTCACATCAGCAGAAAAGGTTGCCATCAATTTATTAAAGAATTTCAATGAACAGAGACTTCCCAAAGCCTCTGAACTGGAGTGGCTGGTGACTGAAGAAGAAGCTCCTCAAAAGGTAATACTTGCGACTTGTTCCCCGCCTGAGTTAAAAATGTGCCTCAGACATTATTATTTCATTTTCTAACAAGTGACCAGCCTTCTCAAAAATATTTTGTGTATCCATTGTTTTGTGATTTTTTTCTTTATTTTCTGCCTTTTATTAGATTAATAATTTCAACATTTTTATTACATTGATGCATTTCTCCTATTTATATAATTATTTACTATTTCCTTGAATTGTGGGAGATGTTCCTCCTCAAAAAACTAACCATTCTCATACTTATAAAGTTTGATATAAAATTAAAAGCAGTCAGAAATTGAAAAGCAATCTATTTTCTTATTTGAACAGCTGCTGCCTTTACCAACCAGTATAGCTGTCGGGCCAGAAGATGCATGTGCAGTATCAGCCACAAAGCTCCTGCCACAGCCTCAGCTACGGGGCACATCAGACTGGGCTCCTCCTCGACCTCAGCTCATCCTTACACTTCCCACCCCCACCAAGTAAGCTCTCTTTTCATTGTAAAATACTGAGGATATGTTTTAAGTAATCACTGGAGTGTGTTGAAGTTTACCTACAAAGAGGATAAAATAATATAAGTACATCAATTTTTGTATTACTAAGTGAACATAGAGAGTGTGAGTTGGCAGGGAGTCTTGTAAAGGCATGCAAGAAAGGAAGGAATATATTTAAGTTTGAAAGAGCAGTAAACATGTGAATGATAATGTTGTTTTGTCTGTGCTAGTTATGGGGGACCTGAAGAGTATTATGCTGATTTTCCTTGGAATGACTTGTTTCCATATCCATCTTACAACATTCATGAAGGAAGTTTCAAGATACTGCACTTATGCTGTTCTTTTGACTATGGCTTTCAGTCCTGAAGAGACACCTCATTGGGTCTTTATTTTTTTAAATTTTTGTTATCCTTGGCTGGTTCCCCTCCTACATAAAGACATATCAGTTGCAGTCATGTGATATGTGTAGCATCAGTTTTTTCTTACAGTTCATCATTAGCATCTTGTATACTCACAACCCAGTAAAGTACCACACGCAAAGTTATATTTACAATGTGACATACACTGTGATGGTTCAAATGTTTTTACTTCCACATACATATGGAATAACAGTAAGACGTGTTTCTTTCACATTTATTATTTGAAAATAAATAAATATATGTATATATGTATTATATACTATATACAGTATTATATTTCTCTGGCCATTTTTTTACTCTAATACTATCTTGTATTCTATCTAACAAAATTTTCTGCATTAGAAGTACAAAAAGTATTTCATGTTAATGTTTTGTTTTGTTATACTAAAAATGTCAGTGTAATATGGCACATGAAGTAATTTGTTCAACAGTCAACTAGCTCCTTCACTAATGAGAAAAAATTCACTGCCTACTCATCACCAATACAAGATCATGAAGTAAATCACAGATGATATAATGGAACCTATGTAAATCCACATATATAAAGAATGTTTAATTTAACTGGCCAACAAAAAATAAAATACAGTTGACTCCTAAAAAATATAACAAGCAATAACACATTCAATCATTAATAACAATGTTTACTGCTTTCATGTCAGAAAAATAATGTGCTCTTCCAAATACTATTGACTTACAAAATTAGCTCTAAACATTGGCCTGCATGTCTCTTAAATAAATATCGTAATATGATGAAAGTTTATAAATGTACCACATTACCTACTTCCAGCTGTCCAGTTCTCCGAGATTCTTTTTTTGTATGTCTCTACTCAAACCTCACCACACTGCAGTTGACCACTTGTGCAAAGCGCACAATGATAACTAATGGTATTTCTTCTTTCAGGAGATCTGCAATGATGAAGACTCAAGACTGGCGATGTGCTGGCTGTGGGATGAAAGTATCGGAACACCTCAGCAGACACTTCCGCTTCTGTAACTACCTTGGCCGCTATTTCTGCACCACGTGCCACAGCAATCAGACCACCATCATTCCTGCCAGGGTAATACAGAAGTGGGATTTTAAACCGTAAGTAGCAATATGCCTACAAAAAGTACAAGTGTTGTCCACTGTATTCATTTATATGAAAGTATAGATACTGCAGTTTAGTTATGTCATAGTCCTTTAGTGCCACATGGCTCAACCTACCAATAAAAAATTGTTCATTTCTACACAGGACTCATATGGAAATGTTGAATGCAGAATATCTATACTTATTGCTATAACCTTGACCTGATATGGATATTAAAAGGGCAAGCTCTTTTTTTGTGAGATTGAAAAAAGTTTTTAAATGCTACAGAAATTAAAATGAGTAAGTAGATAGGTCAAGACAAAGATAATCATCACAATACAAATATTAGAATCAGAGTAATTTAATTCTAGTACAAGTACCTCTCAATTTACAATGACATCGGTGTCATGTTTACAATTGTGCACTGTTGTAAACATGATGCCAACTCAAAATCAAAACCACCAAGCTCAGTAATCATTTGACATACATTGAGAGAGGAACTTATCCTGTCAAGCAGCCATAGACTGTGTACATTCCTATTTAAATATATATAAGAGTGTGTGTGTGTGTAATGTACTGTACACACGTGTGTATTTTTTCGGATTTTGGACCTCGCGTACATTCAAAAACACATAAAGCAAATGCACATAAAAAAGAGGTCCCTGTACTCTTATACAAACATTTCACTGACATACGACCATTTTTCCAGATACCCAGTTTCAAACTTCTCCATGGAGTTAATTGAGAGCATGAAAAGCGATCCCTTGTTTAATGTGAGTGCTCTTAACTGTGGCTTATACAAAAAGTGCCGGAATCTTCAACAGACTCGTATATATCGGTTACAACTCTACTATGCATTGCCATACATCAATACTTGCAGCAGAGCAACTAAGTAAGTCTTTGGTTTCCTTGTCTTTCAAAATCAATCTATATTCTTTTTACTAGTTTCTATCAAGATCCTTATGTAGATTATGAAACCTGGCTTCTATTAAGTATAGAAGCTTTTTGTGCTTTTAAAATAAACCTGATTATCTGCCCCTTTACCTCCCACCATGACATTCAATTCAAAAGTAAAAATATGTACCTTTTCAGTGAGAAAAAACTAATGTATAATAGACCCCAACACTGGGCAAGTGATCCACATGCATACTCCCTGGAAGACCTGATATCTGCAAAGAATGGTTCTTTTGTGGGAGAAGTGAAGAAGATAACCAAACTGTGCATCAATCACATTGCTCAGTGTCAGGTACTGTGATAATGAGAGAGAGAGAGAGAGAGAGAGAGAGAGAGAGAGAGAGAGAGAGAGAGAGAGAGAGAGAGAGAGAGAGAGAGAGAGAGAGAGTGCATGTCTGTGCATGCAAGAGTTTTTTACTGGAAAAAAGAGCCAAGTTAGGTGGTTTGTGGTGTTCTGTCCCCATATCTACTTTCTTACAAATTGTCTGGGCTTCATTACTTTGGCAGGTAACCCTTATTTACCAGCACACAACTAACTCATGCAAAGATGGTTAGTAAGGCTCTGCTCTGCTCATTCTCCCTCCCATAAAAGCAAGACTGGTGAGAATGTCTGTCATAGCTACATTTCCAGTTTTAGGTGGATGTTAATCAAGTACATAGATGCAAAGTAATGAATCTTAACCTCAATGTCTCTCATCTGTACTCTAACTACTTTGCAGGTCTGTGCTGGCCAAGGCTTTATATGTGAAATCTGCGGTGAAGGGGAGCCAATATTTCCATTCCAGTTGGATTCCACAGCATTGTGTGCTACTTGCAGTGCCTGCTATCATGTTGGCTGCTTTTGTCCCCTTCGGTGCCCCCGCTGTATTCGACGAGAAACAAGACACTTAGCAGGGGAAGCTCCTTAGAATTTGGAAAGTTTTACAAATGTAAACTAGTACTTTTAATCAAAACACTCAGTAAAATATATGTGATGATGTTCTTTTAACATTCATATACAATAGTATATATATATATATAGCATGAACACACCTGTACATCAAGTGGTAAGATTTTAATCAAAGCAAACATGAGAACATGCTGTGTTGCTTCAGATTTAGCTTTCAAGTGTAATCAGTATGATGACTGTATGCATGCATCACTCCTTAAAATGATAGTTCTGTAACTCAGAACACCAAATTAACAGCTTTAGCTTTATTACAGCCAAACTAGCACATTGTTCCTATACTGAAAATTACCTGCAACTCCTGAACTTCCTTTAAGCATCTCACGTCACATCGTTTCCCCTTTTTGTATGTAACTATATTGGCAAAACTCCAGACAGCATGTAACTCTGACACAGACACTTCAATCTATAAACCACCAATAATGAATCATATTCTATCACAGTCCTTAGATCTTTTGAGGAGAGGAGATAGACTCCCCAAGGAATGGTTGAGCAAATATACTAGATTGTCTCTATATGTATATATGAGGTAGGGTGAGACAAGCACAACTTCTTTCCTGTATGCAACACAATACTAATTCACTCATTCATTCATTCATTCATTTATTAAAATGGTGAATATACAATCTAACATTTACTACCTATAAAAATACATTGAAGTGAAACATTCTAAACACTATAATAAGACTTATAGAGAGAAACACAGGAAGCCATATTTACTCAAGAAAGCATCCTGGGATTAAAACATGCTAGGATCACACTAACCCAAGACCTGCTCTACATAAAAAATTCATCTAAAGATTCTAAAGATAGTATAATGAATGCAAGCATCTTCACTTTGGTAGCTACAATTGAGAAAATCCCTGGGTTATTTACTAAGTGCTATGGTAACTGCACATTTAATTTACCTTTCCTGATGTCAGAGATCCATGGACCTTTGTAACCAAATGCAATATTTTCTGCCGCTTACATGGAGAAGAATTAGTATTGATATTAACTTCACCGATGACCTCTTCTGTGGCATCTGATGGCAATACTTGCAATATTACAGGACCACTGGCACCATCTATAAAATTTATCACATTATGAAGGAATCTTAGTCTTAGTGAGTTTAACCCCTTCAGTAATGCGATGCATTTTCATATTATTCTTAATAATTGTTGTTTAACAAAGCTTCAGAAACTCATGGGGGGGATTAAAAATGGTACAGACTCTGGCCATTAATCTTCTGACTTCTGTAGACCATAACCAAAAATTGTGGTAAAAATATGTCCCAGTACTGAAGGAGTTAAGATCAGCTCTCTCAGATTTCTTACCAACACAAGTGTAACTTTCAATTTTCACTGACATTCATCATACTACACAAATAACTTAAAGGCAGGAATTGCACTACAGAAGTTGTGTGCCATTAACAGAACATTTAACTGTCAAACTGGAATGTAGGTGATTCTATTGTAATTCACTGCAAAGAAGGAAAAATAACCCTCAAGTATAAAGTAAGGCCATTTTGAATTACACATGGGCCTAATAAGCAATATTTGTGAAAATCCATATAATTCTGAAAACAAGACAATTAATATTCAACTTCTAATGTCACAAACTAATTGCAATATTGGAAAAAACTTCTCAACTTACTTGTTAAAGCTTCATACTGTTCTGCAGTCAGAGTAATGACTTGAGTAAGTTGTTCCTCCTCTTTTACTTCATCTGTGTGTGAAGAAGCTAGAAGAGTAGGCAAACAAGAAACAGACAACGATGATGGTGAAGCGAGTGACGTGGATGATGACGGCAATGATGATAGTGGAGAAACTGATAACAGGGATGAGGATGGGGATGATGATGAGGGTGACAATAACGAGGTGGAAGTGGATGAGGATGAGATCGATGATAAGAGGGATGGTGGCGTAGGGCGGGGTGGTGGTGGTGGCAATGCTATAGGTGTTGTAGGCAAAGGATGCTCTTTCTTAAGCATTGTTGTACATCCACCTGTCTTTTCACTGGCTGTGTTCTCCTCCTCTTGGTTCTTTTCTTTTGGTAGTGTACTAGTTGGAAACAATGGCAATTCCTGGAAACAAAACCAATTCCACAATGTGACAAAGTTGCAGCAACATTCAAGTATCTAAAGAACTATAATTTTGACCATACCTCTGAATGGTGAGCAAGATCAATATTATACAAGGTACTGCACAATTATCTATCAATCTGAAGCATACATAAGACATGATAGTCTCAACAAGATTATCTCACAAAGTTTTTAGTGAGCATCAATCCCATCAGCTAAAGAATAAATGAAACTCCTCACTTGTTTAATAAGTTTGAGAGCCTGTCTCCCTGCTTCAGTGAGATGAAGTGTTTGACCATGTGCCACTGCAGAGGTCACAAGGGTGGAAGAATCATCAAGAGGTAACAAGGCAGCTTGAGCCTTCAGGAGCTCTAAAGCTGCAGCATTTGACATATCTGAAAGTAAACAAAGAGAATATTCCCTAAAAAAAAGATAAGATCCTACGATTGCTTCTTAAATCTTACATCAGCAGCAGCTCCTATAAAAATCCTAATTACTGAAGATCAGCAACCTTGATCCTGAAGGAGTTGAAATGAAATCTGTAGATGCTTTGAGCTGTGAATTTGGGTGAAGCAAGTGCAGAAAATACAGGAGGTGAGATGTGTTGGTTGCTTGTAAGAATGGGAAACTTGACAAAGTCATTCTTGGGTCAAAGCACTGTGACATGAACTGCTAACCAAACAACAACAAAAATCAATTCTTCACTAATCTAGTCGGAGTAAATGCTTATTCCCTTAATAAATCACTGCATGAAGGTTACCACAATTAATTACTTGTACATACCTACAGAATGGTCTGATGACTTTGTTGCTTGAGCCAGTTCAGCAAGAGATGCCAACACAGATATATTCTGATCTGATATGAACAGAAATAAGTATTAATTACACTCTTCAATAAATCCAATTTCATTTGCACTGACCAGGGGAAGCTACATAAAAGAGTCCCAGTAAACAATGCACAAAGAAATTAAAAAGAGCTTTCAATCACCATTACCTTCCAAATCATCCATAATGGAGTGTGGCAGCTCACTCTCCTCTGTTGGTATTTCTTCCTCATCTTCAATAACAGGATCGGAGCTCTCACACACCTGACAACAATAACACCTTAGATATGCACACAACTCCACCATCATACATCTCTTTATACAGGAAGCATTGAAACTATCATTCAAGAGTTCAACTTGTGAATGGCATGTTTGTTTCTTTCAATATCAAAACTGCTACATACATGCATATTCCATTACACACAATACAATCTTTCATCACTCCACAAATTTCAAATTAATTTTTGTCTTTTCCCATCCAAAAGGGTACAATAAGTGACAAATTTTAAAAACCAGAGTGGTAAATACTTGAAATGCAAGCCTCCACTAATGACTGACTGTCTTCAGCCTCTTTCTCACTATCATAATGTTGCATCTCTTGTTTTTCAACCCCCAATTGTTCTTTTGATCTTACTAACAGCATGCCTCTCCTCCTCCCATGCCCTCACTGCATAAGGCTTTCTTCCTATCATCCCTACTCTGTCCAACTTCCTAATGCAAGAGTTAACCAGTACTCTGAATCATTCAAGCTTTTCTCTGGTAAACTCTGGAATTCCCTAACTGCTTCTGCATTTCTAACTTCCTATGACTTGACTTCATTGAAGAGGGAGGTTTCAAGACATTTATCCCTCTGGACATATAAGGGGACTGACAACTGAGTGGACTTTTTCTTATGTTGTCCTCAGCTAGCTTTCCCCTCTTATATATGAAAAAATAAGATTAATCTTAACACAAGTCACTCACTTCTTCTATGAACTCAGTGTGGACTTCTTCAGTTTTACAGACAACCGGTACATCACCAAGACTACTGCTGGGAAAACTGAAGACAGGTGCTTTAGCTTCTCCTGGCTCTCTATCTCCATCACCATCATCATCTTCCTCAATCTCTTCTTCATTTTCAGTCTTAGGTGAAATTTTACCCTGGAAGAAACAGCACAGTAATATAATATCCAACAGAAATGCCAAACAAAATTATTACAGCTGCCTATGTTTATGCCTTGCACTTTCTTACTTCTGTACATCTAATCTTTTCATTCTCTCTTCAACTGGCATTTTTCATAATTTGTGGCACTGTTTTAGCTTTCAATCAAAGGAGTGCTAAAACAATTTTCTTTCTACATTACCTGAAGTAAGACGACAATGTTGTCATGCCTATTTTCAATTGCAAGATGAAGTGGAGTTTTGAAAAATCTGGAAAAAAAATAGTTCAACAATGAAATCATTATGACTGATTATGAAACAAACAAAGTAGTTACAAATAAATACAAATGGCTAACCATTAACAAGACCTTTCTTTTCTTTCTTTTCATATAAGGTGGGCTTTTTACAGGAATTTACAGGCAAAAGGAGGTATCCTATCTGAAAGCCCACCCATTTGGGAGCCGTTACCATGAGCAAATGCCTTTTCCATCCTCAGACTAAAGCCAGGATGCAAACCCATGCCCTTGGGGATCCCTTAATCCCCAAAGCTTGCATGGTTTCACTGCACCACAATCAAGTAACTGACCAATTGCTCTTTTAACAAAGAAGTGCAGTGGTCTCAAGAAGCCATCCCACACCAGAGGAGAGAGGGAAGCATCAGGCAACATATCAAATTTTCCACAAAACTTAACTCAGTCCTTTGATGAGTCTTCCTCTATAGTCTAGTGTACTTTGTCTTGAAATGCACTAATGGACTCACTTGTTAGCTATGTCTGTCTGGGCTTGATGCTGCAGTAGGAGGCGCACTATTGAGGTATGCCCTCTATCACAAGCCCAGTGCAAGGCAGTCATCTTTAACTAGGGGTGAGAGAGAGAGAGAGAGAGAGAGAGAGAGAGAGAGAGAGAGAGAGAGAGAGAGAGAGAGAGATTTACAAATACAATAGTTACTTGAGGCATTCAGTTCAGTTTGTATAACAGTATACCTTAGTTCAGCAAATTTTGTCCTTGAAATACATATTAAGCCTAAAAATTCAAGAGTCAGCTGTATCTACTACATTTCTTATACATTTTTCACTATTCTTACAATACAAGCAAACACAATTAGTTCATACACCAAGACAAACCAAGATTTGCACAAGTATTCTGAATCTAATGCTTAATAAATCAGCTGCTTCACTTTGCATTTCTGATTGATGTAATACTGATACTGAGGTTTTGAATTACATGCAGTATGGCTTAAATTGGTTCCATGTTTAATTCAAAGGACTTCTCCATGTTCCATCACATAGTCAGACCACCACAAATCTTACCATATCACAGGCATTCATGTTTGCTCCACTCTTGATCAACAAGTGCACAATGTCAGTGTGACCTTCCATTGCAGCAAGGTGTAGGGGAGTCTTGTCTACCTAGAAGTATTTTCAGTATCATAAAATAGCTGCTAATATTCTAGTAAAACTACAACACATGTTTCATAGGAAATTTAAGTACAATTCCATGTTCATTCAGCTGTACCAAAGATGTACTTCCTATAATGGCCACAGGCTAAATTCAAATGAGGATAAAAACTTTAGAGAGAACATTTGTACTAACCTTATTGCGAGCATCTTTGTTCATGCCAGCACTCAAAAGACGTTCACAAGTTTCATAGTGACCATTTTGTGAGGCCAAGTGTAAGGGGTTCATTCCAATAGGCTGAAAATGACAAGGAAAATAAATTATGGTGAGGGAACATCAATGCACATATGTATTAACATAATGCCCCCTTTGGAAATTCATCTGAAAGGCAGTTAGTATACCTACTCCATCTGATGCAAATGGTGCTCCAATGGCCATAAGCCTTCTGACTTGGCTTGTATCACCAACCCTGGCAGCCTCTATCAGCTTCTTTCCCAATTCTGTTAGTGTTGTCATATGAGAATTGTCTCGCTGAAGATTCAACGGCTCACTAGACACTGGACGCTTTATGTTGGCTGACCCTCCAGCCCCTGTAAGACAAGACTATGAAAGTGTTATGATGCACCTGACAAGATAAGGCTATAAATCTAATAAGCTTGAAAATCAATCAAGAAGTCTTCAAGAGACAGGAACCTAAACTGATGTAGTTGAGAATGAAACTTTCCAAAGCTTAATAAACATTACACATTTATAACTAATTAAGAATAAAAATGTAAGCAGAATATTACAAGTTAATTCAATCATTTTTTTCATGAAAATTTGCAATGTAGATAACAAGCATCTGGTGCAGTAAGTCACACACTCACCCGATGCCTGTGTGACTGGCCGAACATTTCCCTGAGCCAGGGTAAGCTTGGGAGAGTTGCCACACACACCAGAAGTGCCACTGCCATCACTTATTTCTATGTCTCCTGAGTCACTGAGAGTCCAGCATCCAGAAGACAGAGCTTTGGCCACTGTCTCAAGCTCACTTTTGTCAAGAAGCTGAAAATATTGAAAATAGTTTTTAAAAACAGGCAACATACCATTCCCACAGGTAAAGCTTTGGGGCTAAATACAAAAGCCTGGCTTTGGAGAAACCCTAAATTATCTGTAGCAAGTTAATGACGTCTTTACACCACTATATTATCATATGATATGTATACAATGGCTCTTCAGAAGGTCCAGAGGGAAATTATAAAAAATAGAGAGATAAAATCATACTCAACCATTACTGAAATGCATGACTGGCAACTAATGCTGGTGGCCCACAGGAGCCAACAAGGTAGGACCTACATTCTTCATGAGTGGCAGCTTGTTTAGTATAGTCAGTGTAGATTAAGTTAGGAACTTGTTCTTCTGATAGATTCGAATAATGAGAAATTCTCATACTTGCTCTTCATTGGAAACCATCAGTGACTCCCTGCCCCATATCAGACAAAAAAAAAAATATTATTTTACAAAGGAAATTTTTCAGATTCTTTCAAAGCACAATAAAATCATTTTTAAAAATTCAGCCAATTAAAAAAAGAACTCATAGAACCAATCGTAAAAATGTGCAAGAGCTGCTTCTTATCAATCTGTTTAATTCGCTGGTTATGAACAGTTTACATATCCTACTTGATGGTTGTATCAAGTAAATTTGGCGATCGATTCCACAAAGCTCACAATTACACTTTGAAAATCACTGTGTTTGGCTTTGGTTACATTTAGGAATTTCATTAGGTTAGGTCACTTTAAGTCACATTAGGATAATTTTTTAAGGGGCCTCCAGGGAGGCGCAGCCCCCTGGCTAGCAGGGATGGTCCAGGCTAGAATGAGTGTCTGGCTATGGCTAGATTTAGGAATTTCATTAGGTTAGGTTAGGTCAGGTTAGGATAACTTGAAGGGGGGATCCAGGGGAGCGCAGCCCCCAAGCTAGAATAGACTTGTACTAGTTAAGTGTTAGAATAGGAATATATTTGCTTGTTTGCCACATTTAGGGAATTTTTTTGTTTTTTTCTAGGGAAATTCCTCTACATTTTTCAAAAGCCATATATCACTCATATTTGTTTCCCCACACAAAACCCCCGCTTCCCCACAGGCCCCCAAGCTTGCTTGAAGGGCTGGGGGGGTGTGGGTGGTGAAATGGAGGAAGTAGTTGTTCTGCATTTTTACCGAACCAGTAATTACCCAACATTCCACACAAAAAAAAAAAAAAAATGAAGGCATCTATTCCAGCTCAGACAGACCTTGCACCTCACTTCTCAAGCTATCACTAGGTACCCTATAACAGTTTGTCTTCCTTCCTTGTGGCGAGCGGTACTATACAAGTCAATCTAAGAGGGTGTTATATATATATATATATATATATATATATATATATATATATATATATATATATATATATATATATATATATATTCCAAACAACACATATACGCCGGCAATGACATAGCATAATACTTGTTAATAGATGATAGTAACCCCAGAGATCTGCGAGTATTAGCGGTAGAGGTAGCGCTCCGATCATTTCCTTCTGAAATAGTGACAGTTTGTAATGACACGTGTTGGAGGGTCTATTGCAGTGCAGGAGGGGTGAGGAGAGGGAGGGGATAGGGAGGGGGAGATATATGTAAACAGGAAGCCCCTCAGACGCCATATTGGACGGAAATAAGTCCCCCCCTCACATGGGTATTGCCTCACGCCCCCTCATGACAGACACACTCCACCTCATATTTATATCTATTTGGACTTACAAGTATTTGGGATTTATCCCTGTCCATATCAGCCGTCTCTGTCAGCCAGGCAACACGCTAAACTGAAACCACATCGCCCTCACACACTATTCACTCTGCTAGCTTGAAGTGTTCGCTGTGACGGGGACCTCTGCCTTCCTCCCTAGATGCCGAATTGTCTTATTTTTATTATTTCCACTGTTATTATTATTTTTTGTCATATTTGCATCATGGCAAATAGTTGGATATTTCTTCTGGTCAAGGTATGGGTCTTGTCTTGTGATATCCGGTGATGAGAGGAATGATGTTAGGCCGAAGAGCCGAACAAGACAACCTCTCAGCCTCAGCTCACGGGTCATCAGTGATGCTGCCAACTGAAGTCAACATATGAAGAAGAGAGAGAGAGAGAGAGAGAGAGAGAGAGAGAGAGAGAGAGAGAGAGAGAGAGAGAGAGAGAGAAAAACTGCTCCAGAATTATGAGTTTCTAAGTCGGGTGGCCGAGCATGTGGTGCACGGGACATTAAAAACCTTTAAAATGATAAACCAAAGCTATTCAAAATATAAGGAATACGAGAGAAAGAGAGAGCAGAAGTTTATAGACCCCTTTGGTATGGGTCAAGGATAACGGTATGGGCCCTCCCTGTCCCTGATGCGAGACTGACAAGACTCTCACATGTAAACAAACAAACACGAGCACCGCTTCATCCACGTGGTTCTTGCCAGCACACCTCAGCAGGTAGTGAAGAGGCCTTGCTAGAACCTTTTCTCAGCCGATCCTCTGATAAAGTAAATAGATTATGAAGTGTGATAGGAGGCCAGTTGAGAAATATTTTATAGCATTAAATGGGATGTGTTCTCCAGAAGACAGGTCCTTTGCAAGATGAAAAGCGAGGCACTCAGAGACCAGGATGAACAAGGAAGTAGGAAGGATAGATAAATGCAGTTTTCACAGTACATAAACTATATTACTCAAAACAATACTTCACCGAGCAAAGCATATAACATTACAGGTCACAGGGTAGACAACTCATCACCACAAACTCGCACTGCATGCACAAACGTCGCAACATTTCATGATACTTCACTGACAGTCACCAAAGTGTTTACATCACTAGGCACATGCCAAGTGTCACTAGATATCACCTGCATTCCACAACACCACACACCTAACATCACTGTAGGCACACTGTACACTGTCACAACACACTTTGCCATAGCACATTTCCACCACCACAAAGCAGTCTCAGTCTCCTGGAATCAACTGCTAACGAGATACTTACAGCATGGCACAACAAGTCATTATGAGTCACAGGGATAGAACTCAGCAATTGTTCAGTCCACAGTAGATGTAACCCTCAAGCACAGAGATAGTGCAGTGTCCATGGCAAAGGCTGAAGTAACTCTCTCTCTCTGCATCCCTCTGAGGGTTGATATTGACACCCTTGGCTTGGCTGTGATTGGCTTGGTAAGATAACCAATCACCTCTCCCAATTTTTCCACCTAGCTGGTGGTGTGACCCCAATATCTATGCTATGCGACTCTTACACAAAATGACATAATAAACTTCCACCCTTCAGTGTATCTTTATAAAAATAGTGTTTAGACATTTTCTGGTTGGTTTTGAAATGTATGATAATATAAGAGAAAAGCAAAACAAACCAAAAATAACAGCTTTTAGTGTTGCTTTTCAGGCTGTGTGGGCTACAAGATGGTGTGTTGGCATGAAATCCACTCTTCCTGCCATGATAGCATGTGAGGAATGTGAAATCACTCATCACCAACTGTAGAATCTACACATTCCTCTTGTATGTAACTCAGGAGCTCAGGAGGAGGTAGTTACAGAAGGGATCAGAAACTTTTGTGAGAAAAATTTGATGTTTTTGTTATACCAGTAACACATGAGAGTTTATGCAGTAATTCTCTCTCTCTCTCTCTCTCTCTCTCTCTCTCTCTCTCTCTCTCTCTCTCTCTCTCTCTCTCTCTCTCTCTCTCTCTCTCTCTCTCAAGAACTTCAGATTGCAATCATGAAGTTTGTGGTGGAGCATGTGAGCAAGGGTGGAGGACGGCTAGGTAGGCTGAGTGGTCTCTACAGCCAGCCTGATAGTATCCACAGCACTCCACTCTCCCTTATTTCCACCAAGGGAGGCAGTGCACCACATCTGACACAGGTAAGATCAAGTGTGTGTGTGTGTATGTGTGTGTGTGTGTGTGTGTGTACAGTAAAGCAGTTCATAAAGTTTTGTAATAAAGAAAAAATTTGAGGATTGAATTGTAAGATATACAGGTTCTCAGTTTTTCGCTTAACTTCTTGCCTGTCAAAAGATGAATGTGATCAATCTCTGTGTCATTGGTATCTTTATATGAGAAGGAAAGAAAGATGAGTGAGTGACTTGTATGTATTTGTTGGTTGTTAGTGAATGCACTTTGTATGTTTGTTGGTGTGAGGGCTGTTTGTATGTGTAAGGAGAGATGAGTGGGTGACTTGTGAGTGCTGTAAAGGTTTGTGCTTTCCCTGACAGGATGTGCTGCACTTAGTGGTGTCAAGGGAAGCACCTCTTTGTGTCCCTGCCCAGCACTTTATTGAACACATGAAAGTGCTCCAGAGTTTCAAGAAAGGAGTGGCACACTTTGCTGCACTCCAAGTACGGCAAACAAGTTATCAAGTAGTTATTTTGACATTGTTGTAAATAGAGTGGCTGTGCCAGACTTGGTTTTTTAGTTTTTGCAGTTTCAGATTCATAAGATGGCATAAAGATAAATAATTGGTAAACATGAACTTGCATGTTACTTACCTCCTTTCATGTCCATCCAGAGCCATAGTGTGGGTTTTGTAGTGCAGGATCCTGCCACTGTCACCCCAAGTGGCTACAATGACAAACAGGGTGTATCCACCTGGACCTACACTGGCCGGCGCACCCTCACTGCACAGTCGTGAGTACTGTCATAGTCAAGTGTATACCTGCACACATAAGTTTAGGAAACACATGATTGAGATTTTGTCAAAAGGTGGCTTTCTAACAAGCATTAATGAAGGATCACATTTACCCTCATGTGTAAGAAGGGAAAGTTGGCCAAGAACAATATAAAGAATGAAACAAAAAAAAGGCCTTCTTAGTTGCCAGTCCTCTTGCAGATAAGCTAAGTAGTAAAAAAAAAGAGATAAATGTCTTGAAACCTTTCTCTTAAATAAAGTTGTCATATGAAGTTGGAAATACAGAAGCAGGTAGGGAGTTCTAGAGTTTACCAGAGAAAGGTATGACTGATTGCGGTTAGTTCTTGCTTTAGAGAGTTGATAAATTAGGAAGAAGTGTAGTGCAGTATGACTTGACTGGTAAAGTATTATTACTGACTACTAATATTTGATAATGGTGAAACAGATACATGGAGTTGGTAGAGGCAGTGCGGCCTGACTGGTATGAAGCCCTCAGTGACGCAGACACACCACCAACAGCCTCCAAGAAGCGGCTATCCAAGTCCCTGAACAGTTCCAAGCAGTATGTGAACAGCTGTCTTCAACACCACATGCAGTCACAGGTGCAGGCACACATTTCCTCCTTAGAGTATTACATCAGAGTGCTGACTATGGGGCAATTACTATGTATTGTTATTATTATTTGTTATTTTTTATTATTATTATTATTATTATTATTATTATTATTATTATTATTATTATTAGTTACTATAAACTGTCCAAGCTGTGTAGTTGATGCCCGTAGAGTGAGGCAGGAATACTTTCTCTTCTCCATCAGGCACCAAGGGGCTAAGATAATGGTGTTTGTCTGTGTGTGTGTGTGTGTGTGTGTGTGTGTGTGTTTGTGCTGACTGTGGTGATTTTAGGCTCTCCAGGGGTGTGGCCTGTTGCTCCCTCTGCTTGGTGGCCACAGCCTGCCAGACCGAGCCAGATGGTCCAAAGGTCTATCTGAGTGGCTGCAGAAAGACTCGCCAGTGTCAGGTTATGCTCTGCAGGGTCTGCATGACAACGGCCCTGAGGTAGAGCAGCTCACACCAGCACAGGTGGCCAACCTCGTCAGGACTTCATTGGTGAGGACTAAGAACAACACTGTATCTGTAAGCTTGTCTGGTTATATGAATAATGCATGTCTGAGTGTATGGTGCTTTGTCTGGCAATCCCATGTTGGGGCTAATGGTCTGGTATAGAGGTCTGTATTATGAAATGCTTGACTCTCTTACTGCAACCATTTTTAGATACCACAGAGATGTTCAGCCAGATTATCAAGAGTATTTCTCTTGTTAAAATATAAAAATCTTAAAAGCCCAGATTACTTCAATCAGACCTTTGTAGAGTAGTCAACATGCAGACAAAAGTGTTTCAGATAGATGTAAAGAAATTTTGAGTCTGACATACACTGCATTCTTTGGTACAGGATTCCTTGCCTAAAGAGCGACTGTGCCAAGCAGGAGGCAGCTGGAACCCTGATATGGTGGTCAGTTTGGTGAAGCTTGGCGTGGACCTGTTTGACTCCTCCTTCCCCTACATTGTGACTCAGAGGAATGGTGCTCTTTGCTTCCTTCACCAACTTCCCAGGTAACTAACCCTCCACCTTCATTTGAACACCTAACTGCTGCTTGTGTTGTGATGCAAAAAATGTGGGCTATGATGTGAACTGATGACTGATATATTTCCCTGAAACATAATATGTATGAATGATGTGTTATGCCTAATCTCCTTGGGTGGAGTGCAGGTGTCCATGAGGCTGTGCCTTAAAATGGCTCTTGTATTTTATGGGCTGTTGCTCCAGGGAGGCTGAGGGAGTAATGAGGCTTGAGCACTGTGATAAAAAGCTGAAGATTTGTGCAGAGGAGCAGTACCCAGAGGAACAAGAAGGAAAGGAGAAGCAACAGGAGGAACAATGCCACATAGGAGAAAAGCAAGAAGAGGAAGATAAAGAAGAAAATCATAAAGACAATGAGAAGAAAGAAAAAGTTAAGAATAATGAAATACAACATAACACAAGTATTTATGAAATTTGCTTGAAGGATAAAAGGTTGGTTCTTTCTTTATTATGTTAGGAATGGATAGGGTTAGTGAAGGAGTGGATATTATGCTTGAAATGGATATATGGATGAACTCTATTTGTCTGTTAAGAAAGAGAAAAAACATTCAGGAGTTTGTTAATAGAAAGACAAGTTTGCTAGAAATTTATGCATAAAGAATAGTTGTGTGGAAGGTTAAAGGAAGGATTGTTATTCTAGTTTGTGCAAAAGTTAAAAAAAAAAAACGATATTTATATTGATAGGACCAGCTTTCATTCTCAAGATTGCTAAGTTTACTGAAAATAACTGTCAGTGGAAAATATATAGAGATCAATTGGAAAGATAACCACTCTGGTACATAAAAAATCTTGAAAAGCAGTCAGTGGAAAGTATAAAGAAACGTAGTAAGATTTTCACCAGTATGTACAAAAAAGCTGCCAGTGGAGTGTACACGACATCTGCTATTTCTTGCCCAGATACGTTTTGGATGAGAGGCCTCTTGTGAATGGTTGTGAGTGTTACAGCTGCAACAACTTCTCCCGAGCTTACATACACCACCTCATCAACGTCAAGGAGATGCTGGCACCCGTCCTGCTTATGATGTAGGTGTTGCTACTGTCTCTTCATCCCTCTCTTTCTCCTTTACTTGTTCAAATTAATAACTTGACATTAGTTTAACATTCCCTGTCCTGTCTTTGGTTTTCAGTGTTAGTCTCTCTCTCTCTCTCTCTCTCTCTCTCTCTCTCTCTCTCTCTCTCTCTCTCTCTCTCTCTCTCTCTCTCTCTCTCTATTTAGTTTTCTCTCTCTCTCTCTCTCTCTCTCTCTCTCTCTCTCTCTCTCTCTCTCTCTCTCTCTCTCTCTCTCTCTCTCTCTCTCTCTCTCTCTCTCTCTCTCTCCCTCTCCCTCTCTCTCTCTCTCTCATACATTTCTGGATAAAGGAAACACTTATTCATAACTACATTTATCTTTCTTCTCTCAGACACAACCTACACCACTGGAATAGTTTCTTCTCAAGCATCAGAGAGGCTGTGAAGACTGACCGCTTGCAAGATCTCAAAGCCATGATCTCTTCTCCTGCCAGTGAATGAAAGGGGAAAGCAAGAAAGAAAAGCTGAAAACCTTCGTCCCAATCATTCCTTGTAAATCATTAGGTTATTGTTATGTTGTGGTGTGGGTTAAGGAAGAATTGGTATGATTTCATATTGTAACCTGCACTGCAAAGTTGATTTGAAGTGGTGCAAGTTGTTGGGTTGTTGCTATGTTGTGGTGTGGTTAAAGAATAAGGTAGAACTTGTATGATTTGATATTGTAACCTGCACTGTAGTTAATTCATCCACTGTAAGTCACTTGATTATTGTTGAGGGGTAAGGAAAGTCTGGTAGGGATTGACTGAAATCACGTTAGATTTGATATGTTTCATAGATATTGCCTATTAAAACAAAGGTTGACAAATGATTGGGAAGTGGAGAGTGGAGGATAGAGGACCAGTAGATAAAGACAATCCTTAAGCTTGCTGAGGTGTCATATAGTGTGTGTGTGTGTGTGTGTGTGTGTGTGTTGTGAACCTGTCAAAACAGTGGAGTTAAGTCACTCAAGCTACTCATCCTGTACATACATAGGACTTGTGATTTTATATCTACAAAGAAAAGACTGCCACATTAGTGAAGATGATGACTGTGAATTATTGAATATAGAAATAGGCTCTTTGATTATTAAATATGAAATAAGCTCATGATTTTGTTTCCTGTGGTGATGTTTTGTAATATATTAAGTAAAAAGAAGTGTCATTGAGAACATAAAATTATCCTTGCTTTATTAAAATAATCTGAGAACAGAAAAGTTGGAGGGGAAAATTTACATATATTTGAACATTTCTGATCCTCCTTATCAGGTTGTCTCCGAAAGGGATAAGCATGGAGGAGGCCAAAGGGACTGTGGTAAGTTGATGCTTCTTGCTGGGAGTTACTTAGTATGGGAAGGGAGTCTGAATGGGGACTTGAAAGGTGTGACCACTAGACCCCTTGGCATATATTTTTTTGCTTTTAAGTAGAAGGGAGGCGGCTATGGGCAACAAAAATAGAACCAAAAAGCCTACTGTAATGCCGGTCCCCGGATAGTTCAGATTCATGAGCCAAAAGATTGGGATAAGTGTCTTGATACCTCTCTCTTGAAACAGTTCAAGTCATAGGAAGGTGGAAATACAGAAGCAGGGAGAGAGTTCCAGAGTTTACCAGAGAAAGGGATGAAAGACTGAGAATACTGGTTAACTCTTGCATCAGAGAGGTGGACAGAATAGGGGTGAGAGGAAGAAGCAAGTCTTGTGCAGCGAGGCCACAGGAGCAGGAGAAGCATGCAGTCAACACTAAGTTTGCTTTGCCCCAATCAGAAATTTTAGAGAGATCAGAAGTTAGGCATTCTGAGGTTTCCCTGGCTGAGCTGTATACTTCCTGAAGTGTTGGTTGTGTATGGAAAGACGTGGAAAAGTGCAAGGTGGTATCATCAGCATAGGAGTGGATAGGGCAAGAAGTTTGGTTTAGAAGATCATTGATGAATAATAGGAAGAGTGGGTGATAGGACAGACCCTTGAGGAACACCACTGTTAATAGATTTTGGGGAAGAACGGTGTCCGTCTACCACAGCAGCAATAGAACGATCAGAAAGGAAACTTGAGATGAAGTTGCAGAGAGAAGGATAGAAGCTGTAGATGGGTAGTTTGGAAATTAAAGCTTTGTGCCAGACTCTATCAAAAGCTTTTGATATGTCTAGAGAGAGAGAGAGAGAGAGAGACTGAGTAAGGAAAGCCAGCTGTGCTTCACCTCCACTATTTCAAAAGGCTTTATTTCAATTGAGACGAGTTGTTTAAGGTTTTTCTATTGTTCAAGAGGAATAGTGACAAGATTTTTGCATTGTTAACTGGAAAACTACTCTTGAAAACCTTACTAATAATCTCCGTGAAATTGAAAAATAGTCGTGGTGAGAGAGAAAGAGCAAAGCGTTCTAGAGTATCAACCTAAAACAGGCTTGCTATTTTTTACGCTCGTCACTTTTTAATGTAACAAGCAGAACCAGTGTATCGGTCTCTGTCTGCCTCTCCGTCTCTTTCCTTTTATCTATATTGGTACTCCTAAAGTTTTTCTTTTTTTAATATCTGTGCATCTGTTGAACCTATTATCTTCTAATCATGATCCTTGATGGTGAAAAATTGTATGTTTCATCATTACACATCAATATAAAGAAACGTCTGAAGTATAGTGTTGGATGGAAATATATATCTGAAAGTCAATATAAATGTGTAAATAGATCACAACACTCAGTCAATTACACATTCCTTCTTTTTTCAAGTTCTTCCCTTTTCAGTTTCACTATCAACCTCTCCCTCATTATCTCCATTCTCTTTTTTTCTTTCTCCTCCATAGTTTTCATTACTTCTGCCAATGCATCTATGCTATGACGTGACTTTATATTTTCTTCTATATTTCTTTGCATTGATTTATTCATATTTTTTACAGTGTCTAAAATTTCTCTACTCTCACTCTCTGGGCTAATTCTTCTTGTTCGTGTTCTAAGGGTTTGTGTATTAAGTTACAGTGGATGGTGGTAGTGGTGGTAGTGGTGGTGGTTCTCTCTATTAAAAGTCGAAGTCGGAGTCACATCTCGGGTGCAAGGCGTAAAAAGAAGAAAAAAAGAAAAAAAAAAAACTGAAAACACCTTTGATGTATCCTTGTACTCAGCCGTTCTTGTTGCTTTTTTCGGACTCTACCTAACTAGTATTTCCTTTCCTTTAGTTGTTGCATGATTTATCTACTCATTTCAATTTGTACACCTGTTCAAAACTGCCTCCTACCCATGGCTGGTTTGTTTTGCTGCCAGATGCGCGGTGACTCCAACAAACATATTGCTGTTTGACTCACAATTGGGAAGGTTGTGTTCACATTTAGCTGTTCAACGTTCAGCTATGGGTAAGAATGAGCTATAGTATAGTCATTTCTCCTCCTTCCTTGCCAGAAGAGTAGAACCTTGTGGGGACAGGAAACGCGTAATAAGGGAGGAAGTCCATCCTTTGTCTGACCATTACCACAAATTTCCTCCTTCTTAACTGACCTGTCATGGGTAAGTGCTGTCAGACTTCTGGTGTTGTATGACATTTTGAAGTCTACATCTAATTTTAGTGATACAACAGGACTTTTTGAAAGTTATTGGGATGCTTTTGGCCTAAGTGCGCGTACTATCTTGGTAGTAAAACTGTAGACTAAGGCCTTCCTCACTTTCACCACCAACTACCTCCCCACCACCAACAAACTTAGGTGGGGCGGGGCCTATTCCAAGGCTAAATCTTCCTTTTCTTTAATAATCTGGATTACTGTGTCTTTTACCTTGTCTTGTATTTGTTTTTTTAATACTTCAGCTAAATTAACATTTTTCTTCTATATGTTTTTTAATGCCATCAGTTTGGATTCACTACACGCTTCATCATATTTTTCTGCATTGTTCTCCACTTTTCTCTTTATATCCTTAATTTTCACCTCATAATTGTTACATTTTGCCTTGATCTTGGTTTCCCTTTTCACTCTTCCCAGTTCCTTCTTCATCTTATTTGCCTCTCTGACATGCTCATATTCCTGAAATTTACTTTTCATTTCCTTATTTTTTCCAGTGCTTCATACTTAATTATGATACCTTCTAACACTTCCTTCCTAAATCTCATTTCTCACGCATCATTCACCAACCTTCATGTGGTTCCCCTATCTTAATTTCCAAATCCATAAAAATCTCTTCCTTCATTAATTTCAGTGGAGTCTCCAAGACATAGTTTTCAGGTTTGCTTACACCTTTCCAGCTCCTGGCTGGAGTTCTTTCTTATTACCCATTTCAGCAAAGTTCCCATAATATTCTGGTTCTTTTTGGAGACAGAACACTTTATGCATAGCCCCCCTCTCTCTAGTACATACATGCTTAGCTCCTGCAGTAATTAGGCGCTGGCTGATGCCATTGGATTGTCTCCAAAAAATTGTATGCTCAGCATCAGTTTTGTGTGCCCATGTATGAACACTAGAATACAGTAGTTTTGCAGAAATCATAATAACTACATGCCTCAACATTTTGTATTTTGAAGAAAATAGCTTTTACATTATACATTATAAAAGCATAACATAAAATGGGGAATATTCTTCCTACTTTCCAATATGCTGAAGTGCTTGGAAGTATAACTGTCTCATGGCAAAACAAACAAACAAACATTGTTTTCGGTCATACATAAGGTTGTATTGGCCTTATTGGATCACATATAAGACATGGGTATATATATATCTTTACTGACATAAATAGTTAATTCCCAAGACAATAATTTTTATAGAATTTATTGCTTCATGCACATACTTAAGAACATAGCATCATAAAATGAGGGAAGGTGGAAGAAGCTGTCAGGCTGTCCATGAATGAAGAAAATTATCATCCTCATTCATAGATTTGTATACTCTTCTTTTAAAGCTCCTCCTACTTACATTATTTTGTGCCATGATGGTCTGCAGGCAATGTCAGGAGGTTCACTTAGGATAGAATGGGTTATCTGCATCAGGTTGAGTGAGGTTAGATTTGGTTAGGTTGAGTGAGGTTAGGTTAAATCAGGTTAAGAGTACTCAGGTCAGGTTTATTTGTGTAGGGTTTAGCAAGATTTATCTCTCTTTTTTCAGTATCATGTATGAGGACGAACCCCTATTTTCTTCAATAGATTTGATGATTTCATAAATCTGCTTGTTTATGTTAAAAATCTTTGGTTTACCTGTATCAGGGTGTATAAATTTGCAGTCAAAGCCCTACTATAGTTGCTGTAATCTAAACCGGCACTTTTGTGTGACCTTGAGCTTGCCAAGGATTCCTCCACCATTGCCACATCATGAACTCTTTTTCTTTTTTTAACCCTGCTCCACCTCTTTAGAGGTATATTAACATTTTCATCAAGTGTTTACAAGTTTTACCTCCAAGAAAGCATGGTTTTGTAATGCAAAAGTAAAGTGTTGCATGTAATACTGAACATACAACAGAAGGTGAGGAGGCAAATTTGTCGGCCACTAATCGCCGAAAGTAATGGTCACAAGAAGAAACAGCCATAGTTTTTATTCATTTCATTGTTCTTTCTGACTTGTCTCCCACGCCTTCACCAAAAATAATTTCATTGCCTCTGTGGTTCTTTTCATGTGTGTTGCTTTCACCACAATTTTTGTGTTTCTGCTCCTCTACTGCCTGCTGTAATGAATATCATCTTCGTATTCATATACAATTGTACCATGAGGATCACCTTGATTCTGTAGTACTGAGTGATGTTGAACTGCTATTGAAATACCACTTCCCTCAACATGAATTTTATACATACTCTCTGTCTGATATCATCACCCCAGCACTACACCTCCTCCACCAGGGTTAATGTCTCAATATCAGAGAATAATTTTCTTTTTGTTATGTTATGGGGTCCACTGGCCATGAGGAGTGTTGACTGTGGTGAGTTGTAGCTGTTGGCATGTGGCACTGTATCAAAGTTTGTGAACAATTTCATATGATTTCCTCAGCCTGGAGTAATGCCACCTATGATTAGCTGTCTTTCCTCATAATGTCACAGTAATGACGTATCAGTCTCAGTTGCCAATGAGCACTCTTTGGGAGGTTAACATCTTTTACCTGGCAACTTCCACAAATCTTTGTGAATACTGGGGGTGGGCAGCTGCAGTGAGGAGAAAACCTTTGTTTACAATCACGTGTGGATGTTCGAGTACTAGATATTTTGTTGAGTACTGAGTTGAACTTTTGCAGTCGAATATTGAAAGGCCCAATTTTCAAGTTGTTCAAGTATTGAGTCTTCTTTGTAATTTCCATTTGTCTCACCAAATATAGATATAAATTTGGAAAAAATTTATTTTAAGGTCAATTTTCTGTTTCTTTTCAATGAAAAGTTGTGGCAGCAGCCAGGTTAGGCTAATATCCCTAAGGGAGTCCAGGTGGGAGCATAGCTCTCATGGATAGGTTTGGTTAGGTTAAGACTTTTCAAACTTACAGGACCCTTTTGCACTTTCTGGTATTCAGCTGAAATCTTTTACAATCCTCTCACCCACTATTGGTAGAACATCCCAACGAAGTTAAACTTTCTCTCTCTCTCTCTCTCCTAAAATGAAAATTATTTCACCCCTTTCAGATTTTATTTTACCCATTCCTGTTTGTATTGATAAATTAGGATACATTTTTGCCACAGAACTCTTGAAAGGTCTTCACGGAGTCCAGGGTTTCCATAGAACACAGTTTGAGAATCACTGGGCTAAGCTAAGCTAAGCTAGGTTTGGTTAGGCAAGTGTCCTTTTGAGACTGTTTATGTATCCTTTAGTTATGTTTGGTTAGCTTAGGCTAAGTTATTTTCTCTATCAATGTTTAATCTTATGTTAGGTCTGGTTTAGTCCTATGTTTCCCTCCAAAAAAGCCAATGTCATTTCTCCCCAAGCTTATTGGAACAGATAGGGTAGATATTTGGCAAAAAGAGTTCAAGTGGTTGTTGTTAGATATTTTTTTACCATGTATTTGATTCTTTTCATTGATTTTCTTTAATAATTTCTAGGTTGCTGCAAGTGTTGCTGTGTGGTGCTGGTAGTGGCAGTCCTTATTGTGGCAGGCAGTATGGGTCTTTTTACTGCCTTCTTCCCCTATCCAAGTCATGCATCTTGCCAGGTTGACTGGTAAGTCACAAGAAAGACAAATCCATTTAATGATTTTCATGCTATTTTAAAGAAAAGATGGTATTTGTATTTTTTAGGTGTATTTGTTACTATTAGTGTGACATGAACCATTTCTATTTGTTCAGATATGATGGTTGAAAGATCAACATGCAGGAGTGGTAGATGTGTGACCCAATGTTGAAATTCCAGTTGACGTCTGACTGATTTTTAAGTGTTTTTAAGTATGTACAGTGGTACATTGACTTAAGAGTTTAATTTGTTCCATAACAGGGCTTGTAACTCTGTTTGTATGTTGAGTTAATTTATCTTATTGAAATTGGGGTATTCATTTGTTATCTGGAAAAAAAATGCTAAATTAAATTCTATACATGAAAATGTAGTCAGCTGGAAAAAATAATCATTTGTGTGTTATTGAACCAACTAATGAAATATTAGAAAAATTTTTAAACCACCATTATCAAGCACAGAGCAAGAAATATTGCAAAATAAGCAAAATACTATGCACATTATTTTGGTTCTGTAATGTATCATAACTTTTTTCCTCTCTATAATAATACTTTATCTATTTAAGCTACTCACTTAACATATCTGTATATAATAAATCCTGATACATATGAAAGAGGAAACCATGTTTTGATGCCAAATCTTAGCAGAACACTGTTGAATATTGTGATTTTACATCCTTACTCCTCCCTTTACATCCAGCATCTTCCCTGAGTTGCCACTTTCTGCTTAGTAAATAGAACCTATCGTTACACACTTTGGTTCTTCTTTCCACAACACAGCATGTGTATAGACTGGAGTTTTATAATAGTAACAGTAAATTTTGTATCCTCAAGTTTATTGGCTGTTTTGGAGAGGTTAACATGTATGATACCTGCCACTCCTTTTATCTCTATATGATTTTGGCCATCACAATATCCTTTCAGCATTAATGATGCTTGCCTGATCTGCTGAGAAATTTGCCAGATAGAAAATTTATCCTAACAGAAACCACCCTAGAAATATTCCAAACAAAATATATAGCAGCAAATTATAAATAAATGTGAAAACACTTGAGAGCTTAGTTGCTAGTACTGCTTATGATAAATGTTCTGTAGTGTTCATCACCAGGTCCTTTGAGTACAATTAGCATAAACACTGAAGATAGCATTTAAGGATGATGCAAAGATGTATCGTGAGAAGAAGTTTTACAATGTACTTCTCCAGAGAAGTGTAAAACCATTGATCGATCCCTAGAGTTGGGCGTTACAATACAGAGTTGCTACATTGCTACTTCACTGCACCATTGATTTTAAAGTCTCAAAGTTGCAAAGGTTTTAAAGAAGCCAGACTAGGCAAAGTCTCACTGCTATTTCTCCACAATTTTTGCCACAACTTTGAACAGGAACAAAGACTACTTTTTTAGAAAGAACGAAAAAAAGAAATTGGTGTGCCTTTTATGGCAGATTTAGCCATAAATGTCAAATTTGAATTGCTTCTTCAAACTCCATTTTCAAAGGTATTTCTTCGTACGTGGTACCTTCTTCTGGTCTACCTTTTCACTTTCATTTATTAATATATTTTTGTCTTGTTAATTTACTTTTATATGTATGTTATCTTATTTTTTTCATTGGGTGAAGTGTCTTGCTCGGTTGAATTCAAAGATTACTGTATAGCATTAAAGCCAGCTGTGACACCTCATTAAACATTTTCTTCTCACAACACAAAGGGCAGTCACAGCCTCCTCTCTTCCTTCACACAAAACTACATGCACTTAACTACCAGTATCTCTCGTTTTATGCTTGTTCATTTTAAGCGTTTTTTTAATTTACACGGAGTTCAAAATCCCTCCCCAAAATATGTGATTTACGTTTCTTTTCACTTGTATGTGATATTTCGTTGAGTGGCCAACAGATGTCTCACATGAGTTCCTTTATGCCACTCAAACAGCAACAGTTACACAATCACATGTGCATACAATGTATATATATACAGTCACAAGCATCTTCATGCTCGAGACTTATCTACTATGTACATATTATACTACATTATTACTGTTGCGTGCGTGTGTGTGTGTGTGTGTGTGTGTGTGTGTGTGTGTGTGTGTGTGTGTGTGTGTGTGTGTAGTTCGATTTACGTCGTTTTCATTTTCTGTTACCTCTTCAAGAACGCATCCCCTGTGCAAATTGAGAGGTATTTGTATACCTACATTCTACACCCCAAATCTAAGAAATTAAAAAGATCAAGAAGAAAAAGAAAAAAATTCACTCTTCTCTATAACATTTGTAGGACCTGAGTGGGCCTTCTTACTTTGCTTAGTTTGGTTGTGCTTTCCAGTTTGTCTCAGTTTATGGACACGTGGAGTTGTGTAGACTGCTCCTTTCTCCATTACTTTTAACCTTCTCATTCATTGTTGATTGGTACACACCTCTTTAAGGCTGCATGAACCTAGGAAGGACTATCAGTGTGATATAGATATTGACTTCAAGTTAGGATTCAAATCTGGGACTACTTCTTAGCCAGGTGCACTGCCACATGAATTATATTGTGCTCCCCTGTGCTCAGCTGTGTAGTCATTTAGTGTGTTTACTTCATTCTTGTGTATGTATTTAAACAGGAAAGCCACAAAATGATTGACTTATTATCTCTCTGATTTTGTGATTAGGACGGAGTTAACTTAGTATTGTTTAATGTCTCAAAAACTCAATTAATTCATTTATCAACTGGACACAAACTTCTAGATAATTATCCCTTCCTCATCAGTGACATTCAGCTCTTCCTATCATCTGTATCAAACATGCTTCCTCTGTCCTTTACTTTTAATCTAGTCTGAAAACTTCACCTCATCTCTACCTAAAGCAGCTTCTATGAAGTTAGGTTTTCTGAGTTGTCTCTGCCAGTTTTTTCCACACTTTCAAGCTGCTACCTCTGTACAGGGATCTTAATCATCCATGTATGCAGTATGCTTCTCATGTATTTGGGAGGTTTCACTCATACTGTTCCTTTAGACAAGGTAGAATCAAAAGCTTTTGTCTAATCAACTCTTCTCCTCTGACAGACTTTCTTCAGTATGTTTTTCATTGCCCCAATCATGCATATCTTGCTATCTTCTACCAATATTTTCATGCAAACTGCTCTTCTGATCTTGCTAACCGCATGTCTCTCCTCCAGCTACAGTCTTGCTGCACAAGAATTTTTTTTTCCTCTTACCTCTATTCTATTCTGTCTACCTCCCTAATGCAAGAGTTAATCAGTATTCTCAATCATTCATGCCTCATAGATGGATCTCATAAATTCTAGAACTCTCTCCCTCCTTCTGTATTATTCAAGACTTATTCTGTACTTTTGAGTAACAGTCTCAACCTTGTTTGGTAACTGGCACCTCATCTTTTTTTCTTTTTTTCCTCCTTGGCTGGTTCCTCTCCTACATGAAAAAATGTTGATGTTCTCGGTATTGGTATTGTATGTAGCCTTGTGATTACATCTCTCTCTCTCTCTCTCTCTCTCTCTCTCTCTCTCTCTCTCTCTCTCTCTCTCTCTCATGAGGACATGCCACTCAAGATGATGTTTCCAGCTGCCCAGGATAGTTCATTAATTACGGGTGTTTCATGTTCCGTCTTATTTTTTTCTAAAATTATTGTCATACATTTAAAAAGGATTTAGTTACACTGTATGTATGTATATTGAAGACATGGTGTATTCATTATGCATTAGTTATATTTTCCACTGGTTGAGTTTTCTCTGACTTATCTGTTTCTGTTTTTATGATTTAGTTTTATCTCCTTCTCTCTTTTTCTTAATTTTAGGATATTTGGCAAGGATTGCAACACAGTGAAAAACCGCCTTATCCAGCAAATGAAACTTTGGAGCAGTGGTCAATGTTCTGCAAAGCAACAATGCAGATATGAGGTATCATTAGTTTTCTAATATTATCTCAGTGGCTTGATATGCATGTCTTGAGGTGGGGAAAAATGCACCTGTGTGTGTTTTCTGTAGCCCATCTTTTAGAAAGTGAATCTGGTTTCTTTGAGCTGATGAGGCTTTCTTGCAGTATCTGGGTGAAGAAGGAGACACTATTCGAGGCCTTCACACCACCCCTATCCTGTCTTACGTGGACAAGCTGAACTTCACTCTTTCCGATGCTAGTGGTGGCATTTGCCAAGTTAAGGTTAGTTTTTATATTGTTTTTAGGGGTTATATGTGATATAAGTGTCTGTATGTGTTTGTGTGTTATTCACTCATCATCTGCTGTTTTTGTGATAGCTTGCCCAGTAAGGTTCTTACTACTGCCTTAATATGATATTGCCTTACTTCTGGGAAGGGCAGTAGACTTGAAGGCTGTGGGCCACCTGGGTAACAAAAGCACTACCTATACTATTGGATTTTGCAATCTATAGTTTGATTGGAAGGGTAGTGGTGTTATTTTTTCTATATCTCATAAATGGCAATTAAAAGAGACACTATATAAGAAGACTGGGGAATCCTTCATCACTTGTTTTTCAAAAGATAGCTGCCACCTCCTTTTGTTGAGAATCATCCTGGTGTATGGATATATTTATTAAATTGCTTGTGTGTTTGTTGGCAGTTTGTCTTTGCTGATAACCTTCATTGGAATATTAGCTTAGGTCTTAGTACACCAGTCCCTTGATTTACGAACGCTCTATTTACAAATTTTCAAAGATACAAGTAGAATGATTAGCTCCTTATCACCAATTTGTGAATGGAAAATTCAAAGCTATGAACAAAGTGCTCTGTTTTGGGTTTGTCAGAATAAGTGTAAAGATGGTAAGGAAAAACTTGGGCTGGGTCAGGGATTCTTCTTCACTCTCTGAAGAAGACATTCTGTTGAAACGTTGGAGTAAAGAGTATCCCTGACCCAGCCCAAGTTTTTCCTTACCATCTTTACACTCATTTGTCTTGCTACTACTCAATTTGTCAGAATACGTAGTTGAACTTGTACCATGCAGCCACTGTCAAATTTTTTAAGCTATACCAGTGATTACAACAATACAAAATGCTAGACAAGTTCTATTAAGTGGTCTGAGAAGCCCCTCAAACTAGAAAAGCTGTTATCTTAGAGGTAAAGCTTGTCATATTGGTAATAGAACAACAATGAGCAGTAGAGAGGGGTGGAGCAGAGGATGACACAACAACACAGCCGTCTCACCCGTAGCTGATGCTTTCCATGACTTAGAAAATGGTATCGAGAAAATTGTTGACAAGACCCTAATTGTGAAAGAAGCTTAATATTCAGACATGCCATTCAAAATGTAATTGCTGCCTACAAACAGTTGTACCAAGAAAGTGTCACAAGCTTAACAACCGAGAATGACGTAATTTTTCAAGCCAATGATCACTGGTAATACTGACGTGTCATCTGCTGTCATGGCTATGATGACAACAATGATTAGAAATATGTATTTTGTATTTTGTACTTTGTAATAAAACAGGGACATAATTTTGGGTTGTAGGAATATATTTCACCTTATATAATGGAAGTGTAGGGGAGAAAATGGCTCTGTTTACAAATTTTTAACTTACGAATGGTTTTCTAGGAACATAACTTTGGAAATCAAGGGTTTGGTATATTGTAATAAAAGAAAAATCTAAATTTCTATATTGGACATTTTTTCCCCTCTTTTAGGCCTTCAGTGAGTCTACAGCATCATATGCAGTAATAGATTTTGGGGTTAACTACTGCAACCTTCGAAATCTAGTAATTGGATCAAAGCTGGATGAAAATGATGCCAAGTATAAAGAGAATTCAACAAATGCAGTGTGCACAATGTATTCCATCGCTCACTGCAATTTATATACAGAATAAAACCAAAGTTGAGGTAAGTTTCAGCAGTTTCTTTTAGTGATAATGAAAAATGTAACTGGAAGAGCCGATACCCAGTAACGTTAATGTTCGATTATTGCTATTGAACACAAAATATATGTATGTATGTATATGTATACAATATATATATATATATATATATATATATATATATATATATATATATATATATATATATATATATATATATATATATATATATATATACTTATATATATATGTGTGTGTGTGTGTGTGTGTGTAATTACCTAGTTGTATTATACAGCGTTCGAGTGAGGCTCATAGTGTGTGTGTGTGTGTGTGTGTGTGTGTATTTACCTAGTTGTATTGTACAGGGTACAATTGGGGCTTATAGTGTCCTGTCTCCATATATCCAGCATTTCCTTGAATTTATGTATGTTGGTTGCTGTAACAACCTCTTCTTTTAATCCATTCCATGTATCCACAATTCGATGGGGAAAACTGAACTTTTTAATGTCCTTTAAACACCGACTTTTTTATCTTCCTCAAGTGTCCTCTCATCTGTGTAGTTTCTTCCTCCATCATCACCAGGTTTTGCTTGTCCAGCTTTTCAATGCCATTTATCTTCATGTATAGAATTATTAGGTCTCTCTCATTTCTATCTTGCAGAGTTGGCAGTCTCATTTCCTTTAATCTGTCTTCATATGTTAGTTCTCTTAATTCTGGTACCATTTTTGTGGCAACTCTTTGGATCCTTTCCAATTTCCTTACATCCTTTTTTGCGTTAAGTGACCACACCACTGCTGCATATTCCAACCTCTGATGTATCATACTGGTTAGATTTTTTCTCATCATATCTTTATCCATGTAGTGGAAAGCCACTCTAATATTGGTTAATATCCTGTATGTTGATTCAAATAGTTGGCTATGTGCCCTTCTGAGCTTAGTGTATCTTGTATCTCAACACTCGGATCTTTTTCTTCCTTGGTTTTAAGTATTACCTCCTGTCCCATCTTGTAACCCTATTTTGGCCTTCTTTTGCTTTTGCCTAGCTCCGTCACATGGCATTTTTTTGCATCAGAATCCAGTTTCCACTTCTTAATCCATTCATAGATCTTGTCTATATCACCTTGTAACTCTCAACAGTCATCAGTGTTTTTAACAACTCTCATTAATTTGGCATCATCTGCAAAGAGGTTCATATAGCTGGTCGTGCCACACTGCATGTCATTTATATATATCTGGAACATTATGGGTGGTAAGACTGACCCGTGCAGTACTCCACTTGTTACATTTCTCCAACTTGAAGCTGCTTCCCTGATTACAATTCTCATTTCTCTATCTTTCAAATAATCTTGCATCCATTCTAATATTTTCCCTCTCAGCCCACCTATGTGTTTCAGTTTCCATAAGAGTCTCCTGTGTGAAACTCTATCAAATGCTTTTTTGATATCTAGGTAGACAGCATCCACCCCCATCTCTGTTTTTATTCCTTCAATTATTCGTGTATAAAAATTTAGTAGGATCATCACACATGATTTTCCTTGTCTGAATCCAAATTGTCTATTTGATATGATTCCATTGTGTAACAGTTGTTTGGGTGGCTCAAAGGAACTCACATAAAACATCTGTTGGCCACTCAATAAAATATCGCATATAAGTGAAAAGAAATTATATGTTTTTAGGGGTGGATTTTGGACCCCGCATAAATTAAATAATGCATAAAATAAACTTGTGTAAAATAAGAGGTATATATATATATATATATATATATATATATATATATATATATATATATATATATATATATATATATATATATATATATATATACTGTATATACATATATGTCTGTATGTAAATACATACATATATATATGTTGATATACATATATGTATACATATATTCTTCAATTTATTGTATTTGACAGCATATCAGATGCATGGGCATATAAGGCACACCCCCATTTCAGCAGGTCAGATTCAGGGAAAAAAAGTTTTTAGTGTATTTAAGCATATATTGTTAAAACAGTCAAGCTGTATATTACACAAGCAGAAACATAGATGTATTAAAAAACAATTTAGCAGTACAGGCAAGCAATAAGCATACACAAGACATCTCAATAGCAGGAAATAATATTAATAAAATTAATGATGATAATAATAATAATAATACTAATAATTATGATAATAGTAATGATGATAATAATAGTAGTATTAGTGATGATCATACCATAGTTTTATTCCTCGCCAACAGATGCTATTACCGGTAAGTCAGAGCGCCGATCAGCTGATGGTTATAAACGCAAGTCACAACATTTCAGATTGGGTTGCTTTCAGTTTTACGAATTTATTTTCAAAATACCGGTAATAATACATTAATACCAACAATAAAATAATGGTGCATGGAACTTAGGGTAGGTAAAAGTACTGAGTGTAGGCTGGGTTAGCGAGCATCAGAGAGAAGATTATCCTAGGTATACGGGAGGTTTCAAACTTCACCTACAATGTATAAGACACAGAGCAATTTTTTGAGCCAAAAATTTGAAAAAAATGTGTGTCCTTTACACCGTCAAATACGATACTTTGTTTTTGTTTTATGCAATCCCTCCAAGAATGCAACACCTGCATAAATTGAGTTACATGTAATTGTTTTCAGTATGAACCAGTAATGCTCACAATGTTGTTGGCTTGCACCAGTCTAGTTTCAGTACGCCTAAATCCTGAATGATTAATGGAAGTTTATTCAAGTTGGCCCGATATGTGAAGGTAAGAAAGCTAGGTATTTGTCTCCAGATGTATACAGATTTTCCCACTATATGATTCACTGTTATGCAATAAAGTCTATAATGCTTTTTTTTTTATAGTGCAGTTTACATCTAACATGGTGTTCATTTAGAACAATGACATGATCCAGTGTGATGGGATTTCATTATAGTACACCTTGGCCAACTCATCCTTTCTTTAAGGGTTAATTGTTGGACATACACAGATAGTTGACATTTCCACATAGCTCTAATTAATTTCCTTGTGTTTCAAAACATTTTGGTTCAGATTTTCCATGGTTGCTATTGGTAGGGTTTAGCAGATATTTTTGTATATTTTTACTATTTCAAGTCATAAAATGATGCTCTTATGTTTGCAGGTTCACTAGGATTTGAAATGGACGGTAAAATACTTCCACTGCTTATATCATGCATCACTTCCATGGATCCAGTCTACATTGTTTTTAATAACTTAAGTTGTGATTTAAAAAATGTTAGTGAGTTTCACATTTTTTCATGTTTTAGAATATATATATATATATATATATATATATAAAATTGCAAAATGTACAAATGATACAAATGTTCATGCCATTGATGCATACAAGGATGAATCTCAGATAGTTTAAGATATAAAAAATTGTTTACAAATGACAAGCTCAACAATATTAAGTATTATGGAGTGTTTGAAAATCTAAGTATTACAAAGATATGTTTCTTTGTGTGTTCAACATCCTTGAGCACTCGGTAGAGCTATGGGATATCTTCAAATGTAAAACTCTTGAAGCTGCCAAGGAATACATTGGGAAGCGCCCAAGGTCACAGAGTGGCTTTGCCTCAGTAGAAATGCTGAACGGTATTGAGAAGAGTCACACTGCCAGACTTGATGGAAACCATGACCAGTACAGGCTCTGTCACGTAGGATTATAGTTCTTCTTAGAAGAGACAAGGAGAGGTATGTTATGGGTCTTGTTGAGGATGTTGAGTGTCATTTAAATACTAATAACCCCCAGCCTGCCTATCAAGCCCTGAAGAAACTCCACTCCAAATCTACATCTCAAGTGAGTGCTATACTTACAGCAGATGATTGCCTCATATTGGATGCATATGGGCAGATGGCTCGTTGGGCTGAGTACTTTGAGTAGCTGATCACAGTGGATCCTCCAAGCAGACAGGTCCTAACTGCTGGGTTACAGACACTGGATGCTGATCCGCCCATTGACAAGAATGCACCCACCATTGCTGATGTTGAAAAGGCTGTGGTAAAGTTGAGGGGTGGAAAGGCAGCTGGTATCTGTAACATTAGTGCAGAGCTGTTCAAAGCTGGGCATGCAGCTATGATTCATGGGTTGCATGCTGTCTTGACTGCTGTATAGCATTCAGCTATTATTCCCCCTGACCCGAAAAAAAGAGGGTTTGCAAGAATAATTGGTCTATTAATTGGCCTGTACTGTGAGTTTTGTGAAGTATGGAGGAGGCATGTCCACCTTCCTTTTGTGAATACAGGAGTGAGGCAAGGAAGTGGTTTTGCTCCATCGTTTTTCAACACCTGCATGGATTGGGTATTAGGCAGAGCTATAGACCAAAGTCATTGTGGAGCATCTGTCACCAATACTGAGATTATAGATCGCAGTAATCTTTGCTGAGCCACTAGAAGTTTTGTTAGTCTAGAGGTCTGAGGTCTTGAGAAACTTCACATATCTTGAGAGTGTAGTATGTAACAACAGTGAGTCGAGTCAGGAAGTCGTACAGTGGATTGGACTGGCCCATGAGATTATGGACTTGCTCAACACAAGTATTTGGAGTTGTTGGTACCTGTGCAGATGGATGAAGATTCAGATCCTCAAGTCGCTGTCTTACAGTATGGTTGTGAGACATAGACACTGGACACCAACCTGAAGAGACAGATTGATGTTTCTGACTTGAGGCCCATTACTAGCATAGTTTGTCACTGCCAACTACAGTTATGTGGGCATGTGGCAGATTACCCAAAAGCTATCCTTCTTATTGGGTTGTCTCTGAAAGGGATAACCCAACATGAAAGAGGCCATGGGGGCACCCACAGAACTCATGACTGTGGCAAATCAATGCCTCTCATTGAGAGTTACTTGGTAAAGGAAGAGAGCCTTCATGGAGACTCGTGAGGTGTGACCACCAGGAGTGGTGCCATAGGGTAGGCAAAGAGATGAGCCCTCCAACGTATGTCCCTCATGATTGAGTATGCCTTACCCTCCCATCAAAGGTTTTCATTGATAGAAGTAAGAGATAAAGTTGGGAGCTATTAGGTGTTTGTATATAGAGATGCTAACATTGGAGGGAGGTGCATCCCATTATTCAGTGCAAAGTAGATATAATGTAGCATTTGCTTTTCTATTTTGACAGTACGTTGATGTATAGATGACTTAATTTGATGAAGCAACAAGTTAACTTAGGGAATTTTAGTAGTTTTGTATCATTCAATACATCCTTTCTAGATAAATCATTTCTGAGCAGGTGATGTTATGAAGCTGCTATCTTAGCAGTGGAAGTGTTGATCATGAGCTGCTAAGATTGGGTGGGCAGTTGACTAGGATTGGATAGATTAATTTTACATTGAATCATATAGGGAAGATAGTTTTGGATCTAGAAAACCATAAAGAAAAATTATATATATATATATATATATATATATATATATATATATATATATATATATATATATATATATATATATATATATATATATATATATACACACACACACACATATTAACAAATGCACATAAGGTAAGATAAGAGTAAATCAGTATTTTGGTATCTCTTTTGCTGGATAAGCTTGAATTGTCTTCTTGTGTATCCAAATTCCATTAACTTAAGAACTTTGGGAATTTGAATTTTGTTCCCTTAAACTAGACAAACTTAGGAATTGTGAGATCTTTTATTATTTAACTTTATTATTCTATTTTGTTATACATACATACTTATTTTTTGTATCATCTAATTTTTTTTTAATGAAATTAAGCAAACTGATTTTATCTTTAGGGGAGCTCAAAGGTTCACAAATAAGGTCTAAGGGATACATGTATAATAAAATACCAATATATTGAAGCCTCTATTTTTATGATAGACAGGAGCAATAAACATATGCACTTGAAAAGTGCAGTAGACACAAATTACATGGAATTTTGCTTTTACATGTAGTAAATACTTTACTGTACATAGGATGCATTAATGTTTCATTGTTAGAGGCAGCACCAGGAAATATTCATTAGGGGGGCTCAGGCGATGCTGGGGTAAAATGTGAAGCGGCTTCACAAGATGTCATCAAGGTAAAGTATTGATGGAAAATTCCTATGTATAAATCTTGGTAGCAATATTGGGGGCCTAAAGGGAACCTTGGCTTATTATTGGGGGCTTAGGTCCCCCAGTGCTGCCATTGATCATTGTGCATCTGCAGCAAGAGTTTATCTTTGAAATGCTGAAGGGTTTAATTTAATTTTTGGCTGTATCAAATTATTAGGTGTAATCTTAAGGAAAGTGTTAGTAATTGTCATTTATTTTCTGAATGATTGGTTTGTTTAGTCCTACATGTTTCTTGATGATTCTTTTATGAAGGGGATGGTAAAATGAGGAATTTATTTATCAGTAGAGAGGGAGAAGAGTAATTACAGTTCATGTGCTGTTGTGGTAAATGATAATCATGGAAGTTGTGAGATTTTATGTAGCAATGCTACTACAAAACAAGAGAAATAACAGAAAGATGGGTAGTACGTAGTATATTTTGATGAAATCAGATTCAACTAACAAAATGCTAGCAGGGATTTAAGGCAGTTGATTCTACATTTCTTCCAAATATAGGATTTTTTTATAGTTTCCTTTTGTATACCAGATGAGGAATTGGTATTGGCTGCATGATCCAGTAAAGTTTGACATACTAATACCATATCTTTATTGTATTGAATAAAATACATATTTTACTAATGAAATGAAAATGCTTATCTTGGTTATAAAGTAAGGGCATATTCTTATTTATAACAGAGGTGCACATTATAATGTTATTGTTATTAGCAATAGATGTTGGATTTGTTATTTTTTATAGGACCGAATGGTGGTGGCACTGTAATATTAAAGTTATGTAGAACAAGTGTTGGTAGTAATAATTACTACTATAATATAATTATTATATTATGTACTGTGTATTTTTAACAAAAATGTGATTATAGGGAGCCTGCTGAACTTTGATGTGTTTCAGTTACCAGATTAGGATAGGAAGTAGATGAGATAGACAGAACAGATTGGTATGAATGATGAGTCATATGAATATGTAGGGGATATATATATATATATATATATATATATATATA